>JAJOHN010000027.1:0-491030 GCA_030271015.1 Didymella glomerata | reverse complement strand
CTATTATCTAGTTCACTTGTTCTGTCTGTCTGTCTGTCTGCGGATAATAGGCTGTAGAAAGCTTCTTCTTAGTACCTATTGCTGCTAGGAGCGTAGTCTAATAGTTTAACGTAAAGAGCTTGTCTCTATTGCTAATAATTGATTCTAGGATACTATGGTAGCAGATAATGCAATCCTTAAAAACGTGTGCTAACTGTTTAGCAGTATAGCTATGTCTGAAGGGTATTATCTTAGCGTACTTAGTAAATTAGTCTACTACAACAAAGATTAAGTTATAGCTATATCCTGTAACTAGATCCTTGGAGATAGGCAGCTGTGTAATAAAGTCTATTATAATGTTTGTCTATAGTGCTGTTAGTAGCTCTATTGCCTATGCTTCTCTGTACTTAGCATGCGTGCTGTGTTTGTTTTGCTAACAGCTTACGCAATTTTTAATAAACTTGCTAACCTTGTCTTGTATGTTCAGGAACTCGTAATGTCTCTTAATGAGTTCTATTGTTTAGGTGATACTAGGATGTCTATATAGCAGGTTATCATAGTGGCCGCTAATAACTTCTTCTTCTATTTCTTCTAGTACTTGTGATGGTACGTAGTAGTCTCTCTAGACTACTAACATAAGGTTAAGCTGCTAGGATAGTCCTAACAACCTATCTAAATTCTTTCTAAGAATGGCGAACTTGTTAATTGTCTTTTCGCCTACAAGGTTGTAGCGTTAGCTAAGCACATCTGCTCTGCTGTTCTCTTTTCCTAGCGTGTACAGAATCCTAAACTTGTACTAACCAAGCATTTCTAACCAGCAAACTTGTTGTTGGTTCAGAACCTTAGTAGTGGTAAAATGTACTAAATTCTTATAATCTATGTAGATAGTAAGCTCTGAGCAGCTTTCTGCGTAGACTCTCTAGTATTATAACATGTTAACAATAGCTATAAGTTCCTTGTCATGCACATTGTAGCGTTCTTTAGGTGCTATAAATTTCCTTAAGTAGTAGGCAATTAGGTGCCATAGTCTGTCTTGTTCTTGTGTGATGCAAGCTCCTAATGCTAAATCTAAGGTATTAGTTTTAAGGTGCGCAGGTTTGCTGCTCTTAAATGCAATTAATATAGGTAGCTCTACGCATGCTTGCTTAAGTAATTAGAAAGCATCTTCTTGTGCTTATTCCTACTTAAATAGTGTGTCCTTCTGCGTAAGTTGCGTAAGCAGTAAGGCTTTTGTAAAGTAGTCCTTAATAAAGCGTTAGTTAAAGTTAACAAACCTAAGGAATTCCTAGATTCTCTTAACTAAGGTAGGTGTTAGCTAATCCTTTACAACCTAAATCTTCTTGTCGCTTATCTTGACTCTATATCTTCCTACAACATAGCTAAGGAACTCTACTTTGTCCTTATGCTATTTGCACTTCTTAGGCTTTAGCCTAAGGTCTGCTTTTGCTAAGCATTCTAACACTTATCTTATATAGACCTTGTGTTCTTCTAGCGTCTAACTATACACTAGGATGTTATTAAGGTATGCTACTATAGTAATATCTAGGTGCTCTTATAGTACGTTGTTAATAAGTGCCTAACAAATAGCTAGTGTATTAGTTAGCCTAAATAGCATAACTATGTACTTGTAATAACTATAATAGGTTCTAAACGCTGTCTTCTATTCTTTGCCTTTCTTTATGCGTATAAGGTTGTACGCTCTGCGCAAGTTAAGTGCAGTAAAGAATATTACTCCTAATAGTTAGTCTTATAACTCTAATATGTTAGGTAGCAGGTAACAATTCTTAATTGTAATCTTATTTAACTTCTAGTAGTTAACGCAAAGCCTCAGCTTGCTGTCTTTCTTTAGTATAAATAGAATAGGGAATCCTGCTAGAGATTTAGATTTCCTAATAAATCCTTTAGCAAGGTTCTCTTTAATATACTTGCGTAGTATCTCAAGCTCTTTCTTAGATAACTAGTATATAGGCCTAAAGGGTAGTTCTTTCCCTTCCTTAAGTTTAATCTTATAATCCTAAGGTTAATGCTTAGGTAGCGCTTTTGCAGATAACTCTTCCTTAAATATCTAGGCATACTAACAATACATATCTAGTATGTCTAGAGGTGCACTCTTGGTCTCTATAACTGTTATAGAAGGGCGTTTCTAGTCTACTTAGCTAACTGCTCTATCTTAGCGCGTTGTTATAGTTAAAGAGATGTTATTAATCTCCTTCTTATCTACTAACTCTAGCGTAGGTTGCGTAGGTTGGCGTGCAGTAGTGCTGCATCTGCACCTATTAAACAAAAGCTGTTAATTCTTCTAATTAATCTGCAGATTGTGCTTTTGTAACTATAGCAGGCCTAAAATAACGTCGTAAGTGGCTATCCTAAACGCGTCTAGGTCTAACTGCTTAAAATAGTTCTATATCTATAACAGAACAGACAATACCTTATAGGTAATTTCTAATTCTGCTAGTTTTAGTTCTCTGTTAGCTACTCTAAGCAGGTAAGGGTTCTGCTTCTGCTGTAGCTTAAGTCTAGCTCGCTATACAGCTTGTAAAGAGACATAGTTTAATTGTGTTCTAGAGTCTAATAATGCCGTTATTACAACTCCTCCTAATACAATAGGGAGCTTAATAAGTAGATTAGCCCCTGTAGAATTAAGGAATTAACGCCTAGCGCCCTCTAGCGCTGCCCTAAAAAAGGCTTTGTGCCCTTAAACCTACAACACTCTTTCTTAATTGTGTGTTATTTGCATACAGCGTTTAGGCATTCTTCCTAATAGTGTCCCTTGCAGTATCTGTTAAGGACTAACTATATAACAGGTATCTCTTATAGATCTATAATCTCTAGGAAGTGCTGCTTGGTGCGTTTGTCCTATAAGTGCTTAGGGCACTTAACATTTTTGTACGTGTACTATGCTTAGGTACATCCTGCTAGTCTACTTAGGAACTAGCAGGCTTTAACTTTTGCTATATAGTGTACCTTGCACTGTCTGTGGTAATAGTAAGTCTATAGCAATTCCTTATGCCTAGGGTTGCAAATATCTTGCTAGTGCATTATGCTATAGTAATAGGTTCTAGTTGCTTTGGCGCAGCTAAAGTCAGGTTTGTTACCCTAGGGTTTGTAGCAATTATACAGGTTAATATCTACCTATATTGTATAGTTATTGTCTTCCTATTTAGCAAACGCAAGTTCTGCCTACTCTGCATTAGTCTTTTTATTATTAGCAAATTATTAGTTAAGTCTAGTAAGTCCTTTACTGTCTTTAGCTAGGTATACGCGTATACGCGTAACTTTATAGTTCTAGTACTCTTCTGCTTCTTTATACTCTTCCTCTTTATTATTGTTAGATAGCTTCTAGTTATACACAGCTAACTGCTTGTCACACTAGTTGTCCTAGTAATAGGGTAAGTAGTTAATATTCCTAGCTTAGTCTAGTTCTTAACGCGTCTTGCGTTGTAGCGTGTTAATTATAAAGCTATTGCCTACGTAGATGCCTTTTGTATTGTATACCTATGTCCTGTCTTCCTTAATCTTAACCAGGATTGTACTATTATAAGCGTTTAGGTACGCCTTAAGTATCTTAGGGACAGGGCATTAAACTGCTGTATTGTTTGTAATAGGTACTTCTATAGGTTCCTTGCGTTGTTGTTAGCAGTTCTATTATACCTTAAGTTTAGTGCGTGTAGCTACTAGCTCTTTATAGTCTTAGTATAGTGTAGGTACGCAGTTATAGCAGCTATTATTGTTAATATAGTCCTAAGCGTTATTACGCTCTAACTTAGTATCTTCTATAAGACAACCTATGTCCTTAGTAAGAATCTCCTATTTATTACTAGTCCTGTTGTTGCTAGTAGTTAGCACGTTAAGCTGTTAAACTACCTTGTTCTTTATATAATAGTCTTAGGCAAAGTAGCCTTATTTACTACATCTATAACAAGTTACCTTAGACTTGTCTAGCTTGCTTCCTTTGCTCTAATTCTAATTCCACCTATTAGGTCCCTTATTAATATTTAATAGGTCTATAGCTGCAGGTCTGTAGTATCTACTTCTTGTGTTATTATAGATGCGTTAACTACTATTTAGTTAGTAGTGTCCGCTACATTAGCTGCAGTAGAACAGGTTGTTACGCTATAGGTTACGTAGTAGGGGGCGTTTGTTAGCTAAGATAATACGCAAACGCAGATCCTCTTAAAGCTCTTGCTATAACTTATAGAGCTTGATGTTAATGTTAATCGCAGTATTAATAAGGTTATTAAGGCTATTAGTACTAGCGCTAGTGCGTATTAGCTCTATCTTAACTTAAGGCTTAAGACCTTGCTTAAACATAGTTATTAGGGCAGTATTGTCCTAGTTAGTGTTAGCAGCTAGCTGCTAGAACTCTACAGCGTAGTTAGTAGCTAACTTAGTCTAATAAACGCGCTAAATCTTATGTTGTGCAATTATAGGTTTGTTTAATACTCTAAAGATAGGCTTAACCCTCTCTTTAAACTTATTAAAGTCTACTATCTATTTGTCTACTTCTGCAGGGGCGTCGCCCGCTTAGAACTGCTAGACAAAGGGTTTAATCTAGGTAAAGGCTTTTCTACGCATATAGCTTAATACAAGGAGGACTTGCTTGTCTATAGGTACCTTCTTGCCCTAAAAGGTAAAGAAGAGGTCCTACTGCATAAGCTAGTTATCTAACTTGCTATAATCTCTATTATAGAGGTTAGGCTTGTTAACGTTTATAACGCTATAGGTTATAACACTAGCGTTAGTTATGTCTGTATTATTTAAGCAAGAGCTGCTAGGAGTAGCACGTGTTCCTAAGGTAGAACTTATCTTAGGGGTGTTTAAAGTGTTAAAGTCGTACCTAGACAAAGTCTAATATTGTACTAGTTCTATTAGGTCTTAGGGATGAGTTTAGTATCTAGAACAGTAGGGTAAGTTGCGTCTAGACAAAGTCTAATATAACAGCTTAGGTTAACTAGGGTCTAAGCAATGCGCAATACAGCTAGTTATAGTCAAGGTGAGATTCTAAGAAGGGGAGGCAGCAAGTATATTGAGGTCGTAGTTTTAGAGACTGATCGCTACTAGGTAGCGATCAGGGCGGGGTCTGCATATATACCAGTTGGTACAGGCCGATGGCGCAATCTCTGGCGCCATGTGGCGCGTTCTCGGTCACGGCCTGACAATGGCCCCCTTCTTTGAACTTTTCGACTCGAAAAGTGGCGTCGGGGCATGTGGTGCCTCTGCGTGGGTAACTTTCCCACAAACCGCCCTACTTTGGCCCACAGTGGCCAGCTTCGGCTGGTTTCGCCATCGCTGGTTGTTCGACAGGAAAACCTTCTTTCACCTGGCGATGGGAAAGTGAAAGTCTCTCTCTCACCTCCATTCACCGTGAATGGGAATTTCCAAAGGATTCCAGGCACCCATAGGAGGGGTATATATAGAGTACACCCCCAGCAGTTTGGGCGATGACTCCTACCCTCCACCCCATTTTGGTAAGTTATGGCCCATTTTGGAATCCTGTCCCCCTGCCCCCTGCCGGTCACTTTGGCATCTTTTGGCTTGTTTTGGCGGTCTTTGGCTTGATTTGGCTTGATTTCGCATGAAGTGGCATCCCTGGGGATCTTCCGGCTCCTTTTTGCGCATTCTGACTTGTTTTGGCAGATCCCGACTATCATCGACATTCTCCGCGCCATCATCGCCAATTTCGACTACGGTCGACATCTACCGCGTCACCTTCGACATGCCCGTCATGTCTATGCCCGCCCGGCGCAGCGCCGACCTCCGCGAGCACGGAAAGGTCGCGCGTCGCCCGTGCATGCTCTGCGTGTACCACATCGCCAACGGTGAGGTCCTTCGGGAGTGCATCTTCTCCCAGAAGCCCGAGCTGTGGCTTTCGTTCCGCTCCGACGACGACCAAGCCTATCGCTGCCTGGAGTGCCACGACAAGAACAAGAACTGCCTCTCCGTACGTCTTTTGGGCTGTTTTGGCTACTTTCAGCCTGTTCTGACAGTTTCAGGGCCCCGATTCGCTCAAGGACACCTACTCGACTCTGTACGTCGCCCAGCGGGCCCTACTCGACCGCCGCCTCCTTGTGACGGCCGCCGTGCCCGCCGAGGTCAACCAGGAGGGTGAGGAGACCCGTGCCGCCGTTCCCGCGGTCTATCGCGACCTAACCGACGCAGAAGTGGTCTTGAAGACCACTATCGTCACTGACACGGCCGGTTTGATCATCGCGACGTGCAAGGAGTGAGTTTTGCCCCCTCCTGTCCCATTATCGCATGTTTTGACACCTGCAGGGCCTTTTCGCCCTACGAGAGGTTTCTGACGCTCCACAATGGCAACACTGGTCGTAACCAGTCCACCGCGTCTCACATCTACGTCAAGCAGCGCGATCGTTCCAAGGCCGGCGCGATCAAGGCCGAGGAGAAGCGCAAGCGCCAGTTCGAGGCCTCCGATTCCGATTCTGAGACGCCCAAGGATCTCACGCCTCGTAAGAAGGTACGTTAGCAGCTTATGGGCCATTTTGGCATGTTCTGACGTATCCGTAGTCTCGCTACCAGATTGCGGGTGTCGGTAAGACCGTGGAGGAGCTTCGTCTGGAGAAGGAGGCTGCAGAGGCCGCTGAGGCCGCTTCTCAGGCCGCCGCGCTCCGCGGTAGGGGTCGCAAGGCCCCTAGGGGCCGTAGCGGACGGGGGGGTGCTCGTAGTTCCCGCAGCGATGCCGCTTAGGCGTTTCCTTGACCGATTCGATTTGTGATACCCAGGTATAGGAGTTTGGGGGAGATTTCGGGTCATTATGGTATACATGTGCTGGTTGCACCTTTCTTCGGACCTTTATGGTCGTCATGTGCACTGGGCACTCAAATAGGATGATTATGACCTTTGGGGTCTTCAATGGGCCTTCTTTCACTCTTTCTCTCGCCGTTTGTCGTGCATTTTGGTCTGGTCGGCCCACTTCTGCAAAGTATTGCTAGAATGGGCCAAAATGCGGTTGCACGCGTCGGCCTGGCTACTGTGGGGTCCGACTTGGACAAAATGTGCCAAATAGGGCCAAAAGGTCGTTGCCTCGCGGGTTGGGGTACCTAGGGAGGTGATTTCTCCCATAGCGTGAACCGTTAAACACTTGTCTTTCGAAAAACCCCAGTGGGGAAAAATCTGGATCAAGTGAAGGTATTCAGCCTAGTTGTATCCCTTCTTTTCGTGGCCTTGACCTCAAGGTCCGAGTCCGCTTGCGCAATGGCCTGTTTGTGTTCTTCCAGTATTGTTTGAGTGTTTCCTGGGAAAGGTTTGTTGCTATTTCCCACGTGTTCTCTGAATCTGGATAACCTTCCCACTTGATGAGGTATTCCCACTGTCCATCCTTTCTTTGTCTCCTGTCTCTGACTTCCTCTACGTTGTAGGAGTCTTCTGACCCTTGAACCAACGGTTCTTGAATTGGGTCCTGTGTTGATGGAAGAGTGCTTCTCTCACTGTAAGGCTCTAACAGTGAGGCGTGGAAGACCGGGTGTATTCCTCTTGCCCCTGGTAGGTCTACTCTGTAGGCACTTGGTCCAATACGGGCTAAGATCGATCCTGGACCTAGGTATTTCCAATCTAACTTCTTCTTTGGCCGCACCGTACGTATGTTCTTACTTGATACAAGTACGCGGTCGCCCACTTTAAAGTCAGCCTCTAATCTCTTTTTATTTGCGTGGTTTCTTTGGTACTCGTTCGCCCTTTCGATATTCTCCTTGCAGGTTTTCTGCAATGAGACAACCCTTGTGGCCAATTCTTTCGCAAGAGGTGCTTCTTTGCCGTCTCTTGCCATAATGGGCCAATCTGTGCCACGGGGGTCCATACCCTGGCACGCTTGGAAAGGGGTAGTCTTTGTAGTAGCATGCATGCTATCGTTGTAGGCGAACTCCGCAATTGAGATCCATAAGGCCCAGTCGTCCTGTTCTAAGGTGCAATAGCACCTTAGGTACTGTTCCAGCGTCTGATTCTGGCGTTCAGTCTGACCGTCTGTTTGTGGGTGATACGCAGACGTAAGAACTCTTCTTGAGTTCAAGTAATACGTGAAGGTGTCCCATGCGTTAGCCTTCATTAGAGGCCCCCTGTCCGAGATAATTCTTGCTGGAGATCCATGAAGGCGGATAACCTCTCTTATCCATGCTTGTGCAAGGTCTCGACCGTCCCAATCTGCCCTGGCTGGGATATAGTGTGCCATCTTGGTCAATCTGCACACAACCAGTAGTATCGAATCATACACGTGTCCCCCTAGCCTGCTTGGTGGAAGCTCTGTGATAAAGTCCATTGTTACTTCCTCCCATGCCTTGCTTGGCGGCGGAATTGGTTGAAGAAGGCCATATGGCTTGTGCCTTGCCGCCGAGGAGCGTCGACAGATCAAACAGTCATGGCAGTAGTCTGCTACCTCCTTTGCGACGTTCTTCCAGGTGTATCGGCGCTGGATTTTCTCCAACGTCCTTTTCGTACCAAAGTGGCCTGCCATCGGGTCGTTGTGGCATTCTCTGATGACTTGCACCTTGTCTTCCGGCTGGGTGAGTGTAATGAGTCGCTTTCGTTTCACAGTGACTGGTTTCGGCTCATTTTGACCCTCCTCGTCATTCTCGGACTCTTCTGACGAACTCCAGCGCTCCACTGGGTCGTCTTCGCTCTCCAGCGCATCGTTCGACGTGTGGTCCCTCGCTATGGGCTGATTCGCCATCTGTAGGGCCTCTCGCCCGCCGTTTGACGAGCGTAGGGTCATTGCTGCTACTAATTTAGCGTTACTCGCTGTTCTTTGTAGCATTTTCTGCAATGGTTCCACGAATGCTTCATTGTGCTTCTGAGGCAGCTTCTGCGCCTCCTTCATGTAGTCTGGTCGTCTAGATGGTCCATCCGCCGGATTTGTTGCTCCTGGCCGGTGGGTTATGACGAAGTTGAACTGAGACAGCACAAGATAGGCCCGAACCTGCCGATGACTGAGGACCTTGGTGTCCATGAACCATTTTAGGTTCTGGTGGTCCGTTAAGACTTCAAAGAAGATGCCATCTAGGTATCTTCGCCAGTGTTGGAGGCTTTTTACCATTGCCAGGAGTTCCTGGTCGTGAGTATCGTAATTGTACTCTGCCTGTATTAACTTCCTTGAATAGAAGTCTATTGGTCTCCATTGGGGGGATCTTCCCTCCCTTTCTACCAACTGGCTCAGGATGCCGGATATAGCACCCCCTGAGGCGTCTACCTCTGTCCTGGTTTGTCTTGCACTCTCAAAGTGTGCCAGGATAGGTATCTCCAGAAATGAGTCTTTCAGCTTCTGGAAGGCATTTCTTGCCTCTTCGTTAAGCTTTAGAGGTTGGCTTTCCTCCCTTCTCATGGCTTGGCCGCCTCTGGCCGAGTTTGGCTCCTTTTGGGTCAATTTGGTCAATGGCAGTGCCAATTTCGAGAATCCTGCCACGAATCTCCTATAGTAGTTCATGAACCCAATGAACACCCTGATGTCTCGGACTGTGGCTGGCATTGGCCATTCTTGGATCGTTTTGACTCTTTCTGGGTCTATCGTCAATCCTTCTGGCGATACAATGTATCCCAGGTATTCTGTGCGGCTGGTGTGCCACTCGCATTTATCAAGGCGTACGTAGAGCCTTGATTGTTTTAGTCTGTCCAGCACCTCTTTGACATGGTCCACGTGTTCTTCCTCTGTCTTCGAGAAGATCAGAATATCGTCCAGGTACACGATACACGTGATATCGACTAAGCCTATCAACGCTTGGTTAATATAAGCTTGAAACTGAGCAGGGGCGTTCGTGAGGCCAAAAGGCATCACCGTATACTCAAAATGACCATATCTTGTGCGGAAGGCTGTCTTCCATTCGTCTCCCTCCTTAATACGGATACGGTGGTACGCTTCTCTCACGTCCAGCTTTGTATAGAACCTAGCTTCCGCTAGTCGTTCCAGTGACTCCGTAATTAGGGGTAAGGGATGACGATTCTTCACTGTGATTTTGTTTAGACTTCTGTAGTCTACACACAGTCTCAGGCTGCCATCTTTCTTCTTTGCGAAGAGTATTGGTGCCCCAGCTGGCGACCTTGATCGTCTAATCCAGCCGCGTTGCAGGTAATCTGCCAGATACTTTCTAAGTATCTCCAACTCTGTCGCCGATAGGCCGTACAGTGGTTGGTGTGGAGGGGTCGCACCAGGCGTGATATCAATCGCCAAATCTTGCTCTCCATGATCAGGTAGAGCGCGAGCCTCATCCTCCGATCCCAAGTGTGCGTATTCACGATACACTTCCGGAATCTGTCCATTTTGGACCATTTTCGGGACATCTCGTCCCACTGAGTTCACCGAGCACACGTATACGTCCGAACTGGGACTCCGCATCGTGCGATCAAACTCTTCGGCGTCTTCTATCGACACCTTTTCCCATTTTGGGAGGTCTTTGTGCTTTCTTCCTTTGAAGAGCATACGCCGGCTTCTATAGCTCAGCCTTGGATCATATCGATCAATCCATGGTAACCCTAGGTACATTTTGTACCTTCTCAGGTCCGTTACCACAAAACACACTCTGTGTGTTTCCTTGTGCCCCCTTGAGTCAGTGATGGTGACGTCCGTATCGGTCGTCCCATATATGGGCAACTCTGACCCATCGACTCCTTCAGCCAAAATATGTGGCAGAGGCTTTACTGTGAGGTCCAACTCCTTTACAAGGAGTGCTGAAATCAGATTCAGCTGGGATCCGCCGTCGATAAGGACCTCCACATCTGAGGTGTTGCCTATAGACGCCCTCACAGTTAACAGGCGAGTATACTTTGGGTACATCGCCTCATGTAGGGATACTGCTTCATTCTTCTCCTTTGAGAGTTCAACGTGGGCAAGAAGGGCGGCAGTTAACTCTTCTGCCCCCTGTCGTTTCCCGACTTCTCTATTGGAGTGTCCTTCGGCCTATCCTTGTTCTTGGGGCAGGCGTTGCGGAAGTGACCGGCTTCCCCGCACGCCCAACAGGACTTGGCGAACTTTGTTCCCCACTTCCGACCTCTTGTTGGTCGTTCTGGCTCATTTCGACCCCTCTTGCCATCTTGTGACTTTTTGGGGGTCTTCGTTCCTTCCTCTTGGTCGGAACCAGTTTGTTTGTGTTTTGTTGGTCCCCTTTTTCCCGGGGGGTGACTTCCCTGGGCCTTTTCCACATGCTGTGTGCCGCGATGGGTACGTCTGCGACTGATAATGTTCGCTTGCTCCTCTGCCTTGGGGATTGTGTCCCTTCGGTCATTTGGAACGAGGAATAGGTCCTTCTGGATCTCTGGGAGCAGCGCTGATACGAATTCAAGCACTTGGAGCTCTGCCGTATGAGAGGACCCCAGTTCTTCCCAGAGGGGACGCATATAGTCGAGCAAATCCGTAGGTGACTGCCTTGGTAATTGCTTGCACCTCTTCAGGGCCTCATATGCCGCCTGCTTGCGTTCGGCTGGGGTGCCGAGGGCGTCCAGCATAATTGTCTTGAATCCAACCCAAGTTGGGGCCCATAAGGGGTCACGGTAGAGGTTGGTGGCACAGTGGGTTCTCCACAAGGTCTTCAGGTTCTCTGCAAGATACCTCGCGCCAAAGTCAACCTTCTGCTCCTCTGTGAGGAAGTTATCAGGGGCTCGAAGGAAAAACCCCTCGCAGTCCCTCTCCCATCGATTAAACTCCGCTCGGTTTGCCTTTGCGTACTTCTGTGGAGGGTCCGGACGAGGAAGTTGGGAGGCTGAGCTCGTGGGCGCCTTGGGAGGAGCCATCGAGCCCTTTCTGAATACAAGGAGAGCACTCGGGTCTCCCATTGTATACTTAAGTCGAAGTTCTCGTAAAGCGTTTAATTCCTCCCGTTCTTCTGTTTCTTTCGCCCATTGTCGCAGGGCTTCCAATTCTGAAGTTATTCTGGCTCGTTCTGGGTCGTTTTGGCCCCTTTCGGCCGTAGACGCGCCGCGGATACGAAATCCCTGTGGGAGGTCGTCCTCAATGGACATGGCCGCTTCCCTTGCCGCATCATGGACCCTGGGGGTCTGATCACTGACCTCTTCGTCCGCTTCAGGAGGAGTTAATCCTCTTGATGCCGGTTCTACCCTTGGGGGGCTGTTCCGTTCCCTCTCTGGAGACAACGAACCCGGACGAGGGGGATCGATACTCATGATGTCTAGCTGCTATCTTTGGTTGTGTGTTGGGAGCGATCAGAATGTTAGGACTGTATCACACCACCACGAGGGAGGATAGGGTGAAGGGAGGCAGCAAGTATATTGAGGTCGTAGTTTTAGAGACTGATCGCTACTAGGTAGCGATCAGGGCGGGGTCTGCATATATACCAGTTGGTACAGGCCGATGGCGCAATCTCTGGCGCCATGTGGCGCGTTCTCGGTCACGGCCTGACATCTACTTGTCTACTTCTGCGGGGGCATTACCCGCTTAGAACTGCTAGACAAAGGGTTTAATCCAGGTAAAGGCTTTTCCACGCATATAGCTTAATACAAGGAGGACTTGCTTGTCTATAGGTACCTTCTCGCCCTAAAAGGTAAAGAAGAGGTCCTACTATATAAGCTAGTTGTCTAACTTGCTGCAATCTCTATTATAGAGGTTAGGCTTGTTAACGTTCATAACGCTATAGGTTGTAACACTAGCGTCAGTCATGTCTGTATCATTTAAGCGAGAGCTGCTAGGGGTAGCACGTGTTCCTGAAGTAGAACTTATCTTGGGGGTGTTCAAAGTGTTAAAGTCGTACCTAGACGAAGTCTAATATTGTACTAGTTCTGTTGGGTCTTGGGGATGAGCTTGGTATCTAGAACGGTAGGGTGAGTTGCGTCTAGACAAAGTCTAATATAACAGCTTAGGTTAACTAAGGTCTAAGCAATGCGCAATGCAGCTAGTTATGGTTAAGGTGAGATTCCAAGAAGTAACTTGATTAACGAAGTTGAACACGAACCATAAGGGCTGTGTTCCTAGGTGCTATATACTAAAGAGATATGCAAGGTGCTTAGTAGAGCTGATTAACTAATCATACTAATCACTAATTATACTAAGCACTGATTATACTAATTATTGCCAAGACCCTTGATTAGTTGTCACGTAACGTGCCTTGATCACTGGGGAGGCGTCGCCCTGCCGTTCCTACATGTAATTACCCTTGCTAGTAATTCTTGCTGTGCTGTACTGGGGTGTAATTCTCGTTGCGACCCTTCGTGTTCTGTGGATCGTAACAAGCACACAGAGCAACAGAGCACAGTGCATAGCACCTCTACACTCACTCAGTATATAGCACATAGGAACACAACCCTTATAGTTCGTGTTCAACTTCGTCAATCAAGTTACTTCTTAGAATCTCACCTTAACTATAACTAGCTGCATAGCGCATTACTTAGACCTTAGTTAACCTAAGCTGTTATATTAGACTTTGTCTAGACGCAACTCACCCTACTATTCCAGAAACTAAACTCATCCCTAAGACCCAACAGAACTAGTACAATATTGGACTTCGTCTAGGTACAACTTCAACATATACTTGCTACTTCTAATAGTAACTTAGGAGAACCTACTACTTTTAAAGGAGTATTACTTAGAAAGGACAAAGATCTTTATCTTAAAGCTATGCAAATAGAGATAGAAGATCTAGTTTACAGTAATACTTGGTCTATTTTAGTTGGACCTAAAAATGCCTCTATCATTAAAGGCAGGTGGGTTCTTAATAAGAAATATAATTTAGATAATACTATTAAGAGATATAAAGCTAGGTGGGTTGCTAAAGGGTTCCTGCAGAAATATAATATTAATTATAGAGAAACCTTTGCATCTACTAGTAAACCTAGCTTAATAAGACTACTTTTATCTATTTTTGCCTATCTAGATTGGGAAATATATACTTGGGATATCAAACAAGCATTTCCCTATGCAGAAATAGATATCGAAAATATCTATATGCCGTTTTGCCTATAGGCCTAGAAGAGTTTATACTTAAGAAATTCCTGGAAGACTGTAAAAATCAAGATCTTCTAGAAGCAATTAAAGCTGCTATTAGATATAAAGATTATTCTAGAATAGTATGCAAACTAAACGAAGCTCTATATAGCCTTAAACAAGCTAGTAGGCAGTAGCAACTATTCTTAACTAGAATACTAGAGCAACTAGGATTTATTAGTCTAAGAATAGATACTAGTATATTTATATATAAAACTAAAGCTATAGTATTAGCTATATATGTAGACGATATACTAGTATTTGCTAGAGATATTAGTCTTGTTAATACTCTCTATAAAGACTTAACTACTACTTCTAAATTGGAAGTAACTAATTTAGGCGAAATTAAAGAGTTTCTAGGTGTCGAAATTATTAGAGATAGAGCTAAAAGATCTCTAATTATAACACAAAGAAACTTTATTGCAAAGATACTAGAAAAGTATAAGAAGCAAAATAATAAGCCTAATGTTACGATCTACTTATATCCAACTAATTGCTAACACCTGGTAGCATTAGACAGCGGGTTAGCGTTGTAAATCTACAATAGCGCTATAAGAGGTACAGTTACAGTATAGTATAATTACTAGTTATATAACTAGCTTACTCCTTGGCAGGTAAGCCTAGTAGGTCTATAGGTATAAGTAGAACCTATGTAACAGCTTACGCAGCTTAAGGTAAGCTTAGTAAGCCAGCTTACAAGGCTTATAGTAAGCCTAGTAAGCTAACACAATCCTTATAGTATATAGTATATAGGAACACAACTCTTATAGTTTGTGTTCAACTTTGTTAATCAAGTTACTTCTTAGAATCTTAACCTTAGTACTATAGCTAGTTAATCCTATTGCCTATTACTAAACCCTTAAGTTGTATATTAGACCTTGTCTAATAACTTATCCTACTGTTCTAGAACCAGCACTTATCCCTAAGACTTAATAGAACTAGTATACTTAGGACTTTGTCCTATATACAACTTTAACACTTTGAACACCCCTAAGATAAGTTCTACTTTAGAAACATGTGCTACCCCTAGCAACTCCTGCTCAAACAATACAGACATAACTAATACTAGTGCTATAACCTAGAATGTTATAAACGTTAACAAACCTAACCTCTATAATAGAGACTGCAGCAAGTTAGATAATTAGCTTATATAGTAGGACCTCTTTTTTACCTTCTAAGGTAAGAAGGTACCTGTTAACAAGCAAGTCCTCTTTGTATTAAGCTATATGCGTAGAAAGGCCTTTACGTAGATTAAACCCTTTATTTAGCAGGTCTAGGCAGGCATCGCCTTAATAAAGTAGACAAATAGATGTTAGACTTTAACAAGTTTAAAGAAAGGGTTAAGCCTATCTTTAGAGTCTTAAACAAACCTACTATTACACAACGTAAGATTTAGCACGTTTGTTAGACCAAGTTAGCTGCTAACTATACTGCAGAGTTTTAGCAGCTAGCTGCTAACACTAACTAGGATAACACTGCCCTAATAACTATATTTAAGCAAGGTCTTAAGCCTTAAGTTAAGACAGAGCTAATGCGCACTAGCGCCAGCACTAACAACCTAGATAACCTTATTAATACTATAATTAATATTAACGTTAAGCTCTATAAGTTACAACAAGAGCTCTAAGAAGATCTACGCTCTTGCGTTGTCTTAGCTAACAAACGCCCTCTACTACGCAACCTATAGCACAACAACCTGTCTAACTGCAGCTAGCGCAGCAGACACTACTAATTAAACAGCAGTTAACGCATCTATAACAATACGCAAAGTAGATACTATAGACCTATAGCTATAGACCTATCAAACATTAACAAAGGGCCTAATAGGTAGAACAAGAGTTAGAATAAGGGAAGCAAACTAGACAAGTCTAAGGTAACTTATTATAGATATAGCAAGTAAGGCTACTTTGCCTAAGACTATAATATAAAGAATAAAGTAGTTTAATAGCTTAATATACTAACTACTAGCAACAATAGGACTAGTACTAAATAGGAAGTTCTTACTAAAGACATAGGTTATCTTATAGAAGACACTAAGTTAGAGTGCAGTAACGCTTAGAACTCTATTAATAACAACAGCTATTATAACTGTGTGCCTACACCTTACTAAGATTATAAGGAGCTAGTAGCTACACGCACTAAGGCACAATAGAACTGCTAACGCTAACGCAAGGAACCTATAAAAGTACCTGCTATAAAGGACACAGCGCTTAGACGCCCTGTCTACAAGGTACTTAGCAGCAAGCTTATTTGCGCTAGCAAGTACTATTAAGCCTATAAATAGGAGTAAGAGGAAGACGCTATAGTAGCTAGAGCACGCTACTATAGCAACCTGTTTAAGAAAGGTAATAAATACTACGCCCCTAATAGACGTAAGATGCTTATTATCCTAGGATTAGACAAACAACAAACTATATAGTAGAACTAGCTAATAGACACTAAGTCTACTAACTGCACTATTGCTTTAATCCTCCTAGGGCTACGCAAACTTAATACACACCTAAACACTTCTAACAGCACAGTTCTAGTTAAGATTAAGGAAGACAGGATATAAGTATATAATATAAGAGGCATACACGTAGGAGATAGCTTTATAATTAATACGCTATAACACAAGACGCGTTAAGAACTAGATTAAGCTAGAAACATTAACTACTTACCCTATTACTAGGATAACTAGTGTAACAAGCAGTTAGCTGTGCACAACTAGGAGCTATCTAATAATAACAAAGAGGAAGAGTATAAAGAAGCAGAAGAGTACTAGAACTATAAAGTTACGTATGCACGCGCATACCTAGCTAAAGACAGCAAAGGACTTACTAGACTTAACTAATAACTAGCTAATAGTAAAAAGACTAATATAGATTAGGCTAATCTTGCGTTTGCTAAGTAGGAAGACAATAACTACGCAACGTAGGCAGACTTTAACCTGCACAATTACTACAAACCCTAGCGTAATAAACCTAACTTTAGCTGTGCAGAAGTAACCAGGACCTATTACAACAGCATAATGCACTGGCAAGACATTTGCATTCCTAGGTATAAGGAATTACCCTAGACTTACTGTTACTACAGACAGTATAAGGCGCACTATATAGCAAAAGTTAAAGCCTACTAGTTTCTATGCAGACTAGTAGGATATACCTAAGCGTAGTATACGTGTAAAAATGTTAAGTGCCCTAAGTACTTATAGGACAAACGCACTAAGTAATACTTCCTAGGGATTACAGATCTACAAGAGATACTTATTATATAGTTAGTCCTTAACAGATACTGTATAGGATATTATTAGGAAGAATGCCTAAACGCTATATATAAACAACACGTAATTAAGAAAGAGTATTATAGGTTTAAGGGCATAAAGCCTTTTTTAGGGCAGCGCTAGAGAGCGCTAGAGATTGCTCTATTAACAGTATTAGGAACAATTAATTTATTAAACTTACAGTCTCTATAAGGGATATGCAGTTAAAGGCATTGTTAGACTTAGGTACTTAGAGAAGCTATATATCCTATATAGCAGTAGAGCAAGCCAGACTCCTGCTACAGTATAAGAAGAATCTATACCCCTTGCAAGTAGCTAATAGAGAGCTAATACTAGGGGAAGATATAGTTACGCTTAAAGTTCAAGGTGCCTCCTTATAACTACAGCACATTAAAGAAACGTTAGACCTAGACGTTCTTAGGACAGCCACCTATAATATTATACTAGGACTACTATAGTTAAGGAAGCATAACCTACACGTTAACTAGGCAAGAAGAACGCTTTACTTTAATAGGTATAGATACAGCACTGCTACACGCCACCCTACGCAGTCTATGCTAGAGCTAGTAGATAAGAAAGAGATTAACAACATCTCTTTAATATATTAGACGTGCTGAATTAGAGCAGTTAATTATGCAGACTAGAAGAGCCCCTCTATAACAATTAAGGAGACTAAGAGTGCACCTCCTGCTATACTAGATATATATTGTTAGTACGCCTAGATGTTTAAGGAAGAGTTATCTGCAAAAGCGCTACCTAAGCATTAACCTTAGGATTATAAGATTAAACTTAAAGAAGGGAAAGAACTACCCTTTAGGCCTATATACTAACTATCTAAGAAAGAACTTAAGATACTACAAGAATATATTAAAGAGAACCTTACAAAGAATTTATTAGGAAATCTAAATCTCTAGCAGGATTCCCTATTCTATTTATACTAAAGAAGGACAGCAAGCTAAGGCTTTGCGTTAACTACTAGAAATTAAACAATATTATAGTTAAGAATTGTTACCTACTACCTAATATATTAGAGTTGCAAGACTAACTCTTAGGAGTGATATTCTTTACTATACTTAACTTACGCAGAGCGTACAACCTTATACGCATAAAGGAAGGCAAAGAATAGAAGACAGCATTTAGAACCTATTATAGACATTTTAAGTATATAGTTATGCTGTTTAGGCTAACTAACACACTAGCTGTGTGCTAGGCGCTTATTAACAATATATTGCAAACGCACCTAGACATTACTGTAGTAGCATATCTTAACAACATCCTAGTGTACAGCAAGATGCTAGAAGAACATAAGGTCTATATGAGACAAGTGTTAGAATGCCTAGCAAAAGTAGACCTTAGGCTAAAGCTAGAGAAGTGCAAATAGTATAAGGACAAAGTAGAATTCCTTAGCTATGTTATAGGAAGATACAGAGTTAAGATAAGCAACAAAAAGATTTAGGTTATAAAAGATTAGCTAACGCCTACTTTAGTTAAGGGAATCTAGAAATTCCTAAGGTTTATTAACTTTAACTAACGCTTTATTAAAGACTACTCTATAAAGGCCTTACTGCTTACGCAACTTTTGCAGAAGAACACACTATTTAAGTAGAAATAAGTGCAGGAAGACGCTTTCTGATTGCTTAAGTAAGCATATATAGAGCTACCTATATTAATTGCATTTAAGAGCAGCAAACCTGCGCGCCTTGAAAATAATACCTTAGATCTAGCATTAGGAGCTTATATTACATAGGAACAAGATAGACAATAGCACCTAATTGCCTATTATTTAAGAAAATTCACGCCACCTAAAGAACGCTACAATATGCACAATAAGGAACTTATAGCTATTATTAACGCGTTGCAACACTAGAGAGTCTACGTAGAGAGCTGCTTAGAGCTTACTATCTATATAGATTATAAGAACTTAGTACAGTTTACTACTACTAAGGTTCTAGACTAACAATAAGTTTGCTAGTTAGAAATGCTTAGTTAGTATAAGTTTAAGATTCTATACATGCTAGGAAAGGAAAATAGCAGGGCAGACGCCCTTAGCTGTTAACACAACCTTGCAGGCAAGAAGATAATTAATAAATTTGCTATCCTTAAAGTTAACAAGGACAGGTTACTTAGACTATTCTAGTAACTTAACTAGATTATACGCATTACGCAGGATACGCAGATCCCTATATAAGTACTAGAGGAATTAGAAGAAGAAGTTATTAGCAGTTATTATGATAACCTACTGCACAGACACCCTAGTATTACAAGAACAATAGAACTTATTAAGAAACACTATAAGTTCTTAAACATACAAGACAAGGTTAGTGAGTTTATTAAGAATTGCGTAAGCTGCTAGCAAAACAAACATAGCACGCACGCTAAGTACAGAGAAGCATAGGTAATAGAGCCACTAATAGCCCTATAGATAAACATTACAATAGATTTTGTTACATAGCTGCCTATCTCTAAGGATCTAGTTATAGGATACACCTATAACTTAATCTTTGTTATAGTAGACTAATTTACTAAGTACGCTGAGATAATACCCTTTAGACATAGCTATACTGCTAAACAGTTAGCGCATGTCTTTAAAGACTACATTATCCGCTACTATAGTATCCTAGAATTAATTATTAGTAATAGAGACAAGCTCTTTATGTTAAACTATTAGACTACGCTCCTAGCAGCAATAGGTACTAAGAAGAAGCTTTCTACAGCCTATTACCTGCAGATAGATAGACAGACTAAACAAGTAAACTAAACAATAGAGATGTACCTCTGCATCTACTATAACTAGCAGCAAGATAATTAGTGTTTACTACTACCTATAGCACAGATTACATATAACAACAAGCGTTTAGAAGCAACAGGCTATTTGCTGTTCTTTACAAACTATAGCAGACAGCCAAATCTCTTTACAAGGTTATTAGACAGCAGCATCTAAACAGAATTAGCAATTACTTTAGTTAAGGCACTAAAAGAAGTACACTATAAATTGCTTAATAATATTGCTAAAGCTTAGTTAAGGAGCATCTCTTATATTAACAAGAAACAAAAAACAGCGCCTCTGCTAAAGAAGGGAGATAAAGTATACCTCCTTATAAAGAACCTACATACACAGCAACTAACAAAAAAGCTAGATAAGGTTAAGGTTAGACTATTTTTTATTTCTTAACAAATTAGCCTAGTTAACTATTAACTTGCGCTGCCTAAGGATGTAAAGATCTATCCTATATTCTATATCTTGCTATTAGAACTAGCTAACCCTAGAACACTAATCTAATAAGACTTCTACTACTAGACAGACAGCTAGAACAAGTAGGAAGTTAAAAAAATAATACAGCATTGCAACTAAAGCAATAGCAACAAGTACCTAGTTAAATAGTTAGGATATCTAGACTCTAAGAACACATAGGAACTAACTATAAACCTTATAAATTGCTAACAACTGCTAAAGAAGTTCTAAAGTTTACAGAAGTATCTAGCAAGTTAAGCGTAGCCTACATAGCAGGAGAATACCCTACTAGCGCGTCTATAGCAGAGCAGCTAATCTCCTTAGCCTAAACGTTCTTGCCTAATTCCTCTAACTTGTTTGTAAGGTATTTAGCCTTTTTTGCAGCCTTATCTTGTGCTTAGGCTAGAATTCTCTTATTATGCAGTAGGCGCGCAATTACCTCTGCAAGGAGTTATTTATCCTTTTTAACCTTTTCTTTATACTCTGCCCTTGTCTTGTCTAAGGACTCCTAAGACAGGTTAACACATAGACGTCCTATACGCACGCACTTAGCGCACTTTAAGCAGTTAGCGTTAGGCATAATAAAACAATTATAACTAGTGTTAAAGCAGCAATTATAAGGAAAAGGCGCAATAATATTATAGCAATAGATTTAATACTAAGACGCAGACGCTTTTAGGTTATAGAGGATATAATAATGCTTAGGAACTAAGAATAAGCAGGGCAAGTGCTTATAAAGAACTGCTAATAAGATTTAAGACAAATCTAAGAAGGAGGAGGGATAGTATTATAATCTACTTATATCTAACTAATTGCTAACACCTGTTAGCATTAGACAGCAGGTTAGCGTTGTAAATCTACAATAGCGCTATAAGAGGTACAGTTACAGTATAGTATAATTACTAGTTATATGACTAGCTTACTCCTTAGCAGGTAAGCCTAGTAGGTCTATAGGTATAAGTAGAACCTATATAACAGCTTACGCAGCTTAAAATAAGCTTAGTAAGCTAGCTTACAAAGCTTATAGTAAGCCTAGTAAGCTAACACAATTCTTATAGTATATAGTATATAGGAACACAACCTTTATAGTTTGTATTTAACTTTGTTAATTAAGTTACTTCTTAGAATCTTAACCTTAGTACTCTAGCTAGTTAATCCTATTGCCTATTACTAAACCCTTAAGTTGTATATTAGACCTTGTCTAATAACTTACCCTACTGTTCTAGAACCAGCACTTATCCCTAAGACCTAACAGAACTAGTATACTTAGGACTTTGTCCTGTGTACGACTTCAACACTATATTAGATATTGCTTAGACTTTTATTACCCTAAGCTGTTATATTAGACTTTGTCTAGACGCAACTTACCCTACTGTTCTAGAGCTAGTACTTATCCCTAAGACCTAACAGAACTAGTATACTTTTAGACTTTGTCTAGTGCGACTTTAACAGTACGTCAGTCCTTAGTGACCAGCTTCCCATATGCATGTGCAATAATAGGGATAGTGCGCACATTTGGTAATGTGCTCGCGCGTGGTAATTTAAGGGTAGGAAGGCTTCCTGGAAATCACTCGGCGTTGTGTAGCCATTCCGGTGGAAGAGTGGTAGCTGTTGTGGTAGCGTTGGCGTACGATGATAGTCGCGTCACAACAGAGGCAGAGAACAGTAGAGTTTCTTCGACTCCTACATCTTCATTCTCGTATTTTCGGGTATTGAAACATCAATGTACAGTATTCTAGAACGTGTAGACAGCCTTCAACCCGCTGGTCCCAAATGAGAAAACGCCAACGCTATGCTGCCAGATGCCAGTCGATAAGATGTATAAATATGCGGTTGAGCTCAGTCGGACAGCTCGATGGCATCGTCTTGAGTAGCTCCAGGTTCAATGCCGGCGCCAAAGCTGCTCTCTGGCTGCGCGAACTGCTCGTCCTCTTCTTCGGTGTACTCTTCTTCCTCCTCGTATTCCTCGGCATATGCATCGGCCTCGTTCGGGCCGTCAAACTCTCCGTCCTCGTCCTCTTCTTCTTCTTCGTCGTGCTCCACTTCCTCATCATCACCGTCGAAAGAGTCTTCCTCGGTATCGCCAGCGACATTGTCTTCAGCATCGACATCAACAACATCCACGCCACTCGCACTCCCATCCTCGCTGTAATGCGACTGCGTGTGGCCAGGCTGCGGTACACACGAAAACTGCGTGGGGATGGGTGAAGACAACGCAAGCGGCTCCGTGCTTAGGGGTCGTGGTGTGCTGGTGGGCGAGTTGACGTACTTGTCGCGATACTCTCGAATCGCCTCTGGTCCCTTGCCATAGAGGTGTTGAGGGACGAAGCGGCTGCCGCGACCCCAGTACGCAGGCTTTTTGCTCTGCGCAGTGCCAATGCTCTTGCCAAGAGCTGATGAGCGGAAGGAGGAAGTCGAAACGCTGAGATTTGGGACACTGCGGCCGAAGTCATGCACAGTCGCTGGTGTCTGCTTCACGGTAGGTGACTTGGCAATCAGCTCGCGAGCCTGGGCAATGACAAGACTCGCGCGTCCACTGAACGACGAGCGCTTGCTGGGAGTTGCGCCATTGACTGGCGACGACCACGAACCGGAAGACTTGAAAGAGTGCTTCGCTGCACGAATGCGAGCTAAGCGTTCGTCGATAGTGAGCGGCTTCGAGAGAGCTTCTGACTCGGGTGGAGGCGGCTGCGAGATCAGTGAAGCAATCGAGTCAGACCTGCGCACGCGCTTGGCTTCGGCATCCTCCTTGTCTTCATCAGTGGCCGAGTCAAAGCTCCTCTTGCGGTGCTTGCTTGGGTCAATGCCCATAGCCCGCAACTTGAACCAGTCGGTCTCTGTGCGGTCAATGGGCGCAGTGGACTTCTGGTACGCCTCTGAGTAGCTGCGTGCGTGGTGACCGTTCAACATGGTGGCTGAAGGGACTGTGTTTTGCGGCTGCCGTGACGATTCAGCTTGTGATTGCGAAGTGGGGTTACTTTTGTCGGCTGCTGCGCTTGCACGGCGTTCTTGCGTTCGTCTGGCGCGGCGATCGTTGGCAGGCGCGCTTGACTCGCCGTTGGGCAGGTCCGTGCCTCTTACCGACTCCGAGAGAGCTTCGCTGGCAGCGTCACCTTCACCATTGACTGAATGCTTGCGCTGAGCCTTCAGGCGTTTCCTCCTCTGTTTCGCCTTAGCATTCCGCTTCTTCTTCTGTACCTGCGCAACCCAGTGTGTGAACACTGCTCGTGCAAAAGCCTTCCGCTTGGACTCGCTCTCCTCTGCCTCTCGTTTTCGTTGCAGCTCAGCCTGCCACTCCTTGTGACTGGCTGCTGCAACGTTCTTGACCGTGTTTTCCAGAAACTGATACAGAAGTCCTTCCTCCCCACTGAATACAATGTTGGATGTCAGTGCATTATACGCCGTTTCCCGACGTTGTGCACGTGCCAGTCGCTCCTGCTCTTCTCGTTGTCGCCGTTGTTGTTCCTCCCGAACTAGTCTCTCTCGCTCCTGCGTCGCTTTTATTTCCCTTTCCTGCTGTTCTCTCAACTGTCTCTGCTTCTCTTCCTCGACACGTCGTTGCTCGGCTTCTCGTGCTTCCTTTGCTCTCCACTCCTGCTCTTCTTGCTCCCGCTTGCGTCGCTCTTCCGCCTCTTGCCTCTGCTTCAGCACTGCCGCACGTGCGTCAGCTTCAGCCTTCTCTTTGGCAGCGGCCTCTGCTGCTGCATCTGGCGGTGGTGGCGACGCCACGGGGGTAGTAGATAACCCTGGGAAGTCTCCTCTCTTTATATTTGCATCCAACTCGGGTAATCCAGGGAAAACAAACGGCTTGCCTGCGCCAGACGCAGCTTCTTCGTTGGTCAAGATAGACGCTGGTGTCGCAGGTGTAACGCATGGTGGACTTTGCGGAGCCGGGGCAGCATTACGACCAAAGTTGAAGGATCCTGGCGGTGTCGATTGAGGGGTAGTAGATTGCGGAGGTAATGCTGCTGCGGCCTTGGCGAACGGGTTGTCATTGGTACTCGTGGCGGGTGTTGGCGCGAAGTTGATGGGGTTCTTCGCAGCATCGAAGGTGGTGGCAGGAAAAGCTTTTCCGCCGAGTACTGGCGCAGGAGTGGACTGTGTTTGTTGGGTTGTTGCAGTGGCATTGCCACTAAAGGAATTAGGTGTTGAGTTACCTGACGAAGGCTGGCTCGAGGGCTGGAACGGTTTGGCGAAAGGGTTTGGATTGAAGTTTGAAGCACCGTTCGTTGTTGCGCCATTGGGAACTTGACCGAAAAAGTTGGCGGTCTTTGGCGCGGTGGCGGTCTCTGGGATGAACAATGAATCTTCGTTTCCACTTCGTACTGTGCTTGGGTCCACCAGCAATCCCTTATTCTTCGCCTGTTGTACTGTCATGCCCTCGATGATCGCTGAGAAAGCTCGATTGTATCGCTTCGATTCCACAAGACTCTTCGAAAACATCTGCGGTTTGATGGAGTGGGGCACACTCAGCGATCTGTTGCTGTTGCCCAGTTTCGAGATGTCCAGGTACGTCCGGCCCTCCACATTCCGCTCGAACTGGAAGCCAAAAAGTTCGCAAAGCTCCACAGCATCCTTGTTGTCATCCATGGCCAAAACGTCCTTCAGTTGATCGGTAGTCCAAGCCTGGACATCGATGTCTCCTTTGCCTCCTCTCCTGTATGCATGCCATATCGAGTCCAGGATGACATGGCGCACACGGTTGAAGGTCACCTCTGCAGCACATGCCATGAGGTAGGACACACTAGGCGACTTGACAAGAGCCCAGAACTTTTTCCAGTTGGCCTGCGCCTGAATCCAGCTTTTGTCAGACCCAAAGTTAAAAGCTGATTTAGCCGCCTTGAAGATCTCAATCGCTGTCAACACGCGCTTGTTGTTACGGAGGTCGATCGGCAGATTGTGTAGCTCGTTCTCGAGTTGACTGTTGGCGTACATCGATGCCAGGATCAGGCGGTATGCGACAAACTCGGCTTCGTTCTCGGAAGGTATCCCTGCTCGTCGATTATCGTCGTATCGTTCTCGTAGTGTCGTCAGGGTTTGATTGAACTGCTCCATGTCCTGCTGATGCGAGTAGTCCTCCTTCGACGTCTGCGCCATCTGATGCATTGACAGTAGGTAGAAGCGCGCAGACGCCTCGAGGCAGATGAGGAGTGTTCGAATATCGGCGGGCTTTTCCACGACTTGGGTTCGTAGATCTTTGCGGACTGACCGAGTGCGGTCCCAGATCCAGGCGTGTAGGTGATCGAACCCCTCCTTATCGAGGCGGCCGAAGAGGTATTTGACAGTTTTCTGCTGACATTAAATCCAAACTTCAGTCGGCTAGCCGTTACTCACCAAGCAAGCTGCGGGGTTCCGAATATCGATGACAAGTTCCACGTCAACACCAGCTGCGGATCGAGTGAAGGCCTTCACCATGCGCGATTCGTCCGGCACTCGGTCATTGTATGCGAGATGTTCAGTCTCTGGTGTCTAATGCACATCAGCATGCTGTCTCGTGTAGGCCCGGTGCATACACACGCATTCTGGACGCTTGTAGTCTTTCTGTGCTATCCTCCTCACGCGCTCGAACTCTGGACACAGGTCGTTGCAAAGACCTCTGAGCTTGACCGAGTCTTCGAGCTTCATTTGGCCTTCAGGGTTCATGAGTCTCTTCTCCTGCAACTGCTTGCGCCAGCTCGGTTGCGCAGCTTTCAGCTGAAGCGCATTAGCCCATTGTCTTCCAGTGCCCTGCTTCGGTAGCTCTTACGTAGTCAAATCGACTGTTGTAGTCATCTTTCGCGTGCGGAGTCGAGTTCTCTACGGTGCCGTATGTCTTCATGGGGACGAATTTGATGGGTCTGTTGTGTTCGGTCAGAATGGGCCGCGGGTTACACCCATGGGCGTCGCTCCTGCTGCCTCGTGATGCATCGTGCGTAGTGGACCCGCAGCCTGTCGTGTAGTCGGAGAAGGAGACGGGGGCTTACTCCTTCGGTTTGCCGTCTTCGTCCAGCTCTTGCGCATTGCTGCGTGCCTTCCCTCCGTTTGGCGCGCCCCCGCCGCGCTTCTTCGCGCCAAACGCGGGCCTGTCGCTCGAGTTGTTCGGCGCGTCATTGAGCCCGCCGCGTGGGTTGCTGCCGCGCCATACGCCTGTGCCTGCGCCTCGGCCGCGCCCGCCTCTGGTGCCGCCGCGTGCGACTGTCGACATGGTCGCGCCTAGGCCGTGTCCGATGCGCTCATGCGTGGGTGTGGTGTGCAGCGTCTGCTGGATGGGCGTATGCGGTGTATACAGGTGTCGAGATGTCGGACAATGTCTGGGACCTGCGCAGGCCGAGTCGTGGTTGGATGCGACAAGCGGCCGCGGTGAGGAAACAAAGAAGTTCGGCCTTGTCGCGAACAAGAGCTCACACGGCGGCACTCGCAGCTCCAAAGCCGCGGGAGTGACGAAAGCTTGGCGTTTCACTTCGAGAAACAACACCAGCCCTCCACACCGCTCCATCGTCACTTCCATCACGACATGATCAACTTCAACAGGCACTAAGACAGTCTTTGAGGTGATGACTAAAACCGAAATTCGTGATTCATACCCGCGACACCGAAGTGCTGCGACTTCTGCTACGTACCTACACTACCGCTTCACGTCCTCCGCCAGGCATCCACCGTCAAGACGCCCTGACAGCAACGGCTCCCCATACACTACCCGACTATACAATCACTCCGCCCTATTATATCCCCCATTAGAAGACAGCTGCGCTTTTTGTCTTGTCATGCAATGCAGTCGTAAGCGGCGTAACATCATAAGGTGGGTATCTTGCATGACACGAGAATTCAGCCAGGACAAAGGCTTGGAAAGAATACAACGCTGAACCGAAACGCTCCACTGAATGTGCCGAGGCAAGTCTGCATGGAAAATCACATGATGCAGCGCCGGAATGTGATGAGACAAGACAAATCGTCAAAGAAAATCGTCGTGAGTCGTCAGGTCGATGCCGAAAAAAAGGAAGACGATGGCACAAAACACCGAAAATGCTGGCAATACGCGCTGAAAGTATGACTCAAAAGTGGTGCACTCGTTGAGGATCAACCGAGTAGTCGGTAGGCAGGCCGTGGTAGGTTATGCCGTTGTCGCTTGGTGTCATCGGCATGTCCATTGGTGTGTTGGGATAGCTCATAGGTGTTGGAGGGAAGATGCCTTGTTCATAAGGAAACCCATGAGCGGTGGGTATCGGCGATGCATATTGGTTATAGCTTATAGGCGGTGCAGGAGCGTTGAACATGGCGAACGGGTTGACGAAGGTTGGAGCATTTTGAGGGAAGGCTGAAGCTTGGTCGCCATAGCTCTCTGCGCACTGGTATGCTTGACCGTTGAAGCTGGTGGCTGCTGAGGGATACTGCAATGCCTGCGTGTATGAGGGCATGTTGTAGGGAGGCTGCATGCCACCGTGATCGGACATGGTTCGTGCATGAGGCTTCATGTCTAGATCCTCTTCCCCGAGGTGCAGCCCGTGTAGTGACTGGTCGAAAGAGGAGTTGGGGGTGGACGCGGTGCGGTGCATCACGCAGTCGTCCAGTATAGTTGCAGGCGTGCAAGGACCGGAGGCGGTCGGTGTGGAGACCTTTGCAACGGCATGTGCATCCACGGGAAGGGGCGACGAGAGGGCTTGAGGCAGACCGTGGGGTACCCTGGCCAGGCATACCATTGTGTCGTCCGGTTCTGTCTCGTCTCCAGATACTTCGTGGACTGTCTCCTGTACACGCTCGGAGCCGGCGGTCCGTCGAGGTCGCTTGGGTTGCTGTTGTCTGATCGGCCTCGGGATGGGCTTCCATGTGTGATGCCTGCCTCGACCCGGGTCTTTGTTGCCAGAGCCTTCGATAAGGTTGTACTGCATGATGTGATCCTCGTAAGCTTGAGCGACCTCGAATATACTCGGCAGTATTTTCTCGAGAGCACGCTTTTTCATCTCTTCGCTGTGAGCAGCACCCTTGGATGATGAGAAGTGATCAGCCGAGGTTGTCTGTACCGTGAACTTGGCTACGTCTCGGAGCTTGCTTATCCACGGGCCCTTGCGCTTGATGTCGTCGATCTTCCGGTGAACCAGCATCATCTCAACAGCCAATGTTGAGAGGTCTGTGGGTTATTAGACATGTTCGACACAGTAGGTGGCCGCACTTACCCTCCTTCTTGAGATGTGAAGGCTCCTTGTAGATCACGTCTTGAGGCCACCATGGTGGCGTCTCTGCCTCAGAAGGCTTCATCTCGTGGTACTTGCCCCAGTCTCCAAGCCGTCTAGGCTCAATGAGCTTGACCCAGTGCGTGGCAATGCCTCGTAGCGGCTTCATGGTGAGCTCATCAAAGCGGCGTGTAAGAAACTTCTTGAACGCATCGATGTCGCCAATGTAAAAGGTGTGCGACTCTTCAGTCACCACTTCCACAGTCGGCTCGACATCTCCAGGGGTAGTATCACCGGTTACAGCCTTGCGGTTTGGGGCCAAGCCTTGAGCGACAGATCGGGTCCTTTTGAGGCTTTTTGACTTGAGCAGTCCCTGCCTGTGAGCGGCATGCTTCCGCTGCTTGGGGGCAGCGGACTTGCTCAGGGTCTCAACCTTCTGTCGTGGCCCCTGAGTTGCATGCTGGGATGTCCCTGCACAAGCAAGTAAGCGATCTGTCGATGGGGCACAGCACGAAGCATGATACCTACCAGATACCTGGGATGGCGCCGCCTGGATGGGACGATGCGTCTCATACATGCGGCCGTTAAACGTATGCGAGGAGCTGACCATAGGCCGTGCTTTGAAGAGGTGCTCATGCCCTGCTAGGGGCTTGTAGACGGGCTCGGTGCGGCCGTCCTGGAACACCAGCGTTGCGATCGGTATCGGAATCGCGACTTCATCTTTGTCCTCAGCGGCCTTGGTCTCTGCTGCGGGCGTAGCTGTCTTTGCCGCCTAGTGTTAAGTCAGTCATCATGAGTGAGTCTGTTAAGCGCTAGGGAGAACGTTGGAAGTTTGGGAAAGAGCGGGCACTAGATCGGGGCGGCACATCTTGCGGCAGTCGGTACCGAAGCCTAATTCCAACGACATGCAACAGAGCTTTGGACTCACCTTCGATGGAGGGTAATAATCGCAATTCTCGGTCAGCGCAAACGGGTCCTCGCCATGCCTCCCGACCCGAGGGCTCCTCTGGTTGATTTCGGTGTCCATGGCAGGTTGCTCGGCCTTCAGCGCTGGTGGGGCTGGGTCTGCCTCGAATCTGGCCATGTGCCGCTGCACCTTGACGCTTGGTGACGGCAAGCGATGCGGACACGGACTGCGATGGTGCGGGGTGCTTGGATTGATCGATGGCGGCTCAGATGATCGCAGAGCGGTCCTGCGCTAGGTGGTACAAGAGGAGCTACTCTGCGCAATGTTAACTGATGATACTGGTATTAACAAAGGCTGTTCAGGCGAATGCCTGTGATAACGGGAGCATCAATTATGCATAATGAGGCACACATAAGGATTACCGCGCAGCCACCGGCTCGTGGCTCGCTTAGAACCTGACATTGCTTACCTCGATCAGGAACGTCAGACCAGGGTGCCGGTCAATCGTTGACTTTGGAGTCGGTGTTCGCAGACTCGACAGTGGAAATTCGCTGTGGGTGAGCGTTGAAGATGACAGGAGAAATCTCAAGGAAGACAGAAGGCGAAGGCTAAAAGGAATTCGAGTATGATCCCGGATAGAAAGCCACCACTCAAAGACGCGATTGCAATATTTCAGCAGATGCAGGTCAAACTTCGGCTAAAGCAGGTGTCGACGAAAAGCGTAGGTTGTACACGCGAACGACTCCAGAGCTGTCGATGGCTTTGGTACCAGTGCGATGGAACAGCAGGCTCGAAAAGGTCCGATAGTGGGCAGTCGTGTCGGTGGAAGATTTCAGGTCAACGGGAGGGAACGATACAGCCGGATCTATTGGCAAGGACATGGAAGCCTTTAAGGCAGGCCTCGTTTTGTAATTGCAGCCGCCCTGACCAGCGGCAGACTTCTGCGCATGGCAAGGGACCCTGACTTCCTCGGGACATGACAGGCAAGCGTTGTCCTATCAATAACCCAGCATTGGGACGGGCGGAAGGGGAAAGCTACCAGCCGTTGAGCGCCTTGTTCGAAACGGCCTCCAAAAGCTGGGATTAGGGGCCTTTGATCTGCAGACTACTGACATTCCGATCTCCCCGCAGCCACGACTTTGCCATTCCTGGAGCCAGCTGCCGCAGACGAATCAGATTTGGTGAGATCGCGACGAGAAAACGAATACTGTTCTCCGCAACTAGATCGCACGATGTATACACGCTAATGCAATCCAGCGAGGGTCCCTGGTGGGAAGGTTGATTCGAGACATGCGTTATGGGCCGCTCCGTCCGCTGTCCTTTGCGAGGATCACACCTGGCACCGGGACCTGTTCGATCGGAAAGAAAGGCCTTCCTTGCGATCAGGCCGGAGTGAGCTCCTGGAGCAGCTTCAATCCCTCACACCGCAATTCGAAATTGCACTGCGGCACACAACAATGGGTTTGTGACGGATGAGTTCACTGTGCGTTCATCGAATGCCACCCACTCTGCTTCGACTACCACCGGCAATCCGAGCCCAGGGTCTCCCTCGTTAATGACCCCTACTGACAGGTCGACCACCAGTCACGGATGCAACCACTTCCCCCGCCACGCCGCCACCATCACCTCAAACACCAAACGAGGAACGACGGAAACATGGATTCGAAATATTAGAGGACAAACACGAACAATGGGGCGCCTGACTCTCGATCTCTGAGATCGAAGCAAGCGCTGCTCGCGACCGAAATCCTGGTCGTCGGTCCAGATTCAGATTTCGACAATCGCACGGCAATCGATCGCGGGCTGAACGCCCCGTGTTGAGCCCACAATCGTGCGAAAGTACGACGTGAGTCGCTCAATTCGGTTGCTCGCTTAGCAGCAACCAGTGATGCGTGATGTGTTCATGTGGGGGCACGCGGCGCTGCAGCAACGTTGCGCTTCACAATGACTGGCAGCTGAAGGCATAACGTCGGTCTCACTCGGTGTCTCTATGGTGTTGATGTGGGACCTGGACTACATCATCGATATCGACGTCTGGAATCGCTCAGATTGGTCAATTGTTTCGTTTCAACACATTGGTCCTTCAAAGTGCTTCATCAGAGGGTAGCTACCCAGCCACTCGTTTTGGGCACAGAAGAGATCAGGGCACACTATCCGTCTTCCTAATCCGCGGCATGATCGTCCAAATTGCCAGATTAAGCAGACCTCTTATCTCTGTTCCACATGTCAGGTCTGTGTTTGTCGTGGTAGTCGCGGGGCGAGGAGTGCGCGAGGCGACAGGGCAGACAGGGGTGTGTTCAAAAATCGCAGTTGTTGCTGCCAGCAGCATACACGCACGCTTCAGCTTAGCTCTAACTAGAGCAGCTGCAGTTCCACATGCTGGGCGACTCGGTGGCCCCCACCTGCCTCAGGTAAGGCTTACAGCATCCACCACGGAAGAGTTGCGGAAACTGCGCGCAATGAGATTTGTGCAACGCTTGACGAGATGAGGATTGGCAGCGCACACGCATGTATTGCACAGCAATTGATCGGTCAAATTAGCGGTGTTGACATGAAATTGAGCTGCATCAGAGACAGCTTTCTCTGTATTCGAGTCTCATGCGCGCGCGTGTCCTGCTATATCCAACCCCTCGTGGTAATATCCGGATTAAACGTCCGCAAATTCTCCGCTTGATGTCGGTCTTCTGAGCCGGTCAGTACCGGCTTTACGTGCCTGTGGAAAATATGTGAAATTCTATCGAATGAATTCCAGCAATGGCTCTCGTTCGCTCATGCGTTCGGGGTCAATTCCAGCCAGTCCACCTCAGGGTCGTTTCAGGGACTTTGTTGGTACCAGGGACCGTTGTCGTGCTGCCAAAAACCTTACCTGCCTTAAGAAAGCACGGGAGGGTTGGTGTGCAAGCTGGTCTCGGAAATCCTGGTGCTTGGTCCAATCCTGCTTAGCTCGGTGTGACAGTCTGGCCTGATCCTGCCCGAACTGGGTTCGAAAACCTTGCCGATGCCCAGATGAACAGTTCATCACAAAAAGCAAACATGCAAACCCACACATAGCCACAAAGAGAGCAAAAATCGCGAAGCACATACGCAACATTAGAAGCTCAAACATCGAGACCGTGTGAAACGACCATAACAGGCTGCTGGCTACTAACTTTTCACGCTTTCATAGCCGGTTCAAGTGACAGTTCAAAGCTCCACGATTGACGTTGATGATGCTGCGCAGCCCCACCAGTGACAAAAGTCAATCCGAAATCGGGAGCGATCCTATACGGATAGCCTAGAGGACGCTGCACAATTCGAGATGCGGCACTTTGCAAACCCTCTCCTAAGATGCTGCACCACACTGCTGTCAAACCCCGCCTCTGTGTGTAACATGCACATGCATCACTCTCCCTCACAGCGGCATGACCGTCCCCCTTCCCGATGCTATTTCCGTGCACCCATTACAACTCTCTAAAACACCGCTTGTGCTCCGCACGCCTTACACGCAGTGGCTTCAACCCGTGGCTGCCACCCGTCAGAACCAATATGAATGTTCAGCGAGCCGCCCACGTAAGTCTGCAAGCGACACGCCCACAACCGCGCGCGGACCACACGGCGAAACGTCCACCATCCATGACACACATTGACACACGGCAACGGCAATCCCACACGACGCCCCCGCCCGCTAGCGCGCGTCAGACCGTGGTCGACCTGCGGGCAATCCCGAAGCGTGATGCTCCGTGCACCATGGCTGATGGGGAAGAGAAGCCGCCGTCCGCCCGAGATGGCCAAGGCGCAACGGCTCGTAGCCACCCTGGTGAGGCAGACTTCGCGAGCCTTCTGGAGTGCGGGAGGAGGCTGGAGAGGAAGGCTTCTCGGAGATACGTCAAATACAATTTACTACTTTTCTTCTACACCCGTTTCGCTCTTGGAGTATACTGCAGCTAATTGCCCTCAATACTGCTGAGTAGATTCGCTTCCTTAACCAGATCGTAGAATAGGCCCTTTTGCCTAACGAGCTCGGCCGGACTGTCAAACTCGGCGACAGTGCCCCTATCCAATACGATGATGCGGTCACTGTCCAGGATTGTATTGATCCGGTGGGCAATGGTGATAATGGTCTTGTTCTTGAACATGTTGGAACGCAGGGTGGTCTGCAGCATGGCATCAGTTTCGACATCGACGGCGGCCTGGAATTGTTAGCAGAAGATCAACGATCACAACAGCAAAACTTACAGTGGCTTCATCCAAGACGAGGATGTTACTTGGAGCCAACAGGGCACGGGCCAAGGACACTAGTTGACGCTGGCCAGCGCTGAGGTTCGAGCCTCCTTCATGAACCTGCGCATCCAGCTTGCCCTGCATGCTAGCAACATGCTCCTTAAGTCGAGCATGTTCCAATGCGCTCCAAAGCTCTGTATCGTCGTGGACGTGTCCGGGATCAAGGTTGTCGCGTACAGTGCCCTCGAACAGCGCTGCATCTTGCGGGATGATGGCAAGCCGTCTACGCAAGTCCAATAGGCCGATTGTGCTGGTGTTGAGGTTGTCGATGCTTACATGGCCCTCAGACGGCTCGATGATGCGGAACAGCGCAAGTGTAAGCGAACTCTTGCCCGCACCTGTGCGACCGACAACACCGATCTTTTCGTTCGGCTTAATGTGCAGATTGATGTTCTTCAGCACAAGATCCAGACCAGGCCGATATCGGGTACTGTAATTGTTGAAGGAGACGGCGCCCTGTGAAGGCCAGCTGATTGGCGGTCGGTTCTTCGAGATGACTTCTGGCGCTTCGCTTGGCAGGGCGGCGTACTCGAGCACACGTTCTACAGACACGATGTTGGTCTCTACTTCGACGGTCTGTCTGACGATCCAGTTGAGCGACTGGGTGATCTGGAGCGCATATGACATTGCCAGACCAACCATACCAGCCGAGAGACCACTGTGGCTGGCAACAGAGATGATAGCGAAGCCAGCGGATGCCAGGATGATGATGGACCCAAGAAACTCCAAACGCACGGCTAACCATCTGTTGGCGCTGATGGATGGGTAGTATGCCCTCAGGTTTGCGTCCACCCGCCACTCGTTCTCTAGCTCGAAGCGCTTCTGCTGGCTGTACGCACGGATAGTGCTCATACCACTCAATGACTCCTGGAAGTGCGCATAGATGGGGCTCCGGCTAACACTGTCGAGTCGCTTGAGCTCTCGCGAAGTGCGCAGATAGTATCTCTGGATGTAAAGATACAGCGCACCCAGCGGCAAAATGACAGAGACAAAGATAGGCGTTCCTGCAGAGATCACGACCAGGGTGAACACAGCTGCACACTCGCGTCAGTCAAAAGCACCACAGCTGCATACCAAGACGGCTACATACCTCTGGCTGAGTTGACAAACAACATGTTGAACGTTCGGCTGCATATGTCAGATTGTGGCCCGCGAGTAACTCGGTGCCGGGGTGAACTCACGCTAGTACTTCATCAACCTTGTAGATATCGCTAGGCAGGGTCCGTCAGCAGCAGTACAATACGAAAATGGCAGAAGATCTACTGCAAGACCTGCATGAAGAAGGTGCATGATCGATGCGGTATGTATGATGAAACGAAATCTTGCGCTGAAAGGCACGTACCTGGAAAACCGATTGAGGATACGCCCTGCAGGTGTAGTCTCAAAGAAACTCATTGGAGAGCGGAAGATGGCAAATGCCATCCGCTCATGCAGTTTGCGGCTGGCCTATGTTTCGCATTAGCCTTGCGCAGCGCAACCATGGATAGGATACGATACGACGTGAACGTACCTCGATCGAGCAGAAGATCCAGAGGATGAGCGTCTGCACCACCACGAGAGCAGCAGATCCCACACCGAACGCAAAGTAAATGCCGATGTTCTTACCCACGTGTGGGTTGCCGTGAGCGCGCTGGTTGGCCTCAGACCATTGCTTGAGCCACACACTTGCACCTGCATACATTAGCGTCTGTCATCTCGAGTTGAAAAAGTGACGAGCCAATCGCGGAACACGTACCGATGGAAGCTGTCTGAGCGCCAGCAAGGAGTACCAGGTAAACAACAACTGCAACTAAGTTGCTAGTCTTTGCATACTCGCCATACACAGACCACTTGACCTTGCCCTGTTCCGAAAATTCTTTCGTTTGTTTGCTCTTGAGACCATTCTCTTCGTCCGTGGTTTTGCCACGTGGTCCCCTGAAACTGGCAGTGCTGGCGCGGCGAAGAGTTGCGAAACTGTGTTTACGGGCCGTGCCGTTACCAGTCCTGAGAGGTGCGAGATGAGATGCGCCTTCCTGGGCAGCCTCGGCCTCCTCCCTGCTCTGGTTGTCATCCGATGCGGGACTACCGCCGTAGACTGTGGACTCCTCATCACTCATGACGCTCTCGGATGGAGCACTGTCCTCGTTCTGGTCCTCGTTCTGCGACGTCTTAATTAGGCTGGCAATTTCGCCCTTCATTGCCATAAGCTGGGTGTAGCTGCCGCGCTCAAGGATCTTGCCCTCACGCAGGAGCACGATCATATCGGCTTCGACTAAGACAGGGATGGAATTGGTGGCCAAGATCCTGGTCTTACCAGCCAACAGACCGTTGGGACCCAGGACATTATTGATCAGGTGTCGCCCAACATGCTGGTCCACAGCTGACAAACAGTCATCGAGCAAATAGACATCAGCGCGAGCGTAGACAGCGCGCGCAAGCGTCAGACGAGCTTTCTGTCCTCCTGAGAGTGAAATACCGCGTTCGCCAACTTCCGTCTGATCGCCATCCGGAAGCTGAGCAAAATCATCGCGCAAAGCGCAAGCATTTACGGTCTTCTCGTAGAACTGAGGGTCCCAACGATGGCCAAATACGATGTTCTCGCGTACGGAGGCGTTCATTACCCAAGCTTGCTGGGGCACGTAGGCTGACTTTCCGTGCAAGACCACCTCGCCATTGATTTTCCAAAGGTCACCCAACACCGCTTGTAGAAGTGATGACTTGCCGGACCCAACACGACCGACGATGCAAGCAAGATCACCCTTGTGCGCGGTGAAGTTGATCTGTTCTAAAGTGCGACGCTCGGCGTTCTTGTCCCAGGTGAAGCTTGCGTCCCTGATGCGGACAGACTCCTCACCGGTCTCTTCAACAGCAGGCTCCCGACGTACAGCATCGGCTTGAAGCTCGTCAGCGCTCAGGTAATCGGTAAGACGGCTGACGGCCACACTTGCTTCGACGATAGCAGTAATGACCATAGGCAAGATGGCGAGGGGGAAGGTGAGGAGATTGAACAAAGTCAGAGCCGGGAAGACGATGTCGGTAGTCAGAGGCTGGTCCTGAGTCCAGACGAAAACGCCGAAAGTCGAGCATGAAACCAGGAAGGGGGTTGTGGACCATGTGAATGTGGAGAATGCTTGTGTGGCACCAATCTTGCGTAGAGTCTTGAGTTCCTGGTCGTTTCGAATGTAGTTGAGGCGATTAGCAAAGGCGGTGGTCCAGGCGTACAGTTTGATAGACTTCATGTTGTTCAGGATTTCGGAGATGAGCTTCGTGCGCGCATCCTTGTTCTTCATCTGCTCTTTCTGCAGTGTCTTCATCAGACGTGCAATCACGCCGTTGATGGGGATCATGATGATCATCACTGCTACGCCTGCGAAGCATGCCACGCCGAGAAGCTGATACAGAGAGAGCATGCAAAGCACGATCTGAAAGGGCGCTGACCAAAGTTGCTGTCCGTACTGGGCAAGATCCTGGAGGCGTTGGGTGTCTACAGCCATGTAATTTACAATGTCTCCGGTCGATTTGGAAGCTCTTCCTTCATTAGACAGGCGGGTTGATTTAGAGTAGATGGCGGCAGTCAAGCAGGACTTGATGCGCATACCTGTTTCGAATGAGCGCTGGAAGTACTGGTGAAGTGCAGCAGTCTGCGACACGGACACGGCAAACATGCTCAGTGCGATAGCTGCGCCTCGTGCAATAGGCTGTGGGTTTTCTGTCTCGTAGGACTTGACAAAAGTGATGAGCAGCCTGAGCAGCTGCGGCTGGACGAAGTTCAGGCAGTCACTGATGGTCTTAATGCATGCACCCCGGAAGTATGGGCCACCGAAAGAGCGGAACAGCGCCATCCACAGCGAGGGGCTCTTCTTATTCTCCACCTCATAACCCCAATTCTCTTCGAACTTCGCAGCAGTGTGCTTGGTCGAATCGCGCTTCCGGAGGTTCCACAGGTCGTCTTGAGTGAGGAAGGTGTTGTAGCCGCGCTTCATCATGGGCGTCATCCATCCGAATGTGAGAACCGAGAAGATGTCGGCGTATTCATATGGGCACTCATCGTCGTCACCGAGGGCATCGTAGTCGCTCAAGCGCTTCTGCACCAGCCATTCCAGTGCGAATTCAATCGCGGCCAGTCCAACACTAGCTGTGAAGACCGCGAAATATGCGACATGCTCCTTGTAGAGCTGCTGCGATACCAGCGAGCGAAGCTTGACACCATTCGCGATGAGGAAGAGCAGCCAATAGAACAGGACGACTCCGTTGGCATTGCGCGAGCGCCAATGTTCAATGTACTGGATGTAGAAGATAACGAAGAGGGAAACGATCGTAACGGCGGTGGTCCAGAAGCGGAAATCCCCGGCCCAGATGCCTGCGAAGTATTCGATCTGGAGGGCAGCTTGAACGGCGGTCGTGGCGATTAGAGCTCCGAGAACAGTCTGATAAGCGCATTGAGTCAGTCACATTTTCGAAGCTGAAAATCTCAGAGTAGCTCGTACCAATTTGGCGTAGAAGTGCCAGTTCTGTTTGACAGGCTGCGGCGTGCATTTCCTATACAGATAGTACAGCGCGCCTGCTCCTCCTACAATTCCCCACACGGCGACCACCATAACCCAAACATCGAGGAAGCATGGCGTGAAGTCGAATCGAATGGGGCTGAGCGGTCCCCAACCCTCGCTGTTACCACATAGTGGTTGGCGATTGTCCTTCGATGCCTGCAGATATCCGCAGCTGACACCGGCGCCGTGCTCGAGCGGGGAGGAGGGCAGGAACGGGATTTGCTGTCCCTGCATTGAAGGTTTCGATGTGCGCGCGGCCGGGCTCTGTGTCGCAGAGTCACAGGCTGGGCGGATTCGGGCGGCGTACAAGAAGAATCACAGACGCGCTCGCGTGGTTGGTCTTTTGCGAGGCAAGAGCGCTCGGACATTTCGTCAACTCCGTCATCGAATCGGCGTTAGCGGGGGATTTGTTTGTCAGTTTGTCAGCACAGAGCTGCAAGGCATTCAGGTTTTGTAAATGTGCTTTCATGCTGATGCAAATTTATCTAAGATATCTAGTTAATCACAATGGCTCCTGCTTTCGCACTCAAAGTACTCATGGAGCGTCCGTTCTGGTTCCGCGGGAGAGTGCAGGGCGATTGACGTTCTGACGTGCAGTGACAAGCTCAAGGCTTGAACCCTTGTCCGGATCACCGAGCCGAGATCGCGAAGCTAGCTGACGACCACGTGCAGTATGCATACTTACATCGACCGGTCAAGAAACAACAAAATACCCGGCCAGTTGCGCGAAACTTCATGCGATAAGACTGTTATATGCTCACACTCTACTGACCAAGTTTGAAGCTGGTACAACACGTCTTGAATAAGCTACGATTTTTTGTTGATGTACAGGGGGAAATGGGCATCGAAAACAGGCAACTACCAGATCTTCTTCCTGCAAACATCGAATCGATCAGGAAAAGCAACAGCTAGTACGAAGCAACATGTAAGAGCATCGGACAACCAAAGATTTGCTCGACGGGCATATTGAGGTTATTTGCGGCCATAAAGCGCGTCACCATTCTAGGTGCTGCTTCGATCCAACCATGATACCTCTGACAATCGCACCCTTGCTCAGCGCAAGAGCCGCCACATCTGGCATCTCATCCTGTGGTCAGGACGCGGGGAAGCCGATGACTGGAATGTTGCCTCCGTATGCCACCGCATCGATGCTTCGTGCGATCGTACCTGCGCCGCCGTTTTCGAGAGTGTAGTCTGCGCCATCTCCATTGGTGATTTTCAGGACCTCCCTAGACCGCTCAGGTGTGGTCTTGTAGTCAATAACATGGTCAGCGCCGTAGGTCTTCTGGACCAGGGTGAGCTTCTCAACCGCGGAGGATGCAACGATTGTCTTCGTGCCAGCCGCTTTGGCAAGGATAAGACCAGTGATCGAGACACCGCAGGTACCTATCGAAAGTGTCAGTAAAAGGTAAACTAGGAGATAATGAGACCCGCCGACCAGGAGCACAGTCTGTCCAGGTTTCAACGGTACATTGCCACACAGAGCGATCAAAGTGTCGTGGCCGTTCACACAAGCGAACTGAGCTGCGCAAGCTAAGGCCTGCTGCCTCAGGGATCTTGACGAGAGAAGAGCTAGACAGTGATCTATGTCCGTAACACACCGTTATAGCAGCCGCACAGCCTACGATGCCAGTCCGGCACGGCGCCATGGAGCGTCTCTAGGTCAGAGGAGGCGATGTCAGTGTCTCTTACGGCAGACCTATCGACGTGGCTTCCTGCAAACACGACACCGGTGGAGAGATGAGCCTGGAATAACATTAACTTTGACTGGGGAAGTGTACTTCGCAGTTGACACGGCAAAGCCGCGGGAAATTGAGCGCTCCGACATTCATCTTGGTCAAGATTCAATTGCTGGACAGTGCGGGTATGGCTCCTAATAAGTCTGTAGACTCGGATGGAGCTGCACTGTGCCAGAGGGGAGACTTGTTGCTTGAATATTGTGGAGCAGACACAGGATTCCTCAAGAGATATTGAGAAGAGATGCTGAATATTGGATCACGGCTCGCCAAGGAAGGCTTCGTTTCATCCGCTAAGAGCTGCAGTTGTCGAACGAGGATAGTGTTGTTCTTCTTGCCTCGGAGTCAGAGCGCGAAGGTATCCATCGTCCTGCAACGAGCTTCGTTGACAACACAACGCAGATTCTTTACGGATACGAGAACGAGACCGCAGCCATCGCGTTGACCGGTATACAAGATGATGTCTCTGAGACTCTCCCGCCCCAAACTCGCACATCCGCCATGCGAGAGAACTTTGCGGTACCAGTACGACGACTGCGTCGCACGCTGGCTGGATCAATCAAATTATTCCTCTGTACATTGCTGGACTTGCATTCGATACTGCAGGGCCTGACGACTGCAAAGAGTATGCGCTGGAGAAGTTCGCACTTCTCAAGCATCTTACCGAAAGTGAGCGAAAGACTTCTTAGCCAATAAAAGGTAAGGCTGCGGCTTTGCAAAAGCAGGTGGGACTCGATTACATGATGAATCTGCAATGCATTGGCCCTTGATCAGTCGTTCTGCAATTAGCTACCCGGTGTCTCGGCAGTGTCTTTGCAGATGATTATCTTTGCTTGCTTGCCGATCGACAGCAATCAAGAGATCATTCACCCCGGAGTCGCGTGAGTCGAGGGCAGGAATTGCTGACTTTAGAGGAGCCTCGATCGTATAGAGAGTATATGGATCAAGCAACGATTCTTTTAGTTGGAAGCTTGGATGGCGTTGTACGCAGAGACCAAGATCAAATCTTCGATTGAAAAAGTGTCAGTCAAGAATCAAAATTGAGTGCAAAGCTCTCAGGGTTCATCAGGGCAGTTGTTGATCGCTGGTAGCGACCGCTCGATGCACAATTCAATCATTTTACAATCTTCATCTGGAAAACCCTATCTCCACTTTCGGGTTTTCGTATCCTATAGATCTGTATCCAGCAATTCGATACGCCGAAATATATGTATCAGATGGAGGAACCGGAGAAAAGGGTCAAATCGCATAGAACGCGTGCCATGCGAACTGATGCCTCGCACTATCTGACGATGAGCCTCAGCATAGCAAGGATAACATTCTTGCAGTGGCTACACCAATCGCAACGCAACGAGTGAAGCGCTACCGGCTACGATGCTGTCCAACTGGCGACCCCTGCAGCCCGACACAACGATTGCGTTCGATGCAGCCTCCCGAAGGATCGCTCAACGTGTCGTCTTGGAGGTTACAACTCTACACCGCTCATTCAAGGAGCTTTATCGATGCGGACGTCGTACAGCTTCTGTTGTTTGCTGTGTCCCCACTCGACAGGCGAGCTGGGGAAGTCCAGTTGCTACGTGACGCTACGGCTTGTGAATGAGACGCGGTCGTAATGGCGGGTATCACAATAGTAACAATCGCGAAATGGGTTTACTCATATCCTTGTCAATAATCCAAAGTCATTATCTCCATGAAACTACGCAGTCATATGTGTGCTGTCCAGACCACTTGAACTCTTCCGTAAATGCTGCACCACATCAGAAACCCTGTGTTTCGAGGTCCGCAAGATGCCGACTGTAGCGGACATGTAGAGACTGCACCTTTCCTCGACCGAAACCCACATCTTCTCTTCCAGCAATCGCGGTATAACTAGAGACCTGGAAGATCATCAACAAGTACACCTACCTACGCACACGCTCAAACGACCCACTGACGCACGATCTTGCCGTCCGTTGTTCTGAAACAACCAACCAGCTCGAAATCCTCCTCGAAGCGCTCAGGCTCAGAGACTGGGAAGCGAATCGGGCGATCTGCTCCCAGATCGGCAAAGCTGTCGGCAATCTTCGCGGCTGTGATACTGTCATCTGTACCAGGAAACTTTTGTGGTAGCAACCAGCGACGAACACCATCATTGTCTGGATCAGCCCAGAAATCCCAGAGCACCCAGATGTCCGCGAGATGTCCGAAAGTGTCAATCTTTGCAACAAGAACGTATTCTGTGCTAGTCCACTCCTCTGCGAATACCTTGTCGAGATCGGTTGTGGTTGGGTCGGCCAGCGTATCGCAGTAGTGGAGCGCGCCGAGCTGATAGAAAGCGAATCCTGAGGAGTCATTTGCTGTGGTGGAATCGCCGCTCCGATCGCTGCGCATCTGGCGACGCCTGTCCCTGTCGATAGGTGCCGAGGTGTCTTCTGTAGGCGCAACGTGACCATGCCAACGTTCGACTGAGTTGGAAGACGCAGCGTAACTACTGTCACTTTGCTTAAGATTTGGCTCAGGCCGACCATACTTTCCAAAAGGTCTATCATCGGTAGAGAGCCTGCAGACCTTTTTGGCAAGCTTGATGTAGAGTGCCGCTTGGCTCAATCCGCTGTAATCCTCTTCGTCGGAGGTGTCAGAGTCGTAATCGTCAATATAACGAATGACGGCTGCACGCTCCTCTGCGGCCCAGTCGATGACCTCGTTGAGTCGAACACCATGATTAAGGCCCAGGACCATGTTGGGAACGACGGTCAAATCAGATGTAAAATCCCAGTTGGTTTTCTTCGTTGGACGTAGGATGCGAGTGTTTGGAACGAGGCGGAACGCATGGCCCTTCGTATGTCCTATCGGAATGTGTGGGTGTAAACCGCCGTTCAAGAGCTCGTTCAAGCTATCGTCGTTAGCGGCTGAGAAAATGCACAAGACAGAGAACATACACAGATACACGATTGACGTTCTTGAAGTCCGCGGTCCGGAGCTGCTCTCGGTAAATGTGCAGAGCATGAGGCTCATCATCAACCCGCTTTGCATTACCTGCGGCGGCGGCGGCGGCGGCGGTGCCCTCTGATGCTTTTGAATCCTGTGCCTTTGAATCCTGTACCTTTGAATCCTGTGCCTTGCGAGCTTTACGCCAGTCGTTGTACGCTTTGGCCTTTGCGGGGGTTGGGAAGTATTGGTCGTACATATCAAACTTATCTTCGATCTCGAGGTCTGAGTCGTTCTCCAGGTCGAAATGTTCCTTGAACTTCTGTTCATCGGCGATGTTGGGTCGATCGGTATCCATGTTGTGTGGTGATGTTGATAGGAACACGAATACAGGAGTGAGATGGTTTAAATATCTGAGCAGAGGTGGGGACAAAGGAGGGATTAAAGGGCGAATTTAGCGCAATCAAACTAGCACTCGTAATTTGACTCAGCAGTGAATGTGACCCGGGGTTCTGCGAACCAGTCTTTGTACAAAACACTTTCAGGAGTACCAATATTCTGAGTGAAACAACAGATTAATGCAGTTCGTGCGAATAGCCCGCGCAGGTGTATATGCTCGCACGGCAACGAACAGGAAGCACAGAAAATGTAACACTGCGAAGCAATGTTTGTCACCTACACGCAGTCACCGGTATGTCGGTGGTGAACACAAGCTGCTGGGACCTAAGTGAATAGATAGCAAACGTTCCGTGCAGCGGTAGATGCTCCGCGGGCAGGATGGCAACGTGCAGAAGGACAGTGAAAGTGACGGAAAGGTGCACAGACTCCACAACAGCAAACAGTCTTCACCGAAGCGACGCGTCTCTGTTATAAATTTGGGCCAATCTCTGTGCGAACTTCACCAGTACATTCGACCGCGCAATATTTAATCAACCACCTGCCTCCAACGCATAGCGCAAACCCCCATTTGCCCTGACCCAGTCGACCATGGCTGAACCACCAACGTAAGTTAGTAAACCTTGGATGAGGTACCTTGATTGGTCGGATGTGCTCTGCTGTGAGCTTCTGACTACGTCCATTGTTTCCACGATTCTATGTGTTAACATGAGTAAACAGCACACTGATTCCAGATTATGCAACCAAAGGATGAGTGCGCCTTCTGCAACCACTCCAAGGTGCCGATGAAGGACCTGCAGTTCAATGAAGGTTCAAGGACCTTGGTTGAGCTTTGCTACTACTGTCGCGAGAAGGTCGAGCGCCCTGTTCCTTGCCCACACCCATGCAAGCATCACATTTGTCGTGGCCAGCTTCCAGCGGACGATGCCCCGCGGCCTTCCAAGCTGAAGAAGATACGGAGTCACATGAGTCTGGTGTCTGACAACAAGACACTCGGAAGAGTTAGTAATACTCTTGGGTCGCTTCGCGCGGCAACCAAGTCTGTGTTCAACCTCCCAGAGGTCCCTGAGGGCCCCAGTCGTCTCCGTCGGCCTTCCATATTTGGTATCCCTTGGGGACGATCGGACGACAAAGCAACGCCTTCTGACTTTGGGTTGGCCCAGAAAGCCGTGAAGCCAGAGCCAGTGCCCGGTGTTCCTCCAGAGGCTGGCAAGTCACCGGCTCTTCACGACGCGGTCATTGCTAGTTCTTCAACGACTGATCAGAAGCCATTCCCACCTGCCAGTACAAACACTTCTGAATATGCGACATCTCTACCCGAGTAAGCATACCTTATGACTCTGTCATCAATAGCTGATCTTGCAGGTGCAGTCATGAGAAGGAGCCCCAGAGCCGGAGCGCACAATCATTAGGCAAGCAGCTGGCGAAGAGCAAAGCACCTGAAAGCCCGAAGACGCCCTCAGTGGGACAGTCTAAGGCCACGGAGAAGCCTAGGAAGCGCTTGAACCGGCTCAAGCTCGAGCTCAAGCAACAAGAGGAGCAAAACTTCGTAACGGAAGAACAGCTCTATTCGATCGATGCAGCGTGGTGGCACTGGGAGTCTTCTGAGGGGAGCGACGACGATTCCCCAGCTCAGCACCGGTCTTGGATGCTCATTGACAACAAGCAGTGGTTGAAGGACATCCAGCTGAAAGAGGATCTAAAGCCGGATCAGAAGACCGAAGTCGTCGTCCCTCGACTCATCGCTCTGTCCCACGCTGCCCTTCGGCTCGCAGATATCGCCGATCAATTCATGGAGGACGGCTTCGTCAACAAGTCTTACTTCAAGAAGTGCTCTGACAATGATCTCGGTGAGCAATATGGAGACATTCCGTAGACTCAGCTGACCCAGCTTCAGAACTTCCGCAGATGTTTGTGCACGGTGCCATTGGGCTCTATCTGAAGGGCTTTCGACCAACTCTGAGACAACTCCGAGGAATCGCTGCCCAAGTCTGTCTTTGCGAATCCGCCAGAGTGAAGGACGTTTTCCTCGATGCGCGCGAATCGATGCGCCGTCTCGACAACACTATTGCGGAACTCAGGCGTAGGTCATTCGAGGAAGGCTTCTGGGCCCCGAATCGTGACGTCAAAACCTTTCCCACTCGAAGCCTGCAAGAGTCGTACTTCCACATGGCTCTTGACAAAGAGGCTCCAAACGCCCCGCTCGAGGGGCTTGAAGTTATGAAAGATGTTCAGGCCAAGCTGAAACTTCGTTTCTTTAAGCGAGTACATTCTGATCGAGTCGTTGTGGATGACAGGTGGACAGGTGAACAGCTATTCCCCGCCATGCTATTCGCTTGCGCGGATCAAGACCGGCGTCAGTGGATCACTGGTAGTACATCCCCCAAGTATCCTGAGCTCTGGCCGGAGATGCACGACTTCCTGGCCAATGTCAAGCGATACCAGATTGGCCCGAATTTCAGCAGCACGTATCGGCGCATGCAAAACGAGCTCTGTCTTCATGAGCGCCGCATTGCGGCCGAAGAGATCTTGGCCTCACTCGAATTCAAGAAGGGCATGACACTGTCGGAATTGCAGATCAAGTTATCCGAAAAAGCCTTCATGATGAAGATCAGGAAGCAGGCCTACGCGGAGTTCGTCAAGTCAGAGTACTTCATCGGCTGCGAAGATTCACACGCACTGGCGATCTACAAAGACGGTACCACTGCACCAAACTGCTACCGCTGCAGGACTGTCCATCGCTTCAACGAGTACGTCAAGTTCGACCAAGACAAGATCGACAAACACTTTGGCCAATACGAATAGAACCGCAGGTTGAAAAAGGATATTTCGTGTGCAGAATGCCAAGTCGCTCTCCAGATCGCGGTCTGGCGGTACTTCAATCAGACAGTGCTCGGACTAGCAGACCGCTCGATTTGGAGCAATAAGTGCGATCCCGCGAAGTGGCCTGTGTACGACAGATACCGCTCTTCCGGCATTCCTCGTCCGCCGAATCCAGCGATCGAAGCGGCCGAGAAGACGCAGCGGCATACGACCAACAAGGCGCACGGCTTGAAGAAGGGGCTCGCGGCTGTTCAGAAGAAATGGGTGGAAGCTGAGAGGGCTGCTACGTTGGCTGTCAACAAGGCGGCTGAAGAGGGCACTGAGGAGGCCGAGAAAGCCGCTAAGAACGCCCTTGAGGACGCCGCTAAGAAGAAGAAGAAGAAGAAGAAGAAGAAGAAGAAGAAGAAGAAGAAATGGGTGGATGCTGTGAAGGCTGCTGATGCTGCTGACAAGGCTGCTGAGGTCGCTGAACGGGCCGTCAAGCATGCAATCGCCACCAACACAGGCGCCGAAGACGATGTTGCTCCGGAGCAACCTGTCCAGAAGGAGTATCGCTTCGAATACGATGTTCCGTTCCGTCACATCACCGGTGCGACTGCGCAGGCCGCCGGATTCCACAAGGACGAGAAGATCAAAACCGACTCCGATGAGTGCACAAACAAGACAGAGTATCGCGGCCTGACCGACTCCGATGAGACCAGTGGTGCTGATCCTTCAAGGGCTGCGCCTCCCACGGCTGGGTCGACTGTGACTTCGGTTGGCGGCATCCCTCACCACGCTTACAATCAGAATGGCACCATTACTCCGCCTGAGGACTAGTAGTCCTGAGTTCGCCGGGCTCTCTTTGACCTGTAGTCATCTCTCCTTTGTAGTCATCGGCGTAGTCAGAGCTCCTACCAGAATTGCACCAGCCCTGGCTGTGGCCAAGGTTGTGTCCAGAGCGCTTACGCCGGTCAGTCTGGTTCGACCTGTAGCTTTCAGGCCTGCACGTGGACGTCGCTTCGGATGCGTTGCATTGTCTGGAGGCACTCTGAAGCAGCGCCTTTTCACGATTGTCACTTACTTTACGAATGAATGAATCCAATATGATGTGTTCTCCCTCGGTCGTGAATGGTTCATCAATCGTTATCGCTTCAACGTCGCATCAGCTTGTGCCTAGCCGCCTCTTATTTCTCATCAACATCACGACCCGTGAAGACAGCAGCGCAAATGGGTTTCGAAGCATTTTCATTTCCGGCCGGTCTTCTTCAAGTTGGACCCAGCTCGTATACTTCGTCATGCATCCCTCTCATAGCATCCATGCGAGCGATGCATCCCAAAAGCAGAACGAACTCCTCTATCCCAGCACACACGCACAGCCACACTCAATCACTTCTCATGATTTATGCGGAGGCCTCGGCGGCCTTCTGTGCCTTGGCGCCCCTCAGCTTCTGGGCGGGGGAGGCCTTGACGGGCTTGCCGGCCTTGCGGATGGCGGAGGCGCGGGCAACGGCGTCCTTGCGGAGGTCGGGGCGGTAGTTGCGCTTGGCGGTGGAGTTGACGATGGCGGAGTAGATCCTGTATTCGTTAGTCCTGATTCTTCCAGCCCATCTGTGGTCTTTGACGGATCGCCCGTCGAGTGGTGGTTGTGACGTACTTGCGCGAGCCCTTGGAGGCACCGAAGGTGGTGGTCGAGGTAGCGCGGGCGGGCTGGTGGTGCTTGTCGGCCTTCTTGACGAGGAGGGTGACACCGCCGTTCTCAGAGGCGACGACACCGATGGCCTGCTTGAATCAACACTTGTCCCTCAATCTCTCTGTCCAGCAGTCGTATTCACCTTGTCGGCGATCTGGCCCTCGTTCTGGCGGCTGTAGACGTTCCTCAGGTTCAGCGGGTCGCGGGAGAACTGGACGCCGTTGGCCCTCTTGACGAGGGTGGCGCTGTGGCCCTTGGTGACTGTCCAGGCGAGGTCGTGGGAGATTGTGGCGGCCATTGTGTCGGTATGGGGTGGTGATACGGCGGTACGGACTTTTCGCTATGCTCGTGGTGTGCGATTTCGACAGCATGCGCCGCTTAGTGGGCCGGACATACGTTTCGCCGATGCTTCGGGGGTTGTGGCTGATGGCCGTGGCTGCGGAGCGCTAGTGACGATCACCGAGCGCGAACGGCGTCGTCAGCCTGCGACGACACTGAAGGTGGACTTTGCTGCCTGTAAGGGTGTGAGGTATTCTTTGTCAAGGAGCAGACACGCGCGCGACTGCGCTCCGAACATCTCCTAGATCTTCCACCTGCTTGTGTGCCTTTCTTCGTACCAAGCCTCCTGCCGCTCCTTCCGCAACCACCTGGGCGCACTCCCGAGCACCTCCGCCTAGACGTACACGTCGCGCAGCGAGTCCTCGCGCCCTTCAGACGCTCTGCCAACCCTCTCTCCAGCACCCTCTCCAACACCATCTCTAACCGCCGCCATGGGCTACATGCTCTTCTCCATCGCCTTCTTCGTCTTCGCAGTCGGCACCTGTACGTACCCCTGTCACATGGACCTCACCAGCCACATGGCCAGCACAGTCCAGGCTAACACACCCAGCACTCTACCTGACCCGCGCCCGCTGGATCCACCTGCTCCCACGCCTCACTCCCGGGCCTCTCTACGAGCGGCTCCCGACTTCCTTCCGCGACGATATTGAAGCAGGGCTGCACTCGAGCGACTTTGACCTCACAGGCAACGTTGAAGGCGATTCACGGCAGGGTCTGGACGATGCCGGGAAGAAAGAGGTGTTGCGCATCATGAAGAGGAAAAACGTCGGCTTCGACGAGGCGCGGAGGCTGCTCATGCAGGAGCGGTTCAGCAAGGCGGGCGTGGGGAGTGATGGCGTGCCGCGCGATCCCAAGTTCGTGAGCTTCTCGTGAGGCTGGGGGGATATCAGGGGTGGAGGCTTGGGGTCTGAACTGTTAGCGTTCGCTTCTTCTGGGTCTCGTTGGTGTTTTGGATGATTTCCTTTGTTATTTGCGTCACTTGGGCGGAGGGGCGTCTCGTGCAAGTGCCATGGTGATCTGGTTGACTGCCATCAGGCGAGTGTTTCGACTTGTGCTTCTTTCGCTATCTCCTATGTCTTTTGATATCCTATGGACTCGACCGTCTACGGTCGTCCTTATCTCGCCTTACTCTACTAATCCAACTGTTCCAACGACTCGAGCAAGAGCTCCATGAATGTGGTCCACTCTTGGGTATATGCTTTCGGTGCTGTGACACTCGTTCAAAACATGCTGCCTTCGTATGCATTTTTTCAAGTCACGGAAGTCGCTGGAACATCCTTCTCGCATTCAAGGATCATCGTTGTCGGTTCGACTCGACACTACACTGGGTCCATGTGGTATATACATGGCCGCTCATCTGGGGCCGAAGCCCGGAGGACCGAAGCCTGGAGGCGCACCTGGTGGAGGGCCGCCTGGGAAGCCAGGCGGTGGGGGATAGAAGTTTGCAGGAGCGCCGCTTGGAGGACGTGCTGGCAGCCCAGCAGGCGGCGGCGCAAGCACTGGAGGAGCGCCAGGGGCCATGGGCGGCGGTCTCCCGTAGCCACCAGGTCCGTTTGGTGTGCCGCCCATGGCCATGCGGGGGTCTGCGCCCTGCCCCATCATGGGAGCGCCGGGGGCTACCATGGGCGTTGGCGCCTGGAATAAGTGTGCGGGAAGGGGCTGGACGGCGGGCGCAACACCGTGGGCCTTGGCCTGCTTCGCGAGCATGCGCTCGGCCTCGTCTCCGTGGCGCTCGCCCTTGCCGTCCTTCTTGTAGGCGTACTGGACCGAGATCTGCTTGCTCATCATGTACTGGCCGTGCATGCTGGCGATGGCTGCATCCGACGAGTCGAAGTCGCCGAAGGAGATGAAGCCGTAGCCCTTGGACAAGCCGTGTTCGTCGCGCGCAATCTTGGGCGCCACGGTCAGAGGCCCGAACTGGCCGAATGTGTCGTAGAGCGTCTTCTCGTCGATCATGGTGTCGAGGTTGCCGACGAACAGCTCGGCGCCAATCTCGACGTTCTTCTGCTTGTCCGCCGACGCCTTGTTCACGCGTATGCGGCTGCCGTACAGACCGACGTTGTTCATGATCTTGGGGGCGTAGTCGGCCTCGGCCTCGGTGTGGAACTCGACGAAGCCGAAGCCCTGGTGCTGGCTGTTGACGCGGTCGACGGGCATGTTGACGTTGCGCACACGGCCGGCGTTGAGCATCAGCTCGTGGAGGATGCGGGGCGTGACGCGCTCATGGAGGTTGCCGACATAGACGGTGGCTTCCTTGTTCTGTTCCCTGCGGCGCATCAGCAGCTGCTACGGCGACGTGTGGTGGTGAAGGTACCAATGGCGTGCGCTCGGTGCCGACATGGCGGGCAAGCGAGTGCAGGGTAGCGAAAGGCGTGTCCTTCAGGCCGAGTTTCTCTTGTGAGGCTGTTGGGCAGACGCTGTCACGAGTTCCGGGCCCTGGGAGCGGTGCTGCGGGAAGTTTTGAAGCTTCGATGGATGCGCCGCCCCAAGTTCCGTCACTAGCGCGTACCGGCCCCGGCTTCGAGTTTTTGGCATGAGCTGTGCCATCATCGCCGACAGCCCACCGCCCATCGCCGCTCCCACCTCACGCACACCTCCCGCACACGCCCCGACCGCCGTCGCTTCGCCGACAGACACTCCCGCACATCCACGCCATGTTCCAGCTGTCAGAAGAGTCCAAGGCACGTCGCGCGCCGCTCCAGCGTCGCCAGCACCACTAACACGGCAGCAGGAGCGCATCGCGCGCATCATCGACGTCTCCCGCGTCGCTATCCACTACGGCTACCTGCCTCTGATCCTCTACCTTGGCTACTCGCAGAGCCAGCCCAAGCCCTCTCTCATCCGGTACGGCGCCCGACATGACCTTGCAGAACCACCAGCTCACACAACGGCAGCCTCTTCTCTCCCCTCGCATAAGTTCGGAACATTGTAATCGCAATCGAGCATTTGACGACTGTCTACTTCACTGTACAACACCAATATTACGGCGCATCGGTATCTGGGGATGATGGCAGCACAGGGATCGATGCATGGCAGGTCAAGCTGCTGATTGCCGGAACCCATCTCATCCATAGCATTCGGCACTCGACCGTCTACGCACGGCATGACAATTGTATATTGTAAAAACAAGCACGAAAAGCAAAGCAAACCAAAGCATGGCCTGGCCAAACATGAAGGCCTGCGCCGTGCCGTTCAGCACTCTCAAGTGACAGACCATCTGACAAACACCAGAAAGACCCCTGCACGTGCGTGCGACAACTGTTGGATTCCATCACCTTCACATTCGTTTTGCTATCTCTACGTCCCGGGCCACGCGGCTGGACGGTATTGACACTCGACAGGGCTGTTGCGGCATCATCCGCGGACGCCAATGATCGTTCGCTCTAATCCCACGTGCTGCCCGCCTGGTTCCCCTCGACCACAGCTTTTCGACATCAGCACTTGCAATTCGAAAGTCCCCACCAGACTGTCAGAATGGAGCCTCGTTACCGACCGTGTGGCTTCGGGTTTATACCTGCGTCCCTTCTAGGCACGCCATCTGCACCAACTCCATCGCCCCCACGTCCGCTGTGCTTCAACTAAAGCATCAGCCTTCCCCAGATCTGCAAACCCTTACAACACCGACCCATAGCTCATCGACAGTATTACTCTCGGCATCTGTTCTCTTTGAACGACTCTTTCCTCATTTGTTGCATGGTCGACTACTCACGCTCACCATGACTGTCCCCAATGTAGGGGACATACTAATGCTGTCACAAGTCGCCTGGAAGACCGGACGAGTCTTCACCGCAGGTCGGAAAGATGCGCCATCCGACTTCTACGCTGTCGAGACCGACGTCAGCGGCCTGGCACAGGCTCTGAAGTTGTTGGCAGAAGCATTGCATGCAGAGGATGGTGACGGACTGATATCGAAATCTGACAAAAAGACTAAAGATGGGGTCGCCATAATCCTGTCGTCCTGCAGAAGAACCATACATGATCTCGATTCGCTAGTCGATCGCTACCAGGTGATCAGGAAGCATCGCACCGTCGGCGGTTTTGCCATAGAGCGCAGCTGGAGCGACCTTGTTCTGGCTCAATATGACACCATCATATGGACTACCGAAGGAGGGAATTTGCATGACCTCAGCAGTCTATTGCAGATGCACACGAAATCCATACGCCTTCTTACCGAGGCGGTACAAAGGCAAGAAGCTTGTTCAAAATCTACATGCAAATCTGACCTCATGCAGCGGGTCGACTTCGCAGCTGGAGGGAGTCGTAACCCCTATGGCTGAACGCTTCGACTCCATGTATGACCTGCCCGGCAGTCTTGAGGATCAGCTCGAGGAAGTGTCTCGTTTTGTACAGGAGCTTGCTCTGGTGAACCCCACCACACAAGCACCACCTATTCCGCAACGAAATCCTGCAAGATCGCCCATAGCAGAACTGCCAGATCCTCTCAGCGCAGCTCCACTCTCATTGCCGCCATCAGCCTTGTCACCTCGAAGAACTGGTCAGCAGATTACCCCGTCAAGGTCCAAACAACGATCTGCATCTGCAGTCCCTTTATCACCAACATCCGCCATCGCAAACGCTTCACCTGCGCTGGCACCTCCATCACCACCCACACCGCCTCGCAAACGCGTGTCAGAATTCAGTTTTGGAGGCTCGTCAGTGCGCGACTCTACAAGCAGCTATGCATCATCTACCTCGTCAGCGCCTTCACGAGGGTCCTTGAACAGCAGGCATACGCTCATCTCCGTTGGCGAGTCATTACCTCTCCTACGGACTCTCGAACTCAGCGAGACTATGCAACCAAACACGAGCTCATCGACCCTGCTTCCACCCCCAGCCATGCATCCATCCTCAACGCAATCACCACCTGACCTCAGCAGGGTCAGATCAGCGTCGACACTAAGCCCCTTCCCAGCACGGCAAGACAGCATAACGAAGCTCCACCGCAGCTCGACCACCGCAAGCCAAAAAGCTGCGTTTGAAAAGGACGCCTTCCGCAACTCCGCCGTGCTGTGTGACGTGTAAGCCTTCCTTGCATGCGTTTTTCGCTCACACGGATATCCACTAACATCGCTCAGCCGCGCCACTCTCGTTGAGTATTCGCAACAGACCCAGCCCGATCCTGACTGTCCCGGCGACGTTGCTGACATTGAGATGGTCGAAGCATGCGAATCTTGCCGGATCGCTGTCGTTCGCAAGCGCATCACAGACTCTGAAACGAAAAGGGTTCGCGTCGTAACATCCATCTGGGCACTCAGCTTAGACAACAACGTGCGCATGGAACTCGCCATGTCGGACGACTCCGCCTACATCCCATACAGCTCGTACTTCTCGCCCGAAAAGGTCAGCGTGACGGTCCCCTGCGAGCTCAAGTTCCACGACGTGCGGTACGGCAACCGGCTTCTTCGCATCGCGCGCACGAGCTGGGTGAACTTCGTCTTCGCCGACGCCGCGGGTGCAACCCTCTTTCAGAATGAGATCATGGGCCGCGCCCTCCTAGCGACGTTCCGTACGAGCAAGACGATGCGGATACACGATGGACCTATGGCGGCGTTTGCGTATGCGGAGCAGATGTGTGCGTTGGAGAACTTGAGGATCTGGGAAGATGCTGATACGGGGGCGGTCATTGGGCTGGTGCACTTTTCGGCCAGCTTCAGGCCGGGCTACTTGGCTTTCTACCTGAATAGTAGCAACAACCCTGTCCAGGTTGTTGACTGCGGGACGAGGGAGGTCAAGGTCAAGGGGCTTAGGGTGCCGATCGCAGAAACAGGGAAGGCAATGAGGAAAGACAGTGTTGTCGATGATGCGGACACAATCACGGAGGCACGTGGGGCCCAAGATGATGGTAAGGAGCGACGAGGCAGTACGGCAGGAGCGAAGAAGAAGGGGAAGAAGGCGGAGATCGATCGCAAGAAGGTCATCTCGGGAGCGAAAATCGAGTTCGCGAGTGAGGCAGAGAAGAAAGAGTTCTTGGAGCTGGTCCTGGAGTATCAGAAGCCAGAGAGGCTGTGTGAGTTGCCTGATCTGCTGGGTGTTAACTGACCACAGGCGTGGCTTCGAAGTTGGGGCACTGTCAATGTTTAGCAGGAAGGTCCGGCCTCTCGTGATCACCCTCATTTTACGACTTTGTATCGTGGGAGAGAGAAATTTCCGCGGAAAGGTTGAGGAGGCTGAGCTGTACCCCTCCTCCGCGCTAAATAAAGCAATCACAACCCATGCCGGGTGCCAACCTACTGCACTGCATGGAAGCGAGCTGACAGCGTCGTGCATTGGTCACGAACAGGAAGGCCAGTTCTCTAAAAGTTGCTATGAATACAGGACGGGCCCACTTTCTCTGGCGCGGGTTACCATCCCATGCCTCCGCCCTTTCCCACAGCAACCCAGCTTACGCGGGAACCGTGTAGTAGCCTGGCAATCCGCTACAATGTACCAGATACCTCGGCTGGTTGGCTCGTAAAGCTGCAGGATGATCTCAAGACCAATATCCTCGATGATTTATACAGCCATCTATGGCTCGTTGCGCGCAAAGAAGGTTCACATGTCGACGCACTCCATGTGCAGCTCATCAAACGGCGATCCGTCATCGTTGCCGAGGATCCAAAACTGCATCTGGTCTGGAACTATGATGTTATCTACATCAAGCCTCTTCCCGAATATCTCCTGAACTATAATTTCTGGGAGACCCATCTTGTTAGGTCCCCGACTGGCCCCGTTGCAGACGCAAAGCAGCCACGATTCGACACGTATCGCTCCGCACTTGGCTTTCTGCGCAGCTACAGCTTCCTGATTCAGCATGAGTCGGATTTTGTCGTTGCACAACGAGCATGTCTCATACCAAAGTATGTTTCCTTTCATCGCTGGCAGCGATTCATACAACCGTTTCGCTTGATAGCAGATGATGACGTGTCCCACCGTTATCATTATGGCCAGTTCCGGTTGACCCGCCTGAACATAATGACGCACATCGTTCGTGTTGCAAAAGCCTTATCACTCGTCAAGACGAACGAGCAGGTGCCTTGGGAGTATCAGGAGCAGATATGGCAGACTGGACAATATCTAAGCATATATGCTGCACCCTTCGTATTCATTTTTGCGATGCTGTCTTTGATATTGTCATCCATGCAGGTCGTTCTGGCTGCGCGTGGATCAGAGACGTGGGAAGCATTCGTCAAAGTCAGCTGGGGATTCTCTGTTGCGACAATCATCTTCTCCACTGTGCCAGTTCTTGGGGTCATGGTCGTTGTGGCAGTCGTGCTGGTTGCACAAGGACAGTTTGCTTTGCGCATGAGGTGGAAAGACTTGGCGTTGAAGAAAAGGCAGGCGGCTGCGAATAGTACAGCAACGACAGCCTGAGCATTTGGCACATGCTCTCAGAACTGTTGAACCGATGTAATTATGGTGGTTTGGTTCAGTTCTTGTGCTGACACGCTTCCTTGAAATGCCGATGGAACTTGAGGAAGAGCGGATCGGTCGCCGATTTGAATTTGTTCAGACCGCGATGGTCTGTGTTCAGGTAGACGTTCTTTGCGTATCCTAACTCCCCTGAGCGCTTATCGACTGTCTGGGGGTTGTCAGATATATCATGTCTGTCAAGCGTATCTTTACTTACCGGGCTGAGTGACAAGCGTTGTATCGTTTCTGCCTGGGATTCCAAGAAGTTACATATATACGTCGACCTGTAGCTGAATCGAAACTCGTTGTCAAGATCCCTCAGACGAGGGTTGTCCAGGGACATTGTCTCCAGTAGCGTCGTTGATGACCCTCGCCAATAAGCTGTACAGGCTAGGAGAGAGGCAGGCAAGTACGCTTTAGTACCGAAATGAGGAACACCCAGGAAAATTACTCCCTGTGTTTGTTTCACAATCCGCTTGTGCTCTGGTCGATCAGCAGCCAACACCAGTGCCTAGACTCGTTAGCGTGTCAGTCTAGCGGATGGGCTTAGTACTCGCCCTTTTCAATATGACACCTCCATAGCTGTGTGCAATATACACGATCGGGCGACGGCCCTGCGATGGTCAGAAAGCGATCACTGAGTTGGATAATTGGGAAAATCTGTACCTGATTGAGACTCACAATCTCATCTAACATGGTCTCGGCATGAGCGTCGAGGTCCATATTGGACACGTGCGAATCCCAACGAGTGTGATGGTTGATCATGGCGACTCTGATGTGCTTGCCTGTTCCTTGATAAGGGAGTATGTCTTTGAGCCATGCTACTCTGCTTTCGACTGCATAACGTGGCTTGTACGTCCATGCACTATTAGGATCTGAGCCCAGGCCATGAATCGCAAACACGCTGACCCTCGTTAGCTGGCTTCCCAGCGTCAATGCAGAATGACTTACTCGATGCGTGCAGATTTACCAGGGTCATGAACAACTTCCGAATCTATTGACGGCCGTACTTGATACTCAGTCCATAGGTCGATGGGAGATACGATAATATGTAGCGGGCTGAGGGAAAGGCACCAGAGTAAAAGAACGACGTAGCCGCCTAGCTTGAGAGTTTTTCTGTGGCTTATGTTCCTCCGACGGTAAGTCGATGACCTCCACGGGGGCAGCGGGCTCAGAACAACTTGATAAGTCCAGGCAAAGAACCCACTCAGGCACACCGTCTTCCAGTAAAAGCTTGCCACAAGAAGGTTAGTTAGATAGGCCACGGTAAAGACGAAGCAAGCATGAAACAACAGTTTAGATGCTCCGTCCACGTCAAAGGAAGGTTGTCGTTGAACAGGTTGGAACTCCTCATCGGTGGCAGACAAAGCTCTCCTCACTGCAAACGATCAGCATTCGAAAGCGCATTAAGATGCACTCGCATCGCACTTACCAGTCGGAACAAGATCCTTGTGTGGTGTTGCGACAGCTGTGGTCACCAACATTAATGTTCGGTATGCGTTCCTCATGAGATCTGGAGTCGGGCATCCAAGCCACGGATCGGGTCCGTGAGTCCGGATTTGGGGCGTATCGTGACGCAGAAATCGCTTTCGAGTGGCAGCTGCGACAAGCTCTCTGATATCCTCTCGCACTGCTTCATAACGGGGATCGGCCCTTCCTTCGAACTTGATCATGGAAAAGTGATCAGCATCCAAGATTCGTCTGCGCTCGGCTGAATCACCAAGACTTGAGAATTGGTGAGGCACCAGCTGACGAATTATTGGTACAAATGGCTTTAAAGACAAGAGAGATAGGTTGTCAAACTCACCAGGTCTTCTTGGTTACGAGAACCCGTCATTGACTTTCCCTCTTGAAACGTCCGAACCATCAGATCTGGTCTTCGCTTCAACCAGTGGGTAGTAAACGATTCGCGGAGTAAATCCAGAATGGACGCGTTGAGAAGTACTGACTGGAAGATGTCCTTGTCGATTCTTTTGAGACCCGGCGGAATATCTCTTGTAACATAGATGTGTGGCGTGCCGAAAAAGATTATGCCTGTTGTGGACTTGGATATTGCTTGGACTAGCTGATCTGGTTCTGCCTCTGATCTCCTAAGCACGTCTTTCACTAACAGTCCACCTACGGAGTGCGCAATGAAAACCAATGGACGATTCTTGTCGTGGCGTCTCGCTTGAAGCAAAGTAAATAAGAGGTCACTACTGTGTGAGAAGAATGTGCTTGAGTTCGCCGAGCCAGTCTTTTCGATTACGGTTTCGTAGCCAAATGTCATGATTCTGGTCATTGGGAAATCTGTTGCAAGTAAATCCTTTGGCCAGAAAACGGAGTGCAGCAATTTCCCATCGAATTCAGCTTTGGTGGTGTGGGCATCCTCAGAGCCAACATGTCGTAGATCTTGAGAACTGGCATCCGATTGCTGTGCACTAGACGATGTTCGGACAGCGGGTCTGTCTGTCCAAGTTGTCTCACGATGTCCGAAAAGACCGTGGACGAAAACGATACTGTCCAGCCTCAGTCACGTGTTATGCGCTGCAAGGAATACATCACTTACTCGATCACAGGATCCGAGGGATCACTCAGGATGTACAGACCCAAATCGCCCATCCGATCTGGAAAGGCTGCGGCAGATGCTGGCATGTTGGACATTGTGAAGCGCTTCCCAGGATGTCAAAGTAGGCTGGGCGATAAGTGACTGGATTATATCACATGGTGATGGTTCCTCCGCGGAACCACCACGAAAGGTGTGGGTGTGGAAGCATTGACCTTGCTTTTTCCGTTTCCTAAAACTGCTCAGCTCGCTCAGCCTTCTCACTAGTTGACTCGAGGCCACGCCACCAGGCTGAAGGCTGACATGCAGGTGGCGGAAATGAACTGCAGCGATTGGACACTAGAGCTGCTCTTCTTGAAGCTACAAATTTAGATATGGTGAGTTTCTGGGGCCAATGATTGCCGATTTGTAGAATTGATTGCAGCATTAACTCTAACGGTCATGCTGCTGTTGCATTCAATTTTGTCATTATGAGTTTACTGACCGGCGTTCCTTCCCTGCGCCTTGCTCTCGGAAGCTACAGCTGGCGTACCCCGCTCCTCAAATTCGTTTTCGTATGCTCTCCATACAGCGATGTCAGACTGTAGCTTCTTGTGTGACCTTACAGCCTGGTGATATCGCACCATGCGGGCATCTGCTTCGATCATGCCGCCAAAGATCATTGCAGACATCTGGATGTACCTAAAATTTATGTCAGATCGGCCGTGATCAGTCTTGAGCGCTGCTGTTGCGTACGTCTTGAATTGTACTGTCAACCCTCTGTAAAGTGGTGAGAGGGCGTATGCCACACCGCCTGCAACAGCAAAAAACGCGCCCCACTAGATGACAGTCAGTACTTTATCGAGAAGGCTCCGAATTGGGATTGGAAAGATGCTTGCTGCGCATCTCAGCGTCTATTCGCGGACAGGAACATCGCGAGAAGTTCGACGTTCACAGCAGTGGAAGTCAATGACGTAATGATTTGGAGCATGAAGAGCAGGAATAACACGCAGGATAGGCATCCAAAGTGGGAATGAGGCAATAAGACAGCCGTTAAAGAAGTCGAAGAATAGCTTTTAGGCAATAGCACGTGCAACATACCTTGATACCTCCATAAGCACCACCCCTAACGGCCTCCCACGCAGCCTGATTCGTCTCGGCGTCTTTCGTCAGACTACCATGTTCGCGTACCATTGTTTCCAGCTCTTGCTACCGCGATGTTACACTCATTGAATTCGATGACTGAAGTGCAGAAATGCGAATCGATGAGGTGATGTCAAATCGCAGCTCTAGCGTTGCGGGAGCTAGTCGGAGATGGACAGGGATACGGGCGATGGCGATCGGCATGTTTCGGCATGTGAGCGGCAGCGGCGAGGTCGCGCAACGTTCTCGCAGTTACGAGAGCTTTGATGCTTGACTGCTTGCTCATCAAAGAGCGCTCGACTGTACAGCGTAATAGCATCTTCTTCATGATTGATGGGTCAAGTATGGATGTTATGATAGAACTACCACTGTTTGTAGCTTTCGATGCTACTAATCTCCAAGCTATGCATTTTGCAATCAATGCCCAACCCGCTCAGGAAACGTTTGTCATCGTCGTCTAAATACACTACCTGCGGCGAGTCTCATTCCCTGCGATTGGAAGTTTTTGCGTCAGCTTCCGACTCAAAACTGTGATCCCGCCACTGCCCGCCTAACACATGGGCCAGGCTGGAGCGGTGTGGTGGGGTCACCTCAGGCTTCAACTCTCTAGTCTCTACGATAACTTCAGGAGACCCCTTAAAACGGACTCGAGGAAGAGTTAGCGCCTTCTAGCCGCCTTTCCTCTCTGCGAATTCGATGTGCTGTGCCTTTGGTTCGTCGGCAGGTACCTCCTTCACGTCCACCACTTGAGTGTCCCAATTCTGCGTATCTACCTCCATGGGATCACTTCGGAGGCCGGCCATGGCATCCACCCCGCCGTTGACCTCGACCATTTCGCGCACGCCTTCGCCGTCCATCTCAGTGTTGGGTGTCAGTGTCGCGGAGCTCATGCCTGAGCTTTGTTTGCTCTTCTCATGGAACTGTCGAGAACTGATGTTAGCCCAATCGTGATTGTACTCTGGTGGATCACCCGATTTATCCCAGTCCCCTCTCACCTCGTCTCCAAAGTCCTCCCATCCACTGCCCGGGCCCAGATCATGACTCTTCTGCAGCTCCTCTAGGAAGCACAGTTTGTCTTTCTTGACGAAGTCCTCCAAGGGGCTCGGCAGAGGAATGGGTTTCTCAGACATAGCGACGGCGTTGGCGTAGATGAGGAGTGCTGACGCGGCTTCCGAGGTCGCCCGTTCAAGGACTTGTTGCTTGTCCACACGATCGCGGATGATATTTGCCGTGCCAGATTCGTTGTCGTACTGTATGCGCCACCATTGCTTCGCGCCAGGAACGTTGGAAGCAGTGTCAGGGTGCAAAACATAGATGACGTCGCGACGGGTTGCTACACCGCAAAGCTGGTATGGATACTGCATTGCGTCCTGGGGAGCTTGCCCTTCTGGGTAGTCGGGCCCTGTGAGGTCGATAAGAGCTTCAGCGCCATCGTCAACGGTAGGTTTGAAGTACATGGCGATGGCATCAAGAGCCGCTTGTGCTTGCTTTTGTTGCTCCTCGAGAGCTAGCATGGTCAGCAAAAGTCTTACGAGCACGTGTGGATCACTTACCAGTTAGCTTGCTCTCGATACTGTTGTGCAACTTTTGTAGCTGAGACAATGTTGCGGCATCCTTTTCGTTGACCTCGTCTTCGTCTGCCTTTGGCTGAAAAGCTTTCATGCTTGTCTTAATCAACTTCAAAGACTCGATCTTCTTCGAATTGCGTTTCGCAGGTGTATGGTACATGAGCCGGTCGACTTGATCCTTAATAGCGTCGATCTTCTCGCTATGCACCGCCATCCCTTCAAACATTGACTGTATAATATGTTTGTTCTTCTCGAGGTACCTGTCCGCGTACAAGGTGGCCGGAACACGGCAGCCGAGCTCGTTGGCATCTTGCTTAGCCCCTTCCAGGCGGAAGACCAGGACGTTGCTGATGTTCATGATATGAGCGGTCCCGTCCGGGTGAGGAAAGAATGAGTCATCGAGCACGTCGTAGATATCTGTATCGCGCCCTTCACGCCTGGTAACGGTCCCATCCAAGACAAAACTGTTGACCTGCTGCTGCGCATTTACAACAGATCGAAGAATGCCATCCATTTCGAAGTTTGGATCCTGCTTGGCATACGCCTCGCTCCAGATCAACAGGAATTTGAGCAGATCGTCGTCTGGATCTGCCAGGAGGGGCGCTTCGAGCGACTTCCAAGCATCCATGTCGAGCATCGACTCGATTGTTGTGTATGCGCGGTCTGTGTTGTCCAGGAATGCCATGAGGCGCTGTGTCTCGTAGATGATGTCGAGTCCGTACGCCTCGTTCCACCCAACGGAATCGTCCACTATGCGTGTGCGTCCTGTGGGATTGCCTTTCCACCACTCTTCGCCAACCCAGTAGTCATCTTGTGTCACAGCGCTCGACAAAAGCGCATTTCGAAATTGCGGGATGGAATGTAAGATGGTGAGCATCGCTGGGAAGTAATTGAACCTCGGCGAAGGCTTCAGAATGGCAGGCTGACCCTCCTCTCGCTGCCTATGGCTCGGTGTTGGGTCGGCGATGTACTCGGAGGCAGTCGTAGCTGGCACCATCTGCCATTGGCTTGGGTCATAGTCGTTCCGCGTGGCAGGTCCAAAAACGGGTTTCGAATTGCCCGTGACGCCTGATTCTTGCCCGCTCTCGATACCTGGTAGTGCGTCAGCCATGATTCCTCTTATCCAGCACGTTCTCCGCCATAGACTGACTCTGCATGAGATCGTCGCCCGCGTGCGTGGACAAGGCCGAGCCTGGGCGCGTGCCTATCCGCGAGTTAGGCCGGGTAGGCGCTGTGCTGTTGGCGCCGCTGCGAGGGTGGTTGTCGAAGCCTAAGGGATAGTCAATATTGAATGCTAAGTGAAGCTCGTCAGCTGGCGTCCATGCGATTACCTGCGTAAGGTGCCAACGTACTAGGCACGCTGTGGTTCGTGTCGTCGCCATATCTGCTCGCGCCGAATGCGCTCTCGTCCCAGCTCGGCTTCGATCCGTCGATGAGCTTGTGTACGGCCGTCATGTCTGAACTAAAGACTTTGTCTGCCGCCTGCTCCAGGTTGCCGTTGAAGACCTGCCCTGCTTCAGTACCGTATCTCTACTGTCGCAAAGACGTTGTGCGGACCTTGAGTAGCTTTTGGCAGTCCTCGTAGCCCAGCTGGTAGCCGCTGAGCTCTTGGAGCATTGTCGCATCGCCGTCCGCCATGATGTTAGCTCTCTTGATGTATGTGGGGTCGTATCGATGCGGTTGGTGGTGGAGCGCTCAAGCTCTGTCTCGGCGCAGCGCAATCAACGTAGCAAACAGCGCGTGTGCTAGCAATATGCTGGAGTAGCGGATATGTGAGGGAAGAGTGACATGCAAGAACTCCAGCGTCGCCGTGTGTTTGGCATCTTCATAGGGAAGTGCAATTCACGCTCGAGCTACGGAAGCTGCGCTGCGGGCAATGACGACGCGAGCTGCAGGGATGTAGGCTCGGCTTGGAGCGCGCTTCCTTCGCCGCGGCCGTCTCTCTGTGACACCTTACCGTCACCTCACTCTCTGCAGAGACTGCCTACAGCTGTTCTCGTTATGTTGTCCGGTTTTCCCCCCAGAGCGTCATCGTTCCTGCAAAGCCTATACGAGCGTTCCTTCAACATACCTGCATGGGTTAGTCAGCATGGAGCTCCCTTTTCGCTTGATGATGCACTGTCGCCCATTCGATGATCAGTGCCGAAGAATTGTGATACAGCATATATGTTCCTTAGCTAAGAAACCACCTCGTCGACCGCGCGGTGTATTGCAGCATACAAAATGTTAGAAAAGCACGCTAAACTTCAGCTCAACGCCCTCTTATGACAGTTGCATACAGCCTACAGGCAAGCCTGACCAGTCACGTCCACATACATACGCTACTGTGTGCACAAGCGAATGAGGCTTACTATCGGGCACTGCCCGCCGATCAAAGACTGGGCTATCATGGGGATCTATTGTTAGCTAAGCCTTAGGAATTGCAGACGCAACGCCAAGCATGGACGCCATGTCTCAATCTTCATAATACGACCGAAGATCTTCAGACCACGAGAAGACTCTATAGTCGAGGGTTTTTTTCAAACTACCGTTAAAGGGAAGTTACCGCGTTGTACGCAAAGTCATTGGTCGGGATCTGAGATGGCTCAGCCGAATTATTCACCAAACTATGTACATGCAGCATGCTCGCAAGGCTCTGTGCCGTCCCACGTTTGAGTCTGAGTAGCGTCCTAACCCAAGAGAGGCAGTGGAAGATGGAGGGTTGATGTAGGGTCATCGATGGATGTGTGAACTGTACACCTCCGGCCTTTCTTCCTCTACCCTCAGCCTCAATCGAGTCTTTTTGCACCGATTGCTCTTGACAGCTATGGATCCATCAGCTTCTCTGTTGAACACCAGTCAATATAAAGCAGACGTACATACCTCCCAAGAACCTTCTCCGAACAGGCAGCGCCTCCCAGCCGCTGCGATGACAGAACACCCAGCACGACAGTCATCTCTCAGCCCACAGCCATACACGCGTTCAATTCAGCCGTCTACATCTACAAGCAGACCTGTAGAACAGGTGTCTATGATGCCTGATCATGAAAATGAGCCGAGGCACTCACCAGTTGCTACAAAGCAGCCTGAACAACAGGTCTTCCTAGTCCCAGAATGCAGCGATGACCAAAGCGATTCTCCCGGCTCTCGACGAGGTCTTCTGGCTTTTTTGACCGCGTTCTGGTTCGAGCTCCTCTCGCTGGTGATTGGTATTTGCGCACTAATTGCCATTACCATTACACTGGCAAAGTTCAATGGCAAAGAGCAGCCGGCCTGGAAGTACAGTGTCAATCTGAACACACTTATCGCAATTCTTTCTACACTTCTCAGAGTGTGCGTGTTATATGGAGTTGAAGAAGGTACGATTCCGATTAGCATGGAGGCAGATGAAGCTGATCATTGAGCAAGCTCTGAGTCAAACGAAGTGGCTTTGGTACCGTCGCCCACGCTCACTACGACACTTTGCGTACTTCGACGCAGCGTCGAGAGGACCCCTTGGATCCTTCCTTATCCTTTTCCGCCTTCGTAAATGGTGAGTACCTCTCCCTCAACGTTCAGTAGCCCATGCTTATTGGGCTTCTTAGCGACTCCATCATTGTTGGTTGCTTGGTCATCATCTTCTCGGTCGGCATCGCTCCGTTCACCCAACAGGCCGTGCGAACTGTGCCTTGCAACTTTGCCTCTACGGTCTCGAACTCGTCGGTCCAGATAGCACGGACAAACTGGTTCCTCCATTATCCTCACATTGCCGCGGGGATGTGGGATATAGACCTTGAGCTCAAAGCCGCCGTTCTGCAGAGTATAGCAGATCCCACTGGCAATCGCTCCGCTCTCACAGCAGATTGCCTGAGTGGTAATTGCACGTTTCCATCATATCAAGGCGTCACCCACTCTTCTATCGCAATGTGTAAGAGTTGTGTCGATGTCACCGGTCGGCTCCGGGAAGAGCTAATCAGCGATACTAACGCCTCGTACTATGACAACGGGTACAACCTCTTTCTTCCTAGCGATGACCCTGGAGAATATTAGGCTATTTCTCGCATTACCGTTGGCGGAGGAAGCGGAGATTCAACGCCTGCAGTCTATCTCAACACCACCACCACGTTAGGTCTAGATTGGGTACTGAGCGTTGCGGATGTGGACAAAGCTTTCATTGCTGGGTTGAAGGCTTCAGTGGTCAACGACACCATGATCGCCTTAACCACCGCTGGGTGCGACTACGGCGGTAATTGCTCACACTCTAATGTGGACTTAGATCCACATTAGGATCAGATCAATGTTGCGGCCACAGCTTGCACATTCTACCCATGTGTCAAAAACTATCATGCAGTGGTGAACGATACCGTTTTCACCGAAACTGTTGTGTGTCAGACGCCGATGGAGGCAGATCCAACCGACAGTTATACAATTAGCCCTCGGCCTCCATTCCTTCCGGGCCATACATTGTTCAATGATCACTGCGTCATAGATGGACAGCCAGTCTCTCAGACTAACTTCTCGTCTGTCGTCGTTAACAAAACTGCCGTCAACGATACTGTAATCGACGGCAAGAATGTATCAGTGCCGCATGAATGCTTCTACTACATCACTGGTAATTATTTCCGGCCTTTCTCCAACTTCCTCGCAAGCTCGTTGAACGGTGGCTGCACGCGACAAGCCGTAGGCGAAAGGTTCGAGTGGACAAGTGCAATTTGCGATGACTGGCCCATGAAGAGCTTCACCAACAAGGGCAACGCAACTTTCGCCACGATCGACGCAAACATGGAAGCCATCGCCGTCGCCATTACGAACGAGCTACGTAGACAGGGCTCAGGCTGGGATGGAAATCCAGCCTACGTCCAAGGTACTGTCATGAGGGAAACTGTGTGTATGCAGTTCGACTGGAAGTGGCTAGCCTTCCCTTGGGCGCTTTTGCTACTCGCCACACTCTCGCTCCTCATCGCAGCCATCGAGACATCTGCCGACAAGAATGAAATCCCTATTTGGAAGTCATCGAGTCTGCCGCTGCTATTTACGGGGGACGGGATAGGCACAATGGGCGCACCAAGGTCTATTGACGGCGTGGAGAGAAAGGCAGATGTAGCTGTGGTCAGGTTAAACAGGGGCAGTGACGGCTGGGAGTTCACATGTGAGCAAGCAGGCCATATGAGAGAAGCCGCGACTGCTAGTGGGCATCAAGCGTCGTCGACCTCGAGTGCTAGGGCACGGATGTTGACACATTCTGCATGAGACCTTCGGATGAGTGGGTAGTTGAAGGACTAAACGCCTGTTCATGCTAGGATATACAATCGTACTCGGTCGTGTCTATAGTACAGTATACACAATATGTTACATCATCTTTCGCCTTGAATACATTACGCCTTGCTCTCAGCAACCTCCTCAGCCTCAGGCTCACCATTAGACCTCGCAGCGAACTCAGGTGTGCCCGGTCCCAACGGTTTGAATATTTGCACGCCCCTCTCCTCATCGATCTGGTCCTGCTTGGCCCTCCACTTGCGGCCTCTCGAAGCATATCTCTGAATGATCTTCCGGTAATTCATGAGCCCCTTGTCTTCCTCCTCTACGTCTCTGCCGACCAGCTGCCGTCTGCGCTCCTTAGTCGCATTGTACAGGTTCCAGACGTTCTCGTCCTCGATGTCGGCGATGTGGTATTCGATCTGCCAGTTGTCCTCCGACTCCAGCTTTTCGGGGCGCTTCACGTAGTGCCCGTTTACTTTATTACGGAGAGTGAGGGTCCAGCCTGCCAGGGGCCCGGACATAACTTCGTCCCTGACATGTTTAGGCGGGGTAAGCTTGTTCTCGTCAGACTCGTTGTCTTCGGTAGCTGGCTCGGTCGTCGCGGTTGTTTCGCCCTCGGTGGCAGCTTCGCTGTCGGTGAGGGCCTCTACCCCCTGAGCGGCTGCTGTTTCGACACCCGTGTCGGCGGTGCCGTCCTTGCTGACCTGCTCATCGACTTCATGTTGGAGATCCTTCCATTCCTCTTGCGCCTCAGGATCGTTCTTGCCCACGCCTACCACGCGGCGCGCCCATTCTCTCGCGTACTCTACACCCGTGTTTTGGATCTCGTCGGCGCGCTCTTCGGTAACAGGTTCGGCGAAGACGTACATGAACGGTTGCTGATTCTCGCTGCAAGGGCGTGTCTCGAAGTGCAGGCGAATCGACTGGTGTTGTTAGCTTGATCCGACAGCCACATTGCTATGGAACTTACTGTCTCAGGGAACTTCTCAGTGGCTCGCTTAAGAAGCTCTTCCATCAATCCAATAGACAGCTTGAATTCCCGATCGCCCAGAGTAGTGTCGGTCTGGCCGTGGAGGACCTGATCCATGTCCGAGAGGCTGAGGTACTGGAAACCGAAAATACGCTCGATGTTGTGGTACGCGATGAATATACCATCCATTCTGCCCATGCGTGCCTGAAGCGAGTACTTGAGCATGGTAGCGCGGGTCATGTCGTAGAACTCTCGTTCAAATGACTCCCACTCGCCCTGAGCGTAGCGCAGCTGATATCCAAGACCCTCCTGGTACTCCTTATGATTCATGCGAATGGACACAACGGCTCGTGTCTTCAAATCGAAGATGCCGGCACCGGGCAGTCGAGGGTCCTGTGCGTCTAGTTGCGAGCGCATCAAGACACTTCCCTGCTTCGTGTAGTGGAAGCACCTTGCTGAGTCGCCTTCGCTTGGTGTCTGTTCTGGGTTCGATCTGCGGTAGCGCTCGAATTCGGTGCGCTCGGTCGTAAGGAGTTTCTCGAGGGAGTGGCCGAGCCAGCTCATGACATTGGGAGTATCGTAGGTCTTGTCAGCGTCGATTGCGTACAGGCCATCCTTGTAACGTAGGAAAATGGCATCTGGTCCTGCTGTGATCCTCGAGAACTTGTTCGTCGACTCGGGAAAATCCTTGGATAACATGCTGTGATTGAGCAGTCTATGAGAGGACAGCAGGAAGTGGAAGTGCTGCAGCACGCCGGACATGCTGGATGTCGAGCCGGTAAACTTGACACCCAGTTTCCTTGTGATTGCGAGCAAATCTTCGTCCTTCGATGACGTCTTGTATTCGCTCAGAGCGTCGAAATCGAACTCGTCGACAGGCATGATCTTCTCTAGGTACGGGTCGAAGTTGTAGACGCCTGTCCGAGGGTCTTGCAGGCGGTAGACGCCGGGATTAAACAGGACGCGGTCGAGACCGTACGCAAGCATGGGCACAGATGGCATGTCGACCTCGACTGGCTCGAATTGGAAGTCCTCCGAGGACACCTCCTCCACCTTCAGGTCTGCCTTGTCCGATCTGCGCTTCTTCTTACTGCCTTTCCCTGCCTTTGACCCATCTGCTGATAGTTCCAAAAGAGCTTCTTTGAGGGACTTGCCCTCAAGATGTTCGTCACTCAGAGGCGCGTCGTTTCCCTTGCCCGAGCGCGAGAGAAGCTTTCTCAACACGGATTTATCGTCTCTGTCCGTCCCATCCTTAATCGGCGCATCGTCATCTAGAAGTAGCTTCAAGAACTCTTGGCCGGATCTCCCCTTTGGAGTATCTTTGGGTGATATGTCGTCTTGAAGAGCCTCGTGCTTGATGTTCTTCGGAGTCTTCTTGCTTCCCTTGGATCGCTTGCTCAGGACGCTGGTGGCGCCAAACGCGCGCCGTTGCTGGGTAATGGGCTGACTACGAGCGGCGCAGAAGCAGCATATCGAGGTGTTTCGCCATGGCGCAGCCTGTGCGATGGTCCTACTGCTCCTGAGCATCGAGACGAAGTGATTGTGGCAAAACGAGCGTGAGAGTTGTAGCACGCGTCAACGATGGCACAGTCGCGCCCTCCGCCTGAGAAATTCTGTCGGTGTTTACCGCCTTCAGCTGCCGACCGCCGATCAAGTGGATTGACGTATGAACGCCATCTGCTTTCTCTCTGAGCAACGCGCGTTGCGCCTGGGGACCCACCGCGTCACGCTGCCGTTCCGCTGAGCAGCGAGGCCTGGCCTGCACGAGGCTGCCTTGAGGCGTGCGGTGCAGATGCGGCTGCGCAGTCTGATGAGGACGTGTCGAGCTTGAGCTTGTGAACGCGCCGAGCGCATCCTGAGAGGCCCCACCTGGTTCGTCCGTCCTCCAGCATGAAGGGCCGGGGATGATACAGGGCAGCAGTTCGATGGCTGCCAACGCCAGAAAGCCGTTGCCGGTTGGTCACGGCTGCAATAATGACACCCAGCCATGTCGGCGCTTCTGCCAACTTTGGTACCAAGCATCTGCAGTTGATCATCCGCATTTCACTTCGTAGACCCAGACACAATCGCTCGTATCGCCGTATAATCCCTTGGGTACCTACTCAAACCTCCGGCCGTCTCCCCCATGCAACAGTAATTTGCGCCGCGATTGGCCGCCATATTCGACATTTCGCGACTGCACCGCCCTGCCTCCGGTGCTCCTGCTCGAGCGCGCGCCCTTTCATCTCCCAACAGCCTGTGGTCCTTCGCATGCGCCATTACCGCCGCTGACCTCGCGAGGGGCGGCGCACGCCAGCAGAGAAGGTAGCCGCTCACCATGTCGAAGGACAAACGGCGGAGCATCTTCGGTAGCTCCCTCAGCGCATTCACGAGCATCACACCCAAGAAAGATGATTTGCAGCCAGCGAACCTCTTGCGGAAGCGCCGGACAGCGTCGTTCATGTCCCAGCTGTCAGATGTGTCGGGCTACAGCGAGAAACAGACAATCGACGAGGACGCCGTAACGGAGGCGCCGGTCTCCGTACCTGCCGCAAGACCACGACCCCAACTGCCCAATCGAGGGAATGGAAAGCGCGCCAGCTCCGTGTTCGGGTCGCTGAGGAGCTCCAAATACTACGAGGATGAGCCACTCTCTGCGACAACGACTCGCACGTCAATGGGATTCGACTTTCCCATTGACGAGACACACAGCCGGCATGTGCTGCAGCATGGCGAAGTTCAGACGAGCAGCTCCATGTTCAGGAAGAAGAAGGAGTATCTGGTCCTGACCGAGACACACCTGATCAGATTCAAGAGCCAGTCGAAGGCGTCAGATGCATTCATTGGGTAGGGTCCGCGACCATGTCAAGTTAGAGTGGCAGTATGCTGACATTGCACAGAGTACCCTCGCCGCACAATAGCAGCAATCGCGTACCGACCTACCGACATAGTCAAAGTCCCTCGACCGGCTCGGCGCAAGAGGCGCAATCACTCGCCTCAGATGCCTCCGGAGATCGCGAGATGGGCACGCCTTTGCGCCACATCGTCGCCGTGTTTCATGCGCCAGACGGGGGACCGTACTTCGCTCTAGACGTGTACTATCTGGACGACGAGACGAACCAGGCCTCTTCAATGACACTGCAATTCGGCGATCCAGACGAAATGCATACCTGGATGTTCAAGATACGGTACGCTTCGAACACCGCCCGTCTGTCGGACGCAAATCCTCTTTCTGCATACAACTCGCATCTTGCTGCTCGTGTAGTGGAGGCAGAGCGGGACTATGTACCACCACACTATGCGATTTATAAAGTAGTTCTACGGGAGCCGGGCAAGACGGCATCGAGAGCGTCAGCAGAGGACCTTGGCAAGCTCTCCGCTTCTGTCTGCTTTCTCGCAATTGGGGTACACAAAGTGCATCTGATCCCCTTGTTCAAGCCGCCTTCACAACGGTCCTCCAGCCCCTCTTTGGCTTCGCTCAATTCTCAATCTTCGCACGGCATACTTGCGCTTTCCGAGTGTGTTCTCAGCGAGATGGATGACACATTCCAGTTGACGTTTAGGTAAGTTTCCCCTTCTTCTATAATAAAATGCATCTAACAGTTCAGGAAACCTTTGGAAAAGCCCAAAACCTTCCATCTGGCTTCGCTTGCGTCGCATGACATTGCTGTTCGTCTGCGCCACGTCGAAGAAACTCTGCGGCCGGAATGGGAATCACGGCCATATTCATTTGTCGTCCCTGAACCTGTCAGGAATGACATCCTTCGCCAATCACCTGTTCACGCGATGGATCAGGACTCCCTCGATCGCACGCTCATTGGCTACTGCATTGCATATGGCGTACAACCGGAGAATATCAGTTACCAGATCACATACCCAGACGAAGACTCTCCACGATTTGAGTTGCTGCGACCCATTGGACTACGACGCAACCAGTATACCGTGCACGAGTTGTTAGCAATTATGAGAGCATTGCGGTACAACGAGACTTTTGCCGGCATCTCGTTCAAGGATGTCCATCTTGACATCCTGAATGGGTTGATTGATGAGCACGGGGTAGAGCACGTCTGTACGAAGACAAAACGAGGGACGTACGCGCGCATGGACCTAGAGGACCTCTCACGCTCCTGCTTGCTTGTGCAAGAGATTAGGGCCTTGGCCTTGACAAATCGCAAGTTGCGGCGCATGGATTTCTCCAACTGCATTAAGAAGAAACCCAAAGACTTCACAGAAGCAAAGTCGAGTGCAAGAGACACAGGCTGCGGCATCGTGGAAGCACTGTTTCCTCTGTGCAAGTACCAAACGACGAACGTTGATTGGATTGCGTTGAATGGCATTCAGCTTGGAGAGACAGACTTGGACTACTTAGTTGCAGCGGCAGTCGAGCGCGCTTGCCATCTGCGTGCTCTTGAGATGAGTCGCTGTGGCCTGACTGATCGTGCATTGTCTCTTGTTTTGGATTCTCTGCGACCGCAGGAGAACACTTTGGAGGCGTTGAATCTTTCTTCTAATCCTTTTCGCCTTTCACCCGCCTTGTTCGACTCGCAGATTGGCTGTTTTGCATATCTCACTAAGTTGGATCTGTCCCACGTTGCGCGAACATCAGGACCTGAGCCCTTGATATCTGTCGAAACTCTGAATGTGATGCGGCTCCAAGAGCTGAGTTGGAGTGGCACTTCGCTCAACGCAGCGACTATCGATGCCATTGCCGGGTAAGCTCGACTCATCTATGACACAAGCATGAGCTAATCAAACATAGCTACCTCATCAACACCAGGCAATCGAAAGGGCTGCGAGAGCTAAAGGTAGATCATTGCTACATTACGGGAAAGGATGTCGCATATCTGCTCCAGTCCATGACAGAAGAGCCCGGCAAGGCCAGAGACCTACACCTAGACGTCAGCGAGAACTACATCGAGAAAGACCTCAAAAGGCTGACGAAAGCAATTGCTACCGGCTACGCGCCAGCACATCTCACGATACGGTTACTCGAGTTTGAAGAAGAAGCAGACTTTCGTAAGATGATCTTGGCGTTGGCACAGAACAACACGATTCGCCAACTTGACATCTCCCGTGCATCTCTCCCCAGCGATGCTTCCGAAGAGACATGCCAAGCGCTGGAAAATATGTTCTCGGACAACAAAACTCTTGAGTGGCTTGACATGTCGGGGGAAGACTCACGACTGGAGACCACTAAGCTTGGTGTTGGAGTCAATAGGGCACTACGAGGCTTGCAGTACAACAAGTCGTTGCGCGTCTTGTACATACGATGTAGGATGACCTCCCCATTGCGTCCAGATTGGATTGACACAAAGCTAACTTCCAACAGATCAAAAACTTGGCTTGCAAGGCGCCAGCACACTTGCAGATGTGCTCAAGACCAACAGAACCCTGCAGTATCTTTACTGCGAGATGAACGATATAGCATTGAACGGCTTCACAGACCTCGTCAATGCTCTCCACCGTAATACCACACTCTTACATCTCCCAACCATGCAGGAATCTCGTCAAATGGCGCTCAAGCGTACGGAGGACCAGGTCAAGCAATTACGCGATGACGCGTCCATCCACACTTCCTCGAAGCCTGCATCCGTTCGCAGTAAGCTCGCGAGTAAAGCCAGCAAAGTCACATCCAAGTCCGGCCGAGATCGAGGTGCATCGATAGGTCTCTCTGATCAGGACATCAAAGCTGCCTTGGGTCTAGTTGATGAGAGTTGGTCGCGTCAGGAATACCGATTGCAGCAGTATCTTCTACGCAACTACAACATCGCCAATGGCATCCCTGTTTCCATGGATGTTGGAGACGAAGATTTCGAGCGCGACCGACCAGACACAGCTTCAAGTCTTAGCAAAATCATTGAGAGAGTCACTATCGACAGCACACCTACAGCTGAGAAGGATCTTCAGCTAGGGGCTCCAACGCCAGGCTCAGTTTACGAGTCACCGAAGAGCACACCAAGCAGTACGCCGGGTTTTCAAATGGCGAAGACGAGGCAGACGCACACTGCAAAGGTGGACTACTTCAGCAGTACGTTCACACCGAGCGCATTCGGCACGCCGGACGGGACACCGACTGTCGAGAAAGAGATCCAGATGGAGCGCACACTCGGGCGAGACAGGCTGAACCTCAACTTCGATGTGACAAGTCTGGAAAAGGAGATCGAAATGAGCTTTGCCCAGAATCGAGACGCGTTCTCATAGCACCAGTCGGCGCCAAAGCTGCATTTTTCGCCCATACATTCTCGGCGCACGTACACAGGCGCATCTGTAAAAACATTTTGCATACACGGCGTCGCATTTTCTGACCTCATTTGGGGGGGGGGTCTTCATGGTCCCACTTGTACACTCGAGGGCACTTCTACGCATAGAGCAATAACTTGGCGACTCAGCAGCCTTCAAATGTTCATTCACAATCTCGGTTCATCATTCGTCTTTCAACTTCACTTGCACGTTTTTCTCGCTTTCTAAGGTCGCTGCTTCACCTCGCCTTGGCAAGGGTGCGCCTGCTCTACGATACCTCGAAGGTTTCTTCTGTGCTTCCTGGTCCCACCGTCCAAACCATATTCGTAACCGCACCCACAGCCTCGCCACAAAGTCTACTCACCATCACCAGCCTGAGCCTGAACCCCTCACCGCTGTCCGCAATGAATGCCTCCGCGCCATCGACGTTTTGCTTCCTCGACTTGCCGAAGGAGCTTCGGCTCATGGTTTATGAGCTCTTGCCTGTCGCACGCATCCACCGCAAAGTCAACGAGGAAATCCGACTGGTCGTCATCTGATCGCCCACCAGCGTCCTCCGCGTGTCTCGCCTCGTGTGGCAAGAAGCTTCTGCCATCGTAAAGAACGCTGTGGCGGTTTACAAACACGCCAGAAGAACTTGTGTTGCGTTCGGTTCCATGGACAGGTGGGATTCGATGCCTAGGATCATTGTCGTGAACTCGACTTTCGAGGATGCGCGCGACAATTTTGAGAAGCTACCTGGACTGATCAACGCGGCGCTGTGGTGGGAAGCATACCTAGCGGGTCGTGATCCGCCCAAAGACCGCAGAACTACGTCAGGCAGTCGCCATTCAGCAGAACAGAGCACTGCATGGCGCTTTGTTTCTGAGTGGGCTCAGCATGCAGCGGCACTTCTGAACTCTTCCTCCGCCTCCGACTTTGACGGGCAATTCGATGTGGCAATACTCACCGATGATGACTCTCGTTACGAAGAGCTCGCCTGGCAAACAGACATCTTCGACTACGGATTTCTCAGCGATGATTGCTTCTGTGACGATATGAGCATGCAATTCGACGGCGAGTTGCTCGATGTCAACCTCATCGTTGTACCTCCCGATCTCGACGGCGGCAGAGAAGGAATGCTATCAGCAACGAAAGAATTGGGCCAAGGACTTATTTTGCACGCATGTCTCCTGACAACCAATGAATGGGAGTACATGTGGGCAGAAACAAAATGGCTGTAGAAACGTCAGATTTAGTACAGCAGTCACAAGCAGCAGCGAGACGCACCTACTGGGGAGACAGTTTTGATGTTTCTTTCGGCATGAATGCACATGGTACACCATCCAACATCCACAAGGCAGAGAGGCTAAAAATCAGACCGTCGCAGTATTTACGAAGTAGTATACCCGAGCAGACAATACAGAATGCCTGCACCGACCACGATTCCAAGCAGATTGATGGTGTATGATCTCATTTTCGGCTTCAGTCGGATATTAGGAGTTGCAGTTCTTTATTCGCTCTTGCCACGCATTTGTGCCAAACGTGCTTCACCTTCACTTAGAGCTCGCTTGAGGTGTAGCCTAGTGCACGATACTGTCCTTACAACTAAGCACTCGGCCAGACTTACCCACAAAACTCGCCAGTTCCACGAGGAAGTCCCCAACCAAAAATGAAGGACCAAGACGCAATCGCAGCGCCTTCCTTTCGCCTCCTTGATCTACCGCTGGAGCTCAGGCTCATGATCTACGAGTTCTTTCCTGTCGCTCATACCGACCGCAATGTCAATTCCACTCTTACGCTCAAAGTTATATGGCTACCAACGACAATCCTACGCACTTGTCAGTCCATCAAAAACGAATCAATCGCTATCTGTCGGGCTACCACAAAGCGTTACGACGAGAAGATGCAGACCAGTGATGACTAAAGGTATTGCTCTACTTCCCACGCATGGTCGTTCACATCGATCGTTACAGCTTTGCAGACGTTTCGGGATGCTTGGATGTTGTCCCAGAGTTGCTCGATTTCGCTCTGACCAGGAACAGCGAGAAGTTACCTCCGCCTCAAGTCACCAGTTATTGCAAAAATACACTTTATGTGCTGGAGTGGGCTGGACAGGCAAATCGATTTCTCGACAAGGTCCCACGGGACGACCTCTCACGGGTCGACCTTGCCATCGAGGTCGATGCAAGCACGATGGAAGACCTAGATCTCTATCGCGACCAGTGCAGCCATGGTCTTTGGGAGATGTTCATCAGGAAGATGAAAGCATTCTCTGAGCGCGACGACCTGCTTCATACACTGAGGTACCACACCGGGTTAAAAAACACCGCTCTTTTATCGTGTAGATAACACCGCAAAGAGGTCGCCGTTTACACTGCATTAGGGGTGTATTTTACGCACAAGTGCAGTGTATTCTATTTTAAATAAGAACATAATTAAGACTTTATTATTCTATCTATTCTATCTATTCTGTACAGATCACGGGTGGAGGGAGAGAGGAGATAAGATGGGAGATAGATGATGAGATGGACGATGGACGATGGACGATGGACGATGGACGATGGACGATGGACGATGGACGATGAGAGATAGACAATAGTTGATGACAAACTATTATAGATAATTAGTTCTAGTGTAAATTCACCTATATGCGGTGTAAATAGACTCTTTTACCTAAGAGTGTGGTGTAAAATCACTGTGGCGGTGTTTTTAACACTGCGCTGGTACCTTAGTGATATCAACTTTCTTGTTGCCCTTCCAAACTCCATAGACTCCAACTCATCAAGAGACGAGATCGAGAAAGTCACTGAGCAATATACCAAGAGAGGCCACAGCAGGTCAACCCATTTGGAGATGGAGGATGATGAGTGGAGATGGCTCTGGGCCGAGCGAGACTGGCTCTGAGAACTCCCAGGCTGTAGGTTGGGCTTGGAGTACAACAGCAACTCTTTACAGGACTGCCCCGGCACTTTCTATAGATTTACCAAGACTCTCTGAAGTCGCTTAGAGGGAGATTCACACTACACCAATATAAGTAGGCGCCTAAGCCTTGGGCAAAGGGCACATGGTCCATTCGATTGGAACACAAAAGCTTGATATGGAGTACGAAACCATCATGTCAGAGGATATCAGCATTGCAGATATATCCGTCCATTCTTTGTGGATATACGCTGGCTTCGCATCATCATGCTCGTTTTCTTGCTCTTTAGATGTTCAGGTGCACGCCACGCGGAACCATACGACGTAAAAGCTCTAGACTTGCAGTCATTTTTCCCTTGTAGCAATTGCGTTTCTCTGCAGGACTAGCCAACTACCACAGCTACATGCGTTACTGTTACTGAACTCGCAACCTTCGACTGATGAGAAAGTGCACAGAACCTATTGATGAGTCTTAGGTTAAGTCTTCTTGCCCCGCAGTTCCGCGTAACCAAATACCATCTGCCACGCTGGAGCCCTACACTTTCGCACAGTTCGGCCTGCCGCCACAGGTCACCGGCGTTCTGAGGAGGCATTTTGCTTCATTTCCGCTGGGACGACACCTCAGTTCGGCGTCTATAGATATCTACCATCGTATCATCTCCGCGACTCTGTCAGCCGCATAATCGCCCTCAAGGTCAGGTGGTCTCCTGGCACTCTGCGTACTACATTGATCTCGGCCCTCCAGAGATGAAGCGACCAGGAGAATTCACGCGAGCGTTTTAACAGCCTCCTGAAGTGCTACAACTGTCACCTCTCATAGTTGAAGAGACGGCGTTGTTCGCCGAAGATGCGCTTGCATCATATTGCTGACCTGGCAAACGCCACGTACAAGTGGTCATGCTTGCAGCTAGATGAGACCCTGTCTGATCTAAAATAACAATTCGCGATAGGAGCAACTCGAGCACTCGAAGACAGTACGGTTGCATCATGTATCTCGATGTTCTAGTGAGAGCAGTGGAAGGAACCTAATCACCATGTTTGGGACATAGAAAGACCTGCACCGGCGTTCCTGAAGTCGGAGATTACTGAGAACTCCTACTACAATGACCTAGTCACTACTCCGACCACGGTCTTGCAGAGCTCAAAAGCTTCAGCCCAGTAACCGCTATGAAACCAGACGTAAGGAAAGTCACTGCCAGTCTAGGTGTAGTGATGGGCTACACTCGGTCACTGAGTACTTGCCACTAAGAATAGCCGTGAAGAAAGGGGTACGAATATTTGAGTGCACTTGTTGATAGCGCGACAACTTTATTTCAGGTGTAGCACTGGAGATTGGCGTGACAAGGTCAGGAGGAGGACGGGGAGGATAGACTATTGGGCAGCGAGTCTCCAGAATCACAAGTAATGACAACAACGACAGAATTGTTGAGGAAGGGTGTCGAATGATAATTTAGCTGAAGTCGAAAAGATTCCTGAACGGACACTGCATTCAAACCTTATTCCAAGAGAGTCGCTAAGTACCACATTGGTGGCAGTTCGAGCGGACGGTGAAAGATATCCCACTTTGCCAGGACAGGTAATGATTCTCTACTCCCAACAGATTACTGAGCACTTTGCCGCTTCGACAAGTCTCGATTTGAGTGCTGACTTCTTCAGCGTTCATCTCACCTGACTCGGCAGCAACCGTCCGCTCTCCCCGACATCCACTCCACCTTCGCGCGTACAGAAATTACAGGTAACTTCTTCGTCGCACATTCACGATCCGTGGGTCCAGGGTGACCACTTCTCCTGCAGAATCGTGCAGCATCGTGCATCCGGGTCGCGCCACGCATGGTCTACCCGAAACAGCCTAGTGCGGCTGGGGTGCACAGGCGAGTACGATCTGATTTGATCATTCGGTGCCTAAACGGGCGAGCTGCAGATTTAAGTCGGCGAAGTCGAGGCTGCAGGATCGCGAGGAATCGAGGCGGGAGTAAGCAGCGGATCTTGTCTGGATCGCTGGGATTCTTGTTTGTGTGACCCTTGGCTAGGTTGGGGAGGTTTGGCAGGGTGGTTCTGCGTGTGGCGTTTTCTGTCTAGGTCGTGGGCGCGGCGCGTGCCGTGTATACGGGGCGGTATGTGACAATCAGCAGTGACAAGAGATGAGATACAGGATATCGAGATGCTGCAGGTACGGCGATGCTCGAACAAAATTGAACGGTGCTGGATCTGTGGTCGGAGCGTTATACCTGCGAGTAGGAACGTTAACCTGACTGCGCGAACGGTGATCCCCACGGAAATCACGGAGGCCTGGAGGACCGAAGCTTCATGCCTTCCAATTCCGAACAAAGGATCCCGTTACGACCGGTGTGATTCTTTGTCTGTATTGCAGAATCAAGATGTTGGGACATGGTCGAGCTGATTCCAAATTCGGACTATGGGGACTTGAGTGGCAGTGGAAGCTTGCACTGCCTGTGTGTTTGAAACCAAGAGCAACGCGGTCGAGCACGTACTGTCAAAACGATGCCTTGCAGTATCGTGCAGCACAGGGTCAAGTCGTCTCAGGGTCAAGTCAACAACCGTCGCAATGCAGATGTACCACCTCGCTGGGTTGCAGACGCCGTGTCGAGATCCCATTGTCACTCAACCGGCATCATCACATACTGATCAAACTTGACATGGCCACGTCTTGTGGGTATCTGCAATGGTCCACAGGAGGGATGAGGTGGTACAGGAATCTGTCTGCGCAGGCACGCATCTGTTTGACCAAACTGAGCGACAAATTCGTCTCGATAGTACATGCTTTCGGTGAGCTGCAGACGTCGGCCTGGTTTCAATCGGCGAGGTCGAGGAAATTTCGTCATTGAGATAGTGCCCTCACATTGAACAGGGGCAGCATCCATCGTGCTGTCCACTTCGATGTCCGTGGGATCTTCTGCGCGATGTGGGCGCAGCGTTCGAGTCATGTCGAAGTCGAAGGATTTCGCTCACGGGCAAGAACTTAGAACAAGGGCCTGCATGATCTTGCAGCAACCCTTGCAAGAACTCCCGTACTGTGTGGAAACTGTTCCTGGCGTCCTGGTTGATTGACTCCCCCATTGTCATACCAAAGCCTTGTTGACACGCAGGGCGAGGCTGACGGTGCTGCGTTATGCGATGCGTGCTTACCTCTCTCCACACGACAGTCTTAACCCATGCCGGCTACTAGAGTCGAACTGCCGAGGTCTTAACGACGATCGTTTCCTCGATTCTCAGGGTAAATGCTACCTTGCAACGCGCAATACAAGTCAAGTTTTATTGCACCTCAGCCAAGACGCAGTAAGCATATTGTGAATGCCGTAGTCAATATCTCGCGTTCGTGAGGGTTCGAGATCGGGTTCGCAATGAAGTTCAACGTTTCCAGCGACCTGCATTGGTGTTGTTTCGGGTGTGCGACGCGTTTGCCGTTCGCTTATCGGGGCAACGACGGCTAATTCAGCCGCTAGAGTGTTGCCCACTCGTGGAAGGCACAGATCGATATGAATCGATCAAAACATCGCATTCGTCAGATGTCCTATCGCAAGTCCAAGGAAAGTGATATTCTCGAAGTGGAATGGTTCCGGTGAGAGCCCTTAGAGGCGGTAGATTTGCGGAAGAGCGTTCGAAGTCCCCGTGTGGTGTCAATGGATGGAAGAGAACACCGGTCTCCAAATGAGACTTGAGACGAAGCTATAGGTGTTAGCTATCAACTAGCATTCGAGCTTAGTGCGGGATGTGCTAGCTACCCGCATCTGGCGGATGTTTTGTTTTTTGTCCCAAGCAATGTCAGTGTTCGGCTGAGCTCTTCCGGTATGCTTGTTGTGACTTGCAGCAAGAGTCTTTAGCCGAATGAGAGCGTGTAAAAGGCAGTGTATCAACCAGATCCGTACTTTTATGATATTCCTGTACCGATCTTACTTGCGAATGGCATTCCAGACTCTGTCTGCCCTCTTTGATTGGACGTAGACACATAGGTCGAGTATGCATCATTGATGTCTATGTCTATAATGAGACTCACAATGTTGTTGCCGGCTGATGCTCCAACTGGCAAGTTTCAAGCTACTGCAAGCCGATCGATCTCGCAACAAAGACGTACCGTTCACGATGACAAACCAAGAAGTTAGGCCCAGTGTTCGTGTGAACCGAGGATGCCCGTAGACCAGCAGGATGCTGGAACAGGTTGACGCGAATGAGTCTGAGCGAGATTCTCCAAGTTCCAGACAATCAACGGCCAAACGCGCGTTCTAGCTCTAGAGGCTCTGCGACAGACCTACGAATGTCGCACAGGCTCTCCGCAAACCGGTAATGTTCCGTTCATTGCGTTATCGCTGGTGTCCCTGCATCTCGGAGGTGTAGGTTCAGATGTCGTTCGCCGATCACGAATAAGCAAGCTGGGAATAATGGACTCTGAAACCTTAATCAATCGATTGACCAAATCTCGCCTGAAGTCAGATATCTCGACGGTCTGAACGCGTCAGAGTTGTCTCGACGAGCTGATCCAATTCTTCGGATGAGAGATGAGCGAATGACAGGCATCGATTGTTGTGGCTTTCGTGCTGCTGGATTGTATTCAATACGTTGGGCCAGCCACTGTCGAGCTCGCTGTCTGCCATAACTCTGGGACGCCGTTAATAGCTAGGTGGCTGCACACCACACGAACGTCAGACAGGGAAGCTTGTGGGGAGGCGCTGCTGTGTACCGCAGCGGAGACCTCGGCGACGCTGAAGCCAGTAGTGAAGGCAGCAGTCACGGTAGCGGCGGCGTGCCTAACGTTTGAGTGCCAGCGAGAGCGAGCTGGGGCGCAGCCGGGATCGAAAATGAATGTGCGAGAATATGCATGTAGTTCTGAATGCGGAGATTCAGATCCGGGAAGCAATTCAAGAGTCGAGCATCGCGTTGGTGATGTTTGACGCAGCAGCTGCGATGTGAGCAACAGGGTTGGCGGGGAAGGCGCGGGTTCGCTTTGCTAGTGGCATGGACAGGAACAAGTAATGCCATTAGCAAGCTTCTCTCCCGCCATGCAAATACTCCCGCTCCAGTGGGATGACTGCCATCGACGGCGCGCCGCCTTTCTTCGCCATCAACGATCAACGGGAGCGTTGTGCGCATCGGTCGCGCTGATGGACGAACCGCTGCTGCAGAGCCCCACGGTGAAGCTGCTCTGTGTTCACCTCGCCGAAGAGGCTCGTCGCAGTATTTGGAACCACCGACCCTTGCACACCTACTGCGCCCGCCTCCCAAGATGGATCCACGAAAGATTAGTTGTACTTCCCTGACTGACAACCCGGGGTTTCCATACGACCTAGCCGCCTCAGGAGTCCTCTCAGCGCGGCTGTCAGTGCGGTAACCGCCTCATTGAGAATCATTACCTAAGGCGTTACACTGAGTGAGGCTCATAATTCGCCTATACGCCGGCAGCAGCCACTCAGCTTGTCCCAATCCGTGTAAGATGGGCGATTGGCTTCATTGTGGTTCAATGGGGATCCGGGAGGAGGCAGCTATCCGCAGCGGTAGCCAACCTGAGTCAACAAGATCATTTGCTCCCGCACCCACGTGCATTGGGTCTGGGAAGTCCTGAGTCGCATGTTGCGTTAAGGAGTGAGAAAGAGAACGCGCTTCGAGATGCGGCCTAGCCAAAGACCGGCATCATGGGATCCACACCAGGATCCTTCGCGCGCACTAGGCTGATCTTCATGCCTCATCGCGAATGCCACTGGGCCCTGCGGATCTTGCATCTCGTAGGCATGCCGGCAATCTCTCCTGGAACTCCCAGCGCGGTTCCATCCGAGAACGGTGACTGCGCAAACGAAAAACGAATTGTGTCTTATTCGCCAATATCCGAAAACAATGGAAGCGATAGGTAGATCCAGAATGAATGTTGCAATTGCATCCAATAAGATGCAGCTGGGGCGCCTGTCTCAAGCAAAACCCCCACATCTTTCAGCACCTGAGATCAGCCACTCTTCGTTCATTCACAGTCTTGTGGTGGCACCCCGGTCCCGTCCCGACCCTGGACTGGTGTGGGCGCCTCCCTGATCCGCCGCACAGTCCCCCCATGCCCAATTCACTGATGTGCAGATGGCATACCCCTCCCCTGTTCACGCCAACCCCGGTCGATACTCACTAAAACCCCTAAGCCGAGCAACATCTGTAGCCTTCGCCCACCACTGCTTGGCTGCATGCGAGAGCGGCGTACCCTGTTCAATCTGCTGCATGAGTATTGGCCTCGATCTCCGAACCTGCTCCCTGTCTCCAGGTCTCTTTCCGCTCCACAACAGTCGTCATCCTTGCCCATTTACGGAACACACTGAGGACTGAGCGAATTGGCCGTCCATATGTAAACCCCCAAGGTTCCCACCATCACAAGCGGCACGACACAGTATATCTACATCCTACCAACTGAGACTATCCACGCCACTCAGCCTTAGTCTCTCGTCAGAGCTTTCTCACAGTTAGCCTTTGGCCGTTGTCAGTGCTCATCTCTAGACGCCTCCCACCCGGCCATACCTACGAGGCACGTATCCCACTACTCCCCCACTGGTTTCTTAGCGGCGCCAATCACCCCATCAACAATGACTACCATGGTTGCCTCTCACCAAGGTGACTTTTGGCAACATCGCAATCAACACACTTTCCATATGCCCAACATGCACCTCTCAGGTCTGATGTCTCCTTTCGAACCACAACGCCGTGTCAATGACCCAGCCCCACCCCCACCAAGGACGTATCATCAACCAACTTCCACTGTCGAGATGAGTTTACCACTCTTCTCGACGAACGGCTTGACCTCATCGGTGCCCTATCAGTCTGGGGCTTTTGCTTTCGATCCCATCCCGGTGAATCCGTACAACATGCAGCAGACGTATCCTATGGGGTACATGGCAGATGTACCTCAGAATGTCTCGTATACTCGATCAAGTCTCATCCAGCAGATGCCTGCTCACCAGGAAGGATGCCCAACGTTCCCCACAGACTCGACATCGGTCACTGCGTCGCCCCTGCAGTCGAGTACATCTTACCATGGATCTTCGTATGCCACAGAGCTCGAACGCTCGCGTTCTGAACCGACCGAGGGTACTGGCACCACTTTTGTAACAGACGTCGACACTCTGATGAAGGCTATCCAAGCTAAACAGCCAGAATCACCACAAGTTTCACGGACCAACAAGGTAAGGCAGCCATTCGAGCTGCACCTCAAACCATTAACTCGGATCTAGGAAAACGGAGACAAGCCTAGTCAGAAGCCACGAAAGAGGTATCAGTGCAACATGCCTGGGTGCAACAAGAGCTTTTACCAGAAGACGCATCTGGAGATCCACGTTCGTGCACATACTGGTGCTAAACCATTTGTGAGTTACACTCTTGTTGGTCTGTATGGCACGTACTCACTAGAAATAGGTCTGTAAAGCGCCGTCGTGTGGTCAACGTTTCTCTCAGCTTGGCAATCTCAAGGTACGTGTGGCAGGTCGTTCATTGTACAACGCCTGACTTGTATAGACACACGAGAGACGACACACTGGTGAGCGTCCTTACAGCTGCGACATATGCGGCAAAACATTCGCACAACGAGGCAATGTTCGCGCCCACAAGATTGTCCACCAGCAGATCAAGCCCTTCACCTGCAAACTTGATGACTGCGGGAAACAATTTACTCAGCTAGGGAACCTGAAGGTAATGCAACCGCTTCGAGGCTTTGCAAGGGCTGCGCTAACGATTATGAAGTCGCACCAGAACAAATTTCACGCCGCAACTCTCCGACACCTCACCCAGAAGTTCGCCACTATCAGCCCAGGTGACTGTGTCTCGCATGTAGACAAGGAGCTCTGGGAGTACTTCGCGTCTCTGTACAAGAACTCCAACAAGGGCATCAAAGGTCGCGGCAAGGACAGGAGAATATCTGCCATGTCTAGCTCCAGTGCGATGCATTCCACGTATGCGCCGTTGCCGATGGGTACCATGGACAGGAACTTCTCTAGCTACCACCAACACGGCAACGATCGCAGCAGCCGCGGCTCATCGCTATCGTCAGACGCGACCTGCGGCACCCACCCCCGATCAGACAGTAGCTACGACTACAACGCACACATGCATACCGGTTATCCCCCACAAGGAAGTGGTTACGATGACATGGTCTTCCCAGAACGGAAGATGTACCAATGACGCCCGCCTCACGTACATCAGATTGACGAATCATACGAGTACGGCACAAGAACAGGGCCTCGCCCGCAGTGAGGTTGCGAATGCATGGTGGAATCAAGGCCATTGTAGATGACTTATGGCAGCCTGGACGTTCATGATACCCACCCAGCACAGCGAGGGGTTATATTCCTTTCTTCTCCTTACTTTATTCATGTATACGACATCTCTAACACGATTCACTTACGTCAGTTTTTCTGTAATCACCCTGTCCGAGGATATCCCATGTATACTTACTCCCATTGTAAAGGGGGTGAAAGATATCAAAGATAATCACATTTGTCAGAGGACAACACATTCACCATATCACATCTCTGCAGCCATATCATCTTCCTTTCACCATAGGGTACCAGATTCGCTCGAAGCACTAAAACGATTCGATGGCTGGGCCCAATCACCAGCACAACGTCAAGTTCTGCTGTGTCATACGAAACATACACAGGATAGCCTTGCTAACAAAGCGCAACTACACTCACCGCTTCTACCCGGTGCCCGCAGCTTGTACCGAATGAGTTCGGGGTGCGCAAGCCTCTACGACTGTCGCCCACTCATCCACCAACGTCGCCCACTCTGTTCACACATCTCCGTTCTGAATCAAGATCTTGTGTATGCGTGACGAGATCTTGAGGTTGTGGGGCATTGCACAATCAGCCATGCGATTGCGCGTATCTGCATCTTTGTACGATTCGATCATTAACACAGAACGTGGAGGTTACAGAAAGCCATGCAGGTCTGCTGACCCCGCCCTCGTGGGATCGATCTCGCCTTGGTACAAAGACTTGAACTCGAAGTGGGTAGTTCAGCCACTACGGAGCCTTGCACGCCCATAGGGCCGAACGGCGGAACGACTCCCGCCTGCCGTACCATATCTTGCACAGTCCACTCCATCGGTATACGAACCCTTCCCATCACGTTTCACGTCAAGACATCATAGTGCGGTTGCAGGCTTCCTAACGCTCATGTCATCTCGTGAGTGCCCAACGAAACGACTGTGCCTTTCTCCGCGGATGGGTGAGACCATTAGACGTCCCAGCACACTGTCCATCCCGCGTTGCCGGCATGACCCTGCGGCCAGAGCTCCCCGAACATGCGGGTCGCCAGATCGGGGTACTTGAGTAAGACTAGGCAGCCAATAGGGTATTGAAACTCGGCGACCCGGCACTCTGGGTCGCAATCTCTCAAGGGTACCCCCAGTTGGCAGGGCTGTAGATTCGGCGATGATGTCAATCGTGTTGTGCGAAAGCTGAGATTTGCGGTGGAGGGGCCAGACTTGAGGTTCGAAACGGAGGATGGAAGGAACGATGGCGAACAGCCTCACTTCTACAGGGGCAAAGAGGAGAGAAAACTTACCGCTCGAAAACGTGAAGCACTAGGTATGATCGGCCGCAGCTAATTGCAGATCTGTCGTCCCGCGCCTGCAAATGGCCAGAACCATCGTTGGAATGACGTTTGAGCGTTGACAGTGAGTGACTTCTTGGGGCGTCGAGTGAGGCTTTGAGACCATTTCTCAAGTCGCATTGCGCCGAAGTTCAAATTCAAGATCAAGACGAACGAGTCCTCATATCAGGACGTGTCATGTGCGTGGAGGCCGTGGGGAGTTTGCAGGGATGAAAGGACGGGCTTATCAGCACAGGCCAAATTTCTATCTTGGTTCAGCGGGACTCGGCTGTCACTTTGTAGCGTCCCTGACAAAGTTCAGGCTACGTACAACGCAGGAACTCCAAACCGCCGACCTTCCTTTTTCCGTCTCCGCATATTGCAACGTTTACGCTACAAGCACGTGTCTAACGACCTTCGCCTCGTTCGCTCTTGATGTTGTCTCCATCTGTCTTCGTCGCTGAAGTTCCGGGTGCACTACAACCCGCTCCCTGTCAGCGCAAAAGTCGCCGCCCACACAGGGCCTCGCAGCGCATACAGCATACATGGTCAATACGAGCCGCCAATAGAATGCAGAGGCCTGCTTGTCAAGTTCCAGCTCAGCTCTTCCGGATCGCTCGGTCGGTTGTCAATCTTCCGAGCCCAACTTACCACTGCGTTGGGCCATCATAATTTGAGTTGACTGGGGTGTGCGAAAGGGGACGCAAGCGAGTCAGTCAGCACTGCCCAGCTGAGGCTCGCGTTCGCGTGCAAAATCATTTCGAGCAGCCTCGAACATAGAGGGGTACATGGGTCCTGAATCGCGCAGCTCAAGGAATCGCGAATGCGATGTATGACGTCTGATAGAGACCAATATCCTCGAAGGATTCGAGTGGGGGTTTCGTCACTCCTGCTGCCAGCCAAACAGAGCTCGAGATCTATGTCCCAAGATTAGGTACGCCTGCCGCGGAGTGCATCGAAGGATTCCACAGGACGGCGAGGTGAATGAAAGGTCAGGTCAGGCATGCGAGCCATGGTCGCTGCGAGGACGCCGATGTACCTCGGACGCCTAATTGGTCAACGCCAGAACGAAAGGTTTCAGCTGTCATCAACGCTCCGAGGAACCTTCCCCATTGGGCAGGTACATCTTTCCATCTCAATGTTGCCACAAACAGAACCCAAGGTCACCGATGAATTGATCTCGGACATTGACAATTTCACAAGACGATCGCCTGTCTCACGTATCGACAGGTTGCACACTCACGTCTTGTGTTTCGCTCATCATGCCCAGTTCTTTCATCGATCTCAGCAAACATTGCATACACGCATGCAGGCACCCGTATTCACACACATGACCAATGATCACAGCCACATGGACGAACGTGCGCAACGAGACGCCTCGCCGTGGTACAATGGCATATTCCATCTCGCCAACTCCACCGAGAGATGAATCTGAAGCAAGATGCATCTCGTGTGCAACCACATTGCCACTCCACTGGTACGTCCTATCTTACTCTAACGCGGCTCCCTCTTTCAGGAACGCCTCCAGGTAATTACGCATTTCCACCGCATCACTCGCAAATTGGAAAATTGCACCAAGTAGTACAGTCTCGTATAAAGCCGTTGTCTTACCCACAACCACCGCACTGGGCCCTCCACCACCCTCTCTAGAACGCGGTGCAGTTGTGCACCCACACTCACCACCGACTCGGGCTCGCGGTATCTGGATATACGCTGACCTGCAGTATCTGAACGAGATGAGCGTGGCGGACATGGTGACCTGCACGCACATCTCGAACCTCGAGGTCACAGTTGCGCGGCGCTTGACCCTGGCCCTCGGGTTTCTCTTCTCCACCTGCGGCTTCCTGCGTCGCCGAACGCCGCACCGAGGGCTGTAGACGAGCTGCTTCGAGTTTGCCGCGCATGTCACGATGCGGTGCCACGGAACTGAAGGGGCCATAGGGTACGAGACGTATGCCCCTTCATCTCCGCGGTCCCAGCGATGGCTGCAGATGAGTCCCCAAGCATACGCGCCAAGTCGATGGAGACGATCACAGGTTTACTGCGTCAAGTTCTGCTTTGGTGAGAATGTGCTTCTGCAACACTTCGGTCAGACAAGCGTCTCAATCGCCGCGATGGCAGCGGGCGAAAGGAGAGGAACAAGGGAATCAGGGCGCCCTGTATTGTTCACTTTGAAAACACTGCACGAAAGTACACTAATATCCGTGGACGCGTTGTGTGATGCCGTAGACCCTCGGTTCACCAACATATACGGCACACTACGGCTTTCCCTGTCTGACTACCTTAAACGATCGTTCTCGGATTGCAGTGATCGGATTGAGATGATGGAGCCCTACCGGTCTGTTAGCGAGTCTTCCACCGCTCAGTTTGCTGTCCAGTCTCATTCCTGTAATCGTAGTCCTTGTCGATGCGCAAGCCAGTCTCCTCCACAATGTTGGAGGCACGGTTAGTTCTATCGTTGAGTCCTGGAGGCAGCGCTGTGAAACAAATCTGGAAGACCAGTCTCGCAGGCGACATCTCCCTGATATCGCTCTCGAAACAGGAGGGTCTTAGGGATCAGCTGCCTTTCTTCATTTGCCTCCGCAAGCCGTGGTAGTTTTGAGAGCGACCTCGACCTAGCTTTGCTCTGCATATGTATATCGTGCCCATGATAATAGCTGCTTTGCTTGTCTTGCCCATTACCCATTGCAAATGCTCATATGTTCAATAAACCTGGGTCCCGTATCGAAGAGTGTGAGGTGTCAAAAGTGCTTTAGCGTTTGTCATGCGTGTCTCTGCTGGCTTTGTAGATCACTCGATTAGGGCGAGGAGCTCTGCGAGGTTCATAGATCATTCCCAACGCTCGCAAGGTCGTCTCTTGGGAATGTGCACGATCAACTTGGAGCATGTGAGTTCTCCTCACTCCCGATAATCGCCCACTTCCTTTTGCAGGATATCAGATGCATCGTCTCGACTGACTGTGCAGGTGCGCAGCAGGATTGTTGGCAGTCACACAGGCACTAATGTCAAGGTCGGACTGCTGCGGTCAGGGTGTTCACCAGAACACCTACAGCTTCGTCGATTGCGGACGTAGATGTCGCTGTGTATCCTTCTTGGGCCAACGCGCTTGTAAACCATCAGTCTAAGCTCTCTGGGTAGGTTGAGGGATGTAAACATCCTATCGCTGCTGGATCAACCTCGCCAATGGCGTAGTTGTGATCGTTTGTCTGACAGAGAGAAAGTCACTGAAAGTGAGACCGTGGACGGCAGGCAGTTGCGGCGGTTCGCCGAGCTTACAGTGAGGCCGTTTGTTTCATGACCGCTCGCTCCTGCCTATTGTCCCATGTGGGAACTCAGGATGACAGCACGCTCGCAATAAGCAAAACGCAACCTACAGCGACGTTCGTAGACACACTCGATAGCTTGTATTGATTGATGTCTCTTGGTTGGTCGCATAACAAGAGTGCGGCGGCAAAGGCGAAACTGCACGCCTGTTGACCAACGCTGAATGTTTAGAACAACCATAGTTGTGCAATACGAGGCTCGCTTGTTTCACGAATGGTATTTGTCTATGTTCTACTGGCACTACTTTTGTCTATAAGTTTCCATAGACCAATGCGCTTGTAGCAGTTTGGCTTCTCGAGAGTAGGTTTGATCTCTCGGGCTACAAGAGACGCATCGAGAGATCGCGATGGCTTCTCTTTGGGCAGCGCATCCAACAAGTGGTTCTCAGCTAGGATACAGGTCGATCTTTCTGTGTTCGCGCATCCAGTGAGTGGCGTACTCGCATGACAAAGTACATCGATTACTAGGGGTTCCTTTGCATACGAGGACTTGCCTTAATTGCACTCCAGAAGTCGTGTGGATAGAAGTCGCTCTTGAAAGGCCCACGTGCGTGTGCGCAAAGGATAAAGCTTGTTCAGATCGGTCACATCTCGAATCTGGCCCATCCCGTCAAGAACCCTGGCGCCAATGTTATGAGTCTGGCCGTTCGAAACCTCGATATTCAAGCATTTGCAGAGCCAACGATTGTTCACGAAGCAGCCTATCCCGGAATCTGGGGGAGACACCACCGCAACGACAGATTGGGCATTCGGGTAGATGAATCTCATCTTGGCAGTCTCTCTTCCCAGGTCGCGGCCGTCGTCACAGTCCTGGATGATGCATTTGGAGTCGATTCAGATATGCTTGATGTCCAGTTCGCGTGCTATAATAACCATATCACGGAAGTTCTCTGACAGTTCGGAAAGCTTGATAGAGCCCGTCCGTTCAGTCAAATTATACAGCGTCGTCTTGTCGTCGTTAACAGCTTCGTCCCAGCGGTGGCTTAGACACTCGTACATATGGCCTGGTCTTGTGTCAACTAGGTGTATTTTGGGCACACCGCGGAGGCCAGCAAGCAATTGGATCTCAATGAGTTGAGCCGGGTGAATGCTATCAGACCAAGGTCGCTGCTGGTTGCACATAGCTTGTGAGCGTCGACTTGATCGTTGTACTGGCACAGCTGAGTGCTGTGGACCCGCCGAAGCTGTGCAAACGCGGGGAAAGAAGCACCATCAACGAGGCCGCAGCTGCCAAGATGAGTTTCCCATCGATTGAACTACCATCAGCTGTTCTCGACCGTGTGCGGAAATCTCATGCCGGACCGCGCAGGCTCTCGACATCTATCGAAAGCTTGTGAACGAAGTTAAAGAAGGCTTTCACAATCCTCCCAAAGAGGCTGGTCACCTCTGGCTGCTCGTGGTAGGCAGCGTAATTGCATGGTACAAACAGAGAACCCGCGCACAAATTGACGAACGTGTCCTTGGTATAATCACCGTCGATCCGAAAAGGTCCACTCCTTCTCTTAATGACGCTGTCAGATGTGTCAAGAGGACGTGACGAAGACGTGCAAGGAGGCTGGGGAAAGCGCTTAGTCAGGCTGCCCGCTTCCAAATCCGGGTCGTCGGCGCGAGCGATAACCATCACCTGACCACGACAACATGGTCTTAACGAACACCCCCTCTTTCTCAGCAGCTGTACCTGGCACAGCCACTGCTCCTCGAAGATTTCATTCATGATGCAGGAAAGTACGAGTTTCCGCTTCCTGGACCTTCCAAAAGAACTTCGTTTGATGGTCTACGACCGCATACCTTGCTCGAACAACCACCTAAGCCTGTCAAGACGCGATTGGTCGTTCTTTGTGAAAAAGCAGCCCCTCCACAGAGACCAAGGCGCTGTTCATGGAGATGCAGATTCCGACAAACCCGTCACTATCGTTGTGCAGACGCCTTACTCTCACATTCTCGCTACATGCCGCGCTATCTATGACGAGGCTCTGCCCATCATCTCAAGGAGAAGGCAGCACCCGCTCTTGAACCAGCTCAGAATAATGTGCGGTGCCGACTTCCTCGACGTCCTCTCGCAACAGGACGGTCTTCTTGATATCATCTTGAACTGGACCACGCCTCGAATCGACTATACAGAAGAACTCCAGAAGCCCAAGAGCAACGAGAAGATCGAAGACTGGCTGCTTGACGCGAAACTAGTCACCATCGAAGATACGAAACACCCACAGTATCTCGTACTCACCCATATCATCGATCAGGTCCAACAAAACCTCTCCTCTCGTCACGTCCTGCCGATCGAGATCTCACTGTTGCCTCGCAACCTGCACATGCTCGAGCACTTCATGGAGATCTTCTACTGGCGCACAATGGAGAAGCAAGGCAAGGTGACCATAAAGGTCGGCATGGCGGGTCCTCAGTACTATGAGAAACTATGCGACTGGAACACATGGGAGGAGACGCTCAGCTATGTCCTGAGGGATCTCGATGACGCTATGGACATGCGAAGTTTGGTTTACGGCACAACTAGTGCGATGAAAGTCCTGAGGTATCCAAAGCTGTCACCGACTCACAAGGCGCGTTGGGACGAGGCATGGGAAAGGCAGCAGTAGCAGCGCGCAACATGAGGACCCATCTCGGCAGTGCTGAAGAGACATTCGCATGCACGAGACCATCAAAGTTATTTCAGATGATACACAATGTACGTACTCAAGAATTCGACTATTCTGATCTATACTTCCATGCTTGCTCACATGGTCTTCGTTAGTTTCTGAGACCCCCTCCTGACGTCCAGGTCTGTTAAAACCTCCTTCAGACACCACTGCATATAAAATCTTTCAAGTTCTATGCCTCGGCTGGTTCCTTTCCGCCTGAAGGAAAGCGTCGCCGACGCTGTTCGCTCCCCACTCATTCCTCACCCACAGCGCGGACGGGTGTTTGATGACTGCTATTTCTTTGCCGAAGTCGTCAAAGGCATCCTCTGGGTCAAGGTTACTGGAAAGGTGCACAACGCCGAGCCGGTCAAAGACAGCAGTGAACATTGAGCTCACTGCTTGCTACTGCGGGTCCCTGATATGATCTGCATGCTGGTGGGCGTGAGCGAAGAGCGAGCTCGCCGAAGCACCAGGCTCCACCCAGATATCAATCTGAACCGTGTTGTCCGTGTACTGGTAAGACGGGAGTGACCACGTCTGGGTCTGCACGTGGTCGATCGTGCATTCTTATGGGTCTTTGTTAAGACAGGCGCGGTGTTAGTCCTCCATGGCTAAAGGCTCGTCATCGGCCTTCCTACAACGAAGACGAAGGAGTGCCGCATAGACGTCGTCTAGGTGTTGGTGGTGGACGATGAACCAAATGAGTCCGCAAGCTCTGGTAAGCTTGAATATCTCAGGCAGCCTCTCGCGCGATGGCTGCCTTCTGAACCCATAATATCGCTAGTTTGGGTGAACAGTGAGCCAAGATCAGGCTTTGGTCTTCCGTTTCAATCATATCAGACGGTGGTGCATTTAGTTCTGACTGCAACATGTTCACAGGTGATCAGGCGAAGCTCTGGCGGAAGTGCCATGAAGCAAGGTCTTGCTGCTTTCGCAAGCTCCCCGACCTGCTGTTGTGTGAGCTGCGGCCTTTGGGCTGACTTCTCGAAAAAATGGCTCGGTGCACGTTGTGACAGTCGCAGTGGCTCGATCATCGATTAACTCGCGCTGATCAGGCTGCAAGCGCCTCCAGGGGTGCTCCTAGTCAATCATCAGTACACATGCGGTCAATACCATTGATTTTATCATCCTCTACGTACAGCGTTCTCCGAGGAGAGGAGAGGAGAAAAGTTGTGAACCCGCGCCATGATGACATGAGTAGAACCTTTAGATTATCTTGTAATAAAGTGAGGAACATTTCAAGTCAACCGAGGTGTGGGCCTTGCCACGCTTGCCTAGATAGGAAGCAGAAGCGAAATGTTCAGAGTGAAAGAACATCCTGAGCAAGGCAATGAGCCTTGAGCGAAGAAGGATACCTCGGCTTCTTGGTCTCCAAGCTGGCCTTTATGCTGTCATATAGTTCAGGCAGCCCGTTGACCCTTGTGCAGCGTCTTTCTCACAAGTCATGTACGCGAAGATTGTGAGCAGTCATGTGTACTTATCTCTCGTCACCAGCTGACGTCTCTGAGGGTTTGTTCGATCCTCCGCAGACCCTCGTCTAACGCCACCTTTTCCAACGCAGTAAACACTACCCTGAACCACCCTTTTCGGCCATGCTCTTCACCTGGCTGCAAGTGGACCCCATGATCCAAGAATTTCTGAGCAAGCATCTGCTCCCTCGTCGCTCCTTCGCTCTTCATACCCTCCGGCGGCAGCCATTGAGTGAGGTCAACCCAGACGAAGAATCCAGCATTTCCGCCTTCCATGTACCTTACACCCATCTCCCTGAGACTTCCTGTAATGAATGCGTACGCCTCTGCCAGCCTCTTCCTGCTCAAGTTGATGATGCTCCTCGTCCATTCTCGATTCTCGAGCATCTGTGTCGCAATTACCACACTCGGTCCGCTTAATGCGCAAAACCTTTGCACTGCAGTGGTCGCCTTCTTCAATTCCTCATTGCGCGAGATTAGACACCCAACCTTGAGACCCGCAACCCCAAAGTCTTTCGACAGCCCGTAAATGACATGCACAAGGTCGGAATCAATGACATCCGTTGTGTCGAGTGACAGTGCAGACGCAAAAGGCGCTGCATTCGGGAAGTCTGGGTTCTCGAAAACGCTCAGCGCATAGATCTCGTCAGAGATTAAATGCAGCTTGTGCCTCTGACAGAACCGCATAAGCTCAATGAGCGCTTCCCTTGGGTAGCAGTTACCTTCCGTTATCAGCTCCTGTCTCAAACGTTCATGCAATATATATACCGAGCGGATTATGAGGATTGACCACTAGTACAGCCCTAATCCTCACACCCTCCTCCTCACTTTTGCGCAACTGCCCTTCGAACATCTCCACAATGCCTCTCTCGAAGCAATTATCGTGGTCTGTATCGATAGGTACCACCTTGACGCCTGACTTGTTTCCAAAATCGATCTCAAACCGCCCGTAGTATGGTCGACTCGTCAGTATGCCCTCGCCCTCAGCACACAGACTATATGCCAGAACATCGTGCAGTGCAGTCGCTGCAGCTGTGACTCTCACATCATCTCCACTAATCGGCTTTTGCGGAGCGAGGTATTCATTGATGTGACATGCGAACGCAGCGGGGAGGCAAGGACCGCCACCTGTGCTTCCCGCGTAGCGCAGGGCGACCGGCGGAATGGATACCTTGGCGATGAAATCGTGAAGCTCTTTCTGAATCAAGCAGTTCTCGGCTGTAGCGAAAGAAATAACGCCGTGGGGGTTGGTGACAGGGTCGTAGGTGTGTGCCTTGGCGAATCGCCATGGGATGGAGAGTTGGTCGGCGTTGGACTGGCCGCGGGGAGAAAGCGCCATTTGGACGACGAACTTGGAGAAATACTGCAAAACGAGATATTTTTGCTGGATGTGTTAGGTGTCTCTCAAATACGTTGCATGTACGTTTCGTCGAATGTTGTTCGAACGCTCTGCTGATGATGATACTGGACTATAGCAGTTCAGCGGCGGGAAAGTTGATGATGTTCGGAGTTGATGATGGATCGGAGTACAGTACTCGCTAATTTAACCTGCTCATTTAGCCATCAAGGTACGAACAACCCACAGTTTGCATAACAACCGATGATCAGGGCCCACGGCACACAACGGAGAATGGGGTCTGTCACTAGTTGCACATGAAACAGTGATTTGAATAATTCCGATTCTTGTGATGGGCGATCCTGCCTTCTAAGATCGAGGAAGCTCGGACCGCGATAAACAAATGCGCATTGCTGTCAACGCAGCCTCGAATGTATGGACAAGAAGTGAACAGAACCAGTGGTCTCAAGCAACCACTGATATGCAAAAGGACGAGAACCATACCAAACATAGCGACGTAATCCGTGGCGAACCAAAGCGCCTGAGAGATGCAGCAAGTAACAATAAACAGGACAACGCCGTGCAACCAGAGCGCATATACAAGATTAGGTAAATGGACGGGACATTCCCAGAAAACCAACAGATTTTGGTGGTGTCATAAGTTCGTGGAGACGTCGTAGCGCATGAAAGCAAAACGTGATGGTATCTCAAGAAAGAGTTTTTGGGTCGGCATACGAAGGTCCAATAAATGGATCTCGAAGCGCGACTAGTTCACGCCAGTGGGCAGTTGCGGTGTAGCCGAGTGTGAGAACTGCGGCTTCATGCCTTGCTGCATGTGAGTCGAGAACTTGGTCTCGAGGCCGTCGTCGAGAAGACCGATGCCGCTATCGTCGTGGTGATGATCCTGCTGCGAGGCGTTGATATCGTAGTCGAAGCTGAAGCTCATGGGATCGTATTGTTGATGAGGAGGTCGTCGAGCATTGACTGATTATCTTGTGTTAGTTAATTATCAAGCCGGCCAAGAAGCGACATTGTGACGCATACCTTCGTTCGCGTTGGAGTTGTCCTGCATTCCAGTGGAAGTCGTAGACATGAAGGACTGATCGGGCCCAAACTCCGCATCCAGACTGCTGTATCTGCTCTCGTTGTTGCTTCCGCTACCACCATTAGTCATGCCTGCGTGCACAGACTCGTCCAGGACAGGGGAGTAGGACGGTGAGTTCCAGTTCGGCGGGCTGTGATCCAGAAAGCCACCCAAAGACGCAAGCCACTGAGCCATCTCATCCACGAAGACCTTAGTCAACCACCAAGCCTGGAAGCTGACACCATTCTCTACCGTGATCTCGCGTACGACAGCAGACCCGATTGCGTTGATGCAATGAAGGACTGTGCGAGCGTGCGCACTCGGGAAGCGGAAGGGCAGTCGGGTGAGGAAGGCTGCGATGCGGTCGATGACGGACTCGGCAGGGTCGACGGGGGATTCAGGATATGCGGCGTGGTAGATGTTTCCAGTCGGTAACTGGATGTCTTGCGGCAGCGGGCCAAGCATAGGACGTATTTCGGTCATTAGAATGTTGTAAACCTCTTCATGACTGCAAGCGCCAGGCAAGTCGTTGGCGATGATACGCTTGACATTGACATGCGATAGCCAGTCTGCAAACATTTGGGTACGGTGATTATCAGCTGTCAGCATGACAGCGGCAGCGTGTGCTGTAGAGTTCACTCGCAGCATCTGGCGCAAGAGGTGCGCGAAGTTTGTGGCTGGTTCCAGCTTCGCTTCGAGGACGTGTACGGGCAATGGTTGGAAGACCTTGCTGATGTGTGCGTGGAGGGTCTTCGCGACGTTATCAAGGAACCTCAGAACGACGGGGGGTGCGACCTGTAGTGTGAGCTGAGATACGTTCCGGATCATCTTCTGGTACATCATCCAGTCGCACTCCTTGATCCACGGCGCAAGCTCTGGCGAAGCAAACAACTTTTGCACTGGCACTGTCAATGTGCCGTGGAAGGTACCGAACAGCCTGAAGAATTGCTTCTCCTTGCAGTACCGGACCGAGTCTACGAGAGACGTAACGTGCGAGCGGTACATAGCCGTTAGGTTATCTGCCGAGTCTGGATCGGTGCGTGTGGGCAGGTACGGTGTGATGTCTGGCAGTTCGATCTCAAGGACATCTGAGGCGGTGAGTACTTCTGCAGTTGGGAACTTCAGCTCGTATTCGTAGGAGGTCTTGGTGCGAGCGTTGGCTGGGCGGTACTGGTTCGAGTAGATGTCGGCGAAGAGAAGACCTTTTGATCCTGCTGGGGCAAACTGTGTCGAGGTGGACTCGATACCGGTATCTGGCGGGGGAAACTGTGCGCTGTCGGCAGGCAAACGTGGTATCGAGTTGAAGTCAAGCTTTGGACCAGCTGACTGCTGCCTCTTCATGTTAATTTGTGTTGTGGAACCGATACTTGGTCGACGAGTGTCCTCTCCATCGTCACTGTCGTTGATGAGAGCGAGATCAACGTAATGGTACTTTGACTCCCCTCGGACACCGAGTCGGCGCGTTTGGATGCCTGGGAAGATGACGCGCACAAGCTTGCCGAACGAGGCAGGGTTGAGAGGAATAACACGGTCAGTGCCACAGCGCTCTGCATATTTGGAATAAACTCTGTTACGCGGTACAGACGTCTTCGCAGTACGGCAAACGGACTTGAGCCTATGGAATGTTAGTGAATGGTCACAAGACGGGTGTGATGCACTGACCAGAGCATAGCAAACAACTGCTTCGATTTCTCTGCCTTCGACGTCCTATCAGTCTGAATGACCTCTGCAGCCACGTCTTTGAGCTTGCGACCCTCATTTTGCTGCAGCATCTGTCGCAGTTCCTTGTCGTTCGTGGCACTTCCCGACGTTGAGCCCTTCTTCTTCTTATCTTCTACTTCGACCAGCGGTGTCATGTATTGCGATTGCGATGGCGGCTGTGACATGGACTGGTGATATACGTGGGCATCCATGGGCTGCGGTGGCATGCCGTTCGCGTGCACCGGGTTCTGATTGGCATCAACAGGATACCCAAGAAATTGCTGCAAACTTTCCATCGACGGGCTCATCATGTTGTCCTGCGCGCTGACATGCTGCGCTGCTTGAAGCAAAGCGGGCTGAAGTGGTTCGCCGGTGAAGGACGTATTGTAGGGCGGTTGCGAGAAGTGCGCTGGCCGGGGCGGCTGCGATTGGGAAAATTGAGGCTGGAGGTCGTGCTGGTCGAAGGAATGCACGCTTGTGGTAGACGCGCGAGAAAGCGGGCGATTACTTCTCGTCGACATTGAAGTGTTGGACCGTGATCGGCGAATGTCCGTGGCCATTGGTCGATGAGCCGGGCGGCAGATGATGTTCTGTTTACACCAAAACAATGTGATAGCAACGCGACGAACAAGGCTACGAGACCGGCGCGAAGGGGCCTGAATAGCTTCGAGAAGCTTCAGAAGGCGCTGCAAAACCAAGACAATATTCGGGTTGCTTGCTGAGAGGGTAGCTCGAGTCCAGGGCGGCCGCTGGATAATAGATGCAATCGTCGACGCGGTTGATGGCGACGGCACGTACTGTAGTCCGGAGGGCGACGGGATGCAAGGTAAGGTATATTAAGAGAAGGAATATCCGGGACCAAGACGGCGTCGTTGGGGGAGGGCGAACCTCAGTGTCGTACTTTGTTATGGGAGAAAGACTGGCGGTGTTTACGTTTGCAACCAAGGTTAGCAACCAATTTGGTCACGTGTTTTACAACTTTCATGCATGGTAATTGGAACTTCATAATCTCAAGCTGACGAAGCGGAACTCAAAACCCGAGCGCTAGAGTTCTATTTTAGTAGCCAAAGCTTTCTACATCTGTGATTTCATTGTTTGCTGCAGGCACACATTGTGAAAGCCGATCGTTCCTGCTGTTTGGCTTGTGAAAGATGACGCAAGTGGTTAGATGACATAACGCACGCCCACTGTGCCTTCCCCCATAATAATCCTTCCCCACCCTCTACTCCTGCAAAGGCCACATCGCCAGCACTCCGTTCTACTCACACGAGCACAAAATCCAGCACATCAACACCTTGCTAAATCACACCCCAATCCTCCATACAACATCCATCATGTCTGTCCAGGATAGAGCCCAGGCGCACCTGTCGCAGCTCGACAAGGAGGTAAGATTACAATCTAAGCACGGCACTATGGGCGTGAACCATGTTCGACGCTTATCGCGACATCATCGTTCGCAGCGCATCTAAATTTGGGCAACGGCCGCTGACTTCATGGTGTGTTCCAGCTTTCCAAGTACCCCGCCCTCAACAACTTCGAGAAGCAGACCTCTGTCCCCAAGGTCTACGCCATTCTCGGTCTCGCCGGCCTCTACTTCTTCTTGATCTTCTTCAACATCGCCGGCGAGTTCCTCGTCAACATCGCTGGGTTCATCATTCCCGGCTACTATTCGCTGAACGCCTTGTTCAGCGCCAGCAAGGTCGATGACACACAGGTGCGTTGGCTAAACTGCGAGTGCATGCGCATTCCTCGCGCATTGCTTGTTCTGGACATGCTAACGTTGTTCCAGTGGTTGACCTACTGGGTCGTGTACGCGTTCCTGACGGTCTTCGAGAGCGCCGTTAACGCCGTCTACTGGTTCCCCTTCTACTACACCTTCAAGTTCGTCCTCATTCTGTGGATGGCTCTCCCCCAGACTTCGTAAGTCAGACTAGCTGGAAAACACAGACTTCGACTGACCTTCGACAGTGGTGCCCAGATCATCTTCCGTTCCTTCCTCCAGCCCGTCTTCTCGCGCTACTTCTCCGAGTCTGGCTCCACCGCTGCCGACCTTCGCGCTAAGGTTGACTCGGCTGGCAAGTCCCACGCTTCCTAAGCGTCTCTTGTCTATACCGCTTTTCTGATGGCCGCATGACCAGGCAAAGAGGAGGTGGTGGACGAAACCCCCGACAAGATAACTCCCAGCATACCAGATGAACCTCTGATAATGCGGCAGTTTGATCCCATACGGCATGCGGCTATCGCGGCTTGGAGAAACAACGCAAACGAAACTATGCGACCCGTGAATTTCATTAGCGAACGTAACGGCGGTTCTGGCGAGTACAAGAAGATATCCCTGCGTGTCATGATACGGCTCCCTTCGACACTTTGATCGGATGTCCCTATTGATTTCCTCGTTGTTGGGTTGTAGTTGTAGAGCGAGCTGCTGCATCAGGTTCGACGTTGTGCTCAGCTCGACAAGTTCAAATTCAACACTGCATTCCTCCATACAGTCTTCAACGATTAGCGTGGTTTCTCTGACTGAAGCACGCGACAAACTACGCGTACGACACTGCTCTTGCTCACATTCAATAGATCAGCGACTGATTGTCTAAATGGGTCGCCGACCCGCATGAGGCATGGGCTAAACCTTGCCTGAGGCGTCCACGCTGAGATATAACGGAGCACCTTGGCTCGCCTTTCTCTCACCTCGTTTGTCTCCTCTGCGCTTCTGTACAATCTCGGCCAAAACCCACTACGTCTGCTACCATCGATTGCCCCCTACAACCATGGAGGCGGCGTTCACCATCAGCACGGAGCGACCAGACCCAGACATGAGGTCGCCCTTCCGCTTCCTCGATTTGCCCAAAGGGATTGCGCTGCACGTCTGCGATTAGCTTCCTTATTTGTGCGACCATTTCAACATCAGCGTTCCTCTCAGCAAGGGTATGATCCACGCCATAGCGATTACATGCGCTCCGATCCCACCAATATACCTTACATGCCGACTTGTGCACGACGAGTACGCCACCGTTGTTGTTCATAATGCTTTATCAGGGGTTGCCTACCCGCGCGCTTTAAGAGCAGAACATGCAACTCTCATCTGTCGCTCTCTGTCACCGATCCATTAGGCCTGCAAGCTGCTGTACAGCGAGGCCAAGCCATTTATGGATCGATATTGCCAGACAACACCACCGCCTCAAGCCTTGTATGAGCGTAGCGCTGATACTAGTCTGCAAATCCATTACGACATGACCCAGATGCTAGAGACTGTACTGCGAAAGATCCGCCAGAACAACGTGCATGACTACACGATGTCCCAGCATACGCATCTGATCGTCAGCGATGATGGTCTTGATACCCGCTTTGCGTGTTCGAAAAGCATGTGGGGGCTGTCACCAAGTGGTGCGCCAGTTACTCCGACTATTATGCTTACAGTGTGGGATTCAATGCGTTGGACGTTGCACTGTTGTCTGATCGTGAACGACTCGGTATTGACAGAATCCGCGACTTCATTCGTGAAGTAAGCTCCTGGCATTCCATGGACTACATGGTATGCTTGTACCAATACAACAACCTCAATGGTCTCCAGGCGCGAGGCGTTCCTCGCACCGCGGGAAGCATATCCAGGTCTCAGATAGTCGCCGAAGGTGTCCCTGACAAGGGTTCGTGGGATAGGAATTGGGCCTAAGAGAGTGAAGTTTGTCACAGTACTACTGGGGAGGTACCAAAAGGAGTATAGAATAAGCCTTCGAACGTCTGATGTCACGTGCCTCCAAAGGGTAGAGTACCACATGCTTGTGTATGTTAGAAGGTTTGAAGAAACCATGGGGCTCTGGCCGGTACGACGTGCACCGTCCTGCATGACTTTCACTCACACTTCTAATTCCAGTCTTACCGAAGCTGCAATCTCTTCTCTATAAGACTGCCAGCCGCACACCTAAAAATCGACCACCCCCCAAACGCAAGATTTCCCCTTATACTCGACATGGCGCACCCATTCCGCTTCCTAGATCTCCTAAAGGAGCTTCGCTTCATGGTGTATGAGCAGTTGCCCACTCGCTCTCGCATCGACACGGTTCCCGAAAGCGCAACCTCCTTCCAGGTGTCTTTGATCAGTAAAGCCCCGCTTCCACCGATCCATCAGACCTGCAAGCTTTTGCAAGTAGAAGCTGGTCCCTTTATCGATCGTCATCGTCGTTCATCAACGGGACCTCGCGTAGTCTTCGACCTCGTCACCACAGATGACCTGTCGCCGTACTACGACTTGGTCGATACTCTCATGTCTACTCTACGTCGAGCGCGTGAGTACATACTCGATGAACAGAGCCCAGCTTCGTGCCGCCGGCGCGTCCCCACGTTCATCCACGACTTTTTCAGGAATGACCCTGAACATCCCGAATACAATTGGATACAGCGCAACGAAGACGTCTTGTTGAAATGGTGCTTGAGCCACTACAATCGTTGGAATTACGCAAACACCTCGTATTCGATCCTAGAGGTCGCATTATCCGGAGCGTTTGTCATTGATGAAGACTTGGGCGATTTCCTCAAGGATGTAGAGGTGGACCTTATCACTGGGGATTGGGTTCATCTCTACGAACTCGTCTCCAGCTCGAACGCTCCCCGCCGACAGCTTCTACCGCCTAGGACTGGTGGATAATCCTTCACTAGCTCTTTACAAGGGTATTATCGACCAGGAGGAGTGGCACCGAAACTGGGCTTGATGGCAAGGTGGCATCACATCGTTTGATTCATTCCACGCTTGTGTCAGAGTGGACCAGACACATTGGTACATCGGGAAACCATTGTTAGCAAATCGCAAAGTATCATTCATACCAATAAACCCGCATTTTCACCACCGACCAGTCAGGAATCCACCAGAGCCACCATCACGGACAGCGTAATTGCAGCACTCCGAGCAGACCACCTGAGGCCAAAGCGTCCACCGTGTCGCTTTTTAAATCCACCAGCTGGGCTCCGAATTCTCGTCTGCAAGCTTCTTAGCACCGGCGTAGCAAACATATACACGTCGCAGTGAGAGTCCTGTCGGCGCCCGATACAAAGTCTGCGTCGAGCGCAAGTCTGAAAGCTGTGAGGGATACAAACGATGGTGTCGTCGACGAAGATACCTCAAATCGTTTGTGGAAGTGATTGACAGGATGATGAACGGGACGGTACTGGGTACACATTGAGAGCCTCAGGGCTTGACTTTGGGGCTATCTTAATGTAGGCGTAGAGATAAAGAATATGAGACGATAGTGTCGAGACGGAAGACCGGTCAGAACGAAATGGGAAAGAGCAGCTGACCTGCCGTGTGCCATTTCGCTCCGGACGTGAATAGATCAACCCATACGGTGTATCTTTTTGGCGTCGGCGTTAGTGCTTTCTGACCTCCTGGCGCCCTCACCTTCCTTCTCCTCAACGCGCCTCTTCCCTACCACAACAGCATTCACGGAGCCACTACTCACCTCGAAACTCACAACGATGTGGTCTCCGCTGCCTCACTATGGCGAATGAGCAGCAACCTTTTCGCTTCCTCGACCTGCCTAAGGAGCTTCGTCTCATTATGTACGAGTGCCTTGTCGCACGGAGCCATCGCCACTTTACCTTCCGTCGACATTCAGACGGAAATTATAACAGGAGGTGTCACGTCACTCTCGTCGTCCCTGATCTCATACCTTGTGTTCATCTCGCTTGCAAATACATCCACGGAGAAGCGGCGGCCTTCCTGAAAGGACTTGACCAAGAGAGCAGTGACGGTGTACGAAGCGCCTGAAACACGCACAGAAGGGACGCCCTTTCCATAGACCCACCCATCACTGTACGGTGGGGTAATGAATAAAACCACCTGGATGAGAGACTGGGCCTAATGGCAAAGACCGAGGATAGTGCAGGGCGATGATCGACGTGTGGCTCTCGCGCCATCCAACAAGACACACAAATCTGCATAGCATTCTTGAGTATGTACGCACGGAACACCGTCGGAGGATGAAATGATCCTGAGCATATGTTCGTGCTTTCGAAGAACGTGATCAGGCGAGAGTGGTGACGTCAGCAGTGTTGCGGGGCGCGTCTGAACGCGCAGGAACGCTGCACACATTGTTACTGACACGCTGCAGTGCGAATGCCAATTTGCTAGTTTCTTTTTGTTGTTCTGACTTCTGCCGTCTCCAACTTTCGACACCGATTTTGCAAATCTTGGACCAATTCACAGTAACGATGGCTGCCGAAACAAACCCCAAGACCGGGAAGAACGCCTACGTTACCCTCCTCACGCGCCCTTCCTACCTCGCTGGTGCCATACTTCTCGCATACACGTTGCATAAGCACTCACCAGACACACCATTAATCATTACCTACACACCCGACACCGTTGGTGAAGCCTCAATCGACGCCTTCAAAGCCGAAGCCAAACACTCCAACATAATTGTCCGTCCCGTCGAACATTTACGACTCCCTGAGGATGGCACAAAGCACGGTATGGTGGCAGAGCGCTTCATCGACACCTGGACAAAATTGCGTGTCTTCGATTTGTACGACCTTGGGTTCGAGCGACTCTGCTGGCTGGACGCCGACATGATGATCTTCTCAAACCCCTCGCCCTTGATCTTCAACGCCGAAAACGACGAATACCTCGCAGGCGGAGACAGCATGCGGATAATGGCCACACACGTGTGCGTCTGCAACCTGGACCACGACAGCTGGGCGCCAAAGGAATGGGTGCCGGAGAACTGCGCGTTCACACACCTCAAGAACAGCTCAGGCGTACCAGAGGTCAAGAACGAGCCTGAGACATTCGGACAATTCAACTCCGGAACGTTCGTCTACCGCCCCTCGAAAGCACTGAGCGACTTCGTCCTCGCCAAGTTCAACGAGTTGGGCAACGCCCGTCTGCGCGCCATGAAGTTCCCCGACCAGGACTTCCTCAACGAAGCATTCCACAGCCGTTGGAAGAGCCTGAGCTGGAAGACCAACGCTCTGAAGACGTGGCGGTACTGGCACCCCAATATTTGGGTGGACAACGAAGTCGGCGTTCTGCACTACATCGTCGATAAGCCGTGGGCTGCGCGAGTCAAACCTGATGGCACGGCGGGGTACCTGGGCAAGGACGGTGAGACGCATCAGTGGTGGTGGAAGGAGTACGAGAATTGGCAGAACGACAGGAAGAAGCAGAACGAAGCTGGTCTGCTGGCGACTGTCAGCAAGTACGCAGCTGCCGAGAATGGAGAAGAGAGTGAGGAGATGAAAGCCATAGGAGGCGGGGCACAAGACTTTGCGAAGAAGTGGAAGGATGGGAAGGAGGTCGATGAGCAAGATGGTGGGGAACAGGAGTTTCCACAACTGCAGAAGAAGGTCGAGAGAGGTCATGGACCTGTGATTCGAGGGCGAGGGCGAGGGCGAGGGCGAGGCGAGGGCTGGAGTATCATGGAGGCGTGATTGCATTGCAAGGAGCATTGGAGTTGCAATAGAGATGAAGATACCCCTGGGTCGTAGGATGGTCATAGCCTTCAACAACAGTTACCATCAGGGTGCTCAGTGCATCACTCCAGAACAACTGCATGGAGCTGGCTTCAAGATGAAGGTACAGATGTTCTCAATCTATCTTCGAACTGCTCTTGCTCAATTGAGACTCTTGTTTCCCCTGCATTGCACGTGAAGGAAGCCGACGCAGGCAGGGAACCGATGTCCCGTTCCGGCAAGAACCTCGGCATTGCATCCACGTCACGACGCAGCTGTGCAACTCTTCACCAGCCTCTCCTGCATCCTGGTCTCTCTCTTTCCACGAACAGTCAATTCGTACAGCAAACACCGACACCTGCTACATACGCATCCGGTATCGCAGTGACCGCTGATCGTGCCCCACACACCTTATCAACGCGCCGGCTGCGCAACCGAGAGCCCCAGCTTCCCCACGCGACCCAGCTTCAACGCGAAGCTCCGGGCATCGCACCACACGCCACACGATGATACAATCAACGCGCAACTGGCTGCGACGCAACCGCACCAACTTCGCCATTGGCGCCGGCGTCCTCGGCACCGCCTACCTTGCCGGTCAATATGCACTGGGCAAGTTCAGCGAAGCACGGCAGCGCATGAGCGAGGAACGAATCGCCAAGGAGAACCTCCGGCGACGCTTCGAGCAAAACCAGGAAGACTGCACCTTCACAGTCCTTGCCATCTTGCCGACGGCCACAGAGAAGATCCTTGATGCGATACCCGTCGAGCAGGTGCTGGAGGAGCTGCAGCGGCAGAAGGCCGAGAGGCTGGCGAGAAGCGTGGGACCGAGTGAGATTGCGAGCAGTGCGCCGCCGAGTGTGGTTGACACAACGGAGGACGGTACCCGGAGCAGCGTGCAGGATTCGGAGAGCTATGTGCATGCTAGCCAGGTCGCGCTGGAGGAACGGAGCACTGTGTCTGGCGAGACTAGCACCGACGCTGCTGGTGAGAAGGAGACGGCCAAGGCGAGCAGGAAGAGCAAGGCACAGCTGTGGAACGAGATGAAGATAAGCTGTAAGTCTCTTCGTTGTGTTGGAGGTGCGAGTACTGACCTGTCCAGCGATAACCCGCGCCTTCACGCTCCTGTACACAATCTCCCTCCTTACACTCCTCACCCGCATTCAGCTCAACCTCCTCGGCCGCCGCAACTACCTCGCCTCGGTCGTCTCACTTGCATCACCTCCGTCCGCTGAATCCTCATCCCGTATCAACCTCGAGAACAACGACGATGACAATTTCGAGCAAGCCTACGGCAACGACTTCGAGACGAACCGACGCTATCTGAGCCTGAGCTGGTGGCTGCTGCATCGGGGCTGCATCGAGCTGATTGAGAAAGTGCGAGTCGCTGTGAAGGAAGTCTTCGGTCTGCTCAACCCTCGCGAGGAAATCACGATAGAGAAGCTCAGTCAATTGACACTCGAGGTGCGGAAGCGTGTCGAGGGCGCCACAGAAGAAGAGCGACGGTACTTCATCACCTACCCTGACACCATTTCTCATCAACACTAACGCTGCACCAGAACATGCAAATGGCTGCAATACCTCCTCCCACCGCCCGACCAAGAAGACTTTGTCCTCGCCGAATCCGGCATGACATCCTCATCCCAATCCACCTCACCTACAACAACAACCTCGCTCCGTCGCCTCATCGACGAAACAAGTGACATAATCGACTCGCCCGCCTTCACCTCCGTCCTCACGCGCCTGCTCGACGCATCGTTCAGCCACCTAATCGACGTCAAGATCAGCCAACTGTCATACAAGATCCCACCCATCAGCGCTGACAGCGCTCGCGTCACCGAGATAGTGGGTGACGGCGTGAAAGCCAAGGTCGCGAATAGTTTGGCCGTGTTCTGCAGGCAGGCACACAACATTGGCGCGGGGGCGAATAACGAGTACCTGGACAAAATTGAGCAGGTCGGTGAGCTGGAAGCATTTGCTGCTGTCGTGTATAGCAGTAACTTCGAGTTCGAAAGCCCGGCGCTGGCGGCTGAGGGGGCGACGGGCGTCACGCTTGCTGAGAGTAAGGACGTTGTTGAGCTGAAAGAGAGGGGCGCGAATGAGCTCAAGGAGTTAAAGGAAGAGGTCAAGGAGAAGCTGGAGAAGGCTGAGGAGAGCTTTGAGAGCGCATGGGATAAGGCTGTTGCGAAGTGAGGCCTAGAGTTCTGAGTAGGCATATCGCGCTGCAGCTGAAGTCGCTTTGCTATGGACTGGATCGTATGCATAGATGTTGAATGAATGATACCCAATGACCAACAGATCAGTCAATCTGCCTCCCCTGTACATTTCTGTATAGTTCATGTATACACGCTAGCATCATATCAGCCCGCAGTCCGCCCATAGCTTAGAAAATCCTCCACTGGATCGTTTGCCCCTTCCCAATTCGCGATGTTTGCACACTGATCGACCACTCCACTACCGTACTTCAAAGGTCTTCGCAACCAAAGTCGATCGTATGGGATCACACGCTCGTAACCGTAGTTGATGCTGACGCGAGGGAGCTCATAGACGTGGGCGTTGGTGCATCAGATGAAGGCGAGTCTGCGGCTTCGATCTTGATGACGTCCGTTTTCTGCCTGCATAGCTGTCGTCAGCTCTGTCCTTGTTCGACGTCGTGTGAACAAATATGCATACGCAAGCTTGGCGAAAAGAAGCAGACAACCGGTGGTTGCTCCGGTGTAACAAGTCTACTAGGGCGGATGCCTAGTGGTGTGATCTCTGCCTGGCTCTCATGATCCCGAACGGATCGCAATCAGCGCGAATGACGTATAAGAAATTGATCCAGTATGTTACGAGTAAAAGCGGCCTTAAGATCGAACGACAAAGAAAGATGCGCACTCCTTACCTGGGATACGTCGCTAGGCTTGCGTCCGGTCTTTCCACTGCGGTTGCAAAACCTTGGCTGAGAAGATCGTCCTAAGTAAGTGGACATCCCAGAGTCGCGGTGCCGGTGGCCGAATCTGCTTGGCTTCCAGGAATGCCTCAACAGTTTTGGCTATGATCACTGACCGCACAGTGGACGTGACGCATATTTAGTCCTATCAGCGACTGCTTGTCCTGCAAAGGTCCTTGACAGCAAGATAACATTAGTGTGCTCGAGGGCCGGCCTTGGTTAAACTGGCCTTGCAAAGCTCTTCGAATCCGTGTTTCAAGTCAGTCCGGTATCTTCTGCGTAGCCTTGGTCCCATTGGTTGAACGAGTGGTAGGTAGATGATACGGAGGATTCCAGCTCAGGTCTTTGGATGTAAATTGAAGGAGAGTCCGGATATGAAGACCGGCCTTGATTGCCACTTCCAGTCTGGAATGGGTCCATCTCCATGCGGTTATAGCTGGACCAATACGGCGAGAAGTGATCCGGAAAAGAGTCGTCACGATGCTGATACGAAGGTGATGGTTCTACGTACCCCGACGTGTCAAGCTGAGCACCCGCATCTGTTGGCCATTGGGCCTGATCAGGCGTTGTCGGGGAGCGATTGGTTGCGTTGCTCGAACGACGACTTGGTTGTACAACAGCTCGCTCGATCGTACCGGACTCACGCTCATATGCGTTCGGCAATAGCTCGGCGCGGTCGAGTCTACTGGGCTCTGGGGCTTTCGCATCCGTGCCAAGTCTACAGCCCGAGTTAGCACTGCACAAGAGTATACCAAAAGTAGCTTACCTCTGAAAGTTTCCGGTCAGGCTGTTTGCATCCATGATCGCCAAATCTGCATTGTCTGTGTGCGTGCACTTTGTCAAGTCAGAGATAGTAATGGACCGTGAGCCTCACTCGCGCACCTTTCCCTTCTGACGCTTGCATTTGGCACATGCTCCTCGCTGTCTTGTCCGCTTATATTCTTGTCGTTCTTCGGATGTCATCTTTCGCTTTGTCTTTTGCTGCATGGGCCGCCCATCGAATGCATTGAACACAAGATGTGTGCTTGACGTAGCGAGTGTCGGGTCCGCAGGTAGCGAAAGGGACGAGGCAGCCTGCACCGCTGCAAATCGTTTTCTTGAGTCTTGGTATATAATGGAATTGAGCGAGCTTGCTGGCGATGCAGGCGGTGCGCTGGAGTCACTCAGATGTCCGCCATTGCATGAGTCTACTCGTGTAGCCGATCTGACTGAGTGGGAGTCTTGCGGCTTTTGTGCAGCCATCGTACTCGGCTTGATTGACTGCATCTGGCGGAGCTCTTGTTCGAAGAAGCTGATGACTGCGGCATGCTTGCGTTCTCGCAAGTTCCTGTATTCAGGAAAGGCTGATCGAAGAGCATCGGCCAATTCATCTGACTCGATATCGTAGACGAAGGACATGTCGGCCCACGGTAGCAGCGGAACCGATGCAGGTGTTGGATCCTCTCGCTGGATCAGCATGGTATGCATCAGTGCAGCCCGCGGATTGGTAGAGTAATTCAAGCGTAAACAGAGTGATCAGTTAGCATCCAGAATCTGTTCTGACGGGCTGCGTTCGTTTTGAGATTCTATCAAGCTTGTCAGCTACATGATGCTTGGATCTAGCTTTTACCGTGCAGGCTGTCATCCACGCATATAATGAAGCGGCTCATTCTTGTGCATTGTGAATGTGGGTAACTGCAGCAAGCGGTTCGAAACCACGTGCTTTACAGCCCATCTGTGCAAAGCCACGCGAGACGCCAGGATCTACCGCGCTGGCCAGTAGGTTCGGTGTCTGAATGCTTACACGTTTGGTGTGGCCCGATTGTCTACGTTTCCCATCCGGTTCCCCTAATAGATGGTGAGGCTGCAGTCGCCAGCACAGCGGACATGCGTTCAGAAACCGCGAGCACAACGGCCCTAGCTCTCTGATATGCGCTGTTCGGGAACCACGAGGGACACCGAGCGGGACAGGCAACCGTATCCTCGAGTGAAAATAGCATGCGGCGTCCTATCTTGGCGGGGTGCTGCTGCTGTGTCCCCAAGTAGACGCCTGCGTGAGGATGGGTCGCGCTGGTCTCTGCCAATCTCCATAAGCGATTCGTCTGGCATACATTGTCTGCGCATCCTCAGGCACAGAAGTCCCGTTGCGATCGGATACGGCTGTTGCGAATTGGAGGACTTTAGACTAAACAAACGAGGCGTAAACGATTGGTGCAGCACTGTCAGCCTTCTCTGACGTTGGGCAGAGCAAACTGTTTGGGCAGTAACGCAGGAAGCTGAACTGAATCAGACATCCTGACTGTGTGTTTATTGGATAGGTGACAGCTTTTCAGGCGGATTCGTGTGTATTGATGAGGCGTCAAATCGCGATCGTTGTCATATGCAGTGAGCTTGCACACGCGTCAGGCGACACATAACGCGTTGCGGCCTCCACATGCGTATCACCTTGTTTGGCACGGACGAACAACGATTCCAGTCGACAGCTTGCAGCGAAGCATAACAAAGCTAAGACGAATCAGGCAAGGTTTGATGAGGCTGGAAAGTCGCGTCTTTCCAGGAGGGCTTTATACGTGTGATGCTTCTTTGCAAAATACGGCCTGACTATGTATCTAGATACTCTCCAAGCAGCAAAGGAGGTATTTTTGACGTAAAGATAAGCACATCCAACGAGCACTCATTCCGAGATCCTGCCAGCTCATTGTCCAACTGTGTCTCACGCGCAGCGTGTTGTGCTCTTGAAGCATCGAGCAGACTATGACGAACGCTCTTCGAAGGTGACGTGCCAGAAAGCCTTGCCATACCAACAACCGGTTCTCGGAGTAACCGCTGCTCTGAAAGCCTAGTAGAGGTCGATAAGATTTGGAGCTGTAGGCTCATCATAATCAGCGTCCTCGTCGTAGCGAATGGTACGGCGACCAGCGTAGACACCCTCACCCATGTGACTCACGGCGCTTGCATTAGAAGCGTTCGTGGTAGCCTGCGGGTTCATGTTGCTTGCAAACACGCCGTTAGGTCTCGCGGCGCTTGACGACGAGCCACGCAGCTCACCAGCGAAAGTGGAGCGCGGAGGTACATAGCTTCTCATGAGGTCAGATACTTTCATGGGCAATAGAGCGAAAACTCACCTTAGGACTGACTGCTCTTGCTGTACGTGTCGCACTTGCTGCACTTCTCGTGGTTGTTTCGGAGGAACTTGCTGCACTGGGCACGCTCGCTCAGGGCCGGCGACCGCTTGAGAAGAGCGTGATGGACCTGCTTCGGTGAAGAGAGATTGACCTCGGCCGCGATGGGCGACTGCGTCTGTAGAAGGCTCAGGCCTGCCCTGTACGGCTGCTACCCTGACTGCACCTTCCTCCATTGGCTTGCAGCTGATCACAACTCCGACTGTAGCGTTGACCTTTGCAGGTGCTGCTTCCGTGCGACCAATATCTAGACCAACGTTGTGAGGGTTCTCGGGGTGCGTGGGATCAAACAAGAAAGCGACCTCCGGGCTTTCAACAGCGATCTTGCCGTTGCGTACGTTGTGCAGAATCGTCAGAGTGCGATAGCAAGTGGCATATCCCTTGAGGAAGTTCCGCTTGTGCTCTTCTACGGAGCTCGTAGCACACCCAGACTTCTTGCCCTCAGCGAGGCCGCGGTCGTATGCGCTTTCGGTGAGTCTGGCGTCGGTGGTCTTAACTTGCATGTCTCGTACAAGCTGCTCACGAAGTTCGTTTTCCAGAGCATCTCGAATCAGGACCTTATACTGTTGCTCGCGGATGTTCTGCGCTGCCTCTTGGTGCAGCAGACGCTCCACCTGAATCCCAATCTTACCTTCGATGTCAGAGAGTTGGTGCTTCATTTGAACTTCGACTTCGTGGCGCAAATTCGCTTCATCGACTTGGCTCATGCTGCGAATGCCTTGCTGCTCGAGCTGGTACTTTAGCTGCTTCTGTCCGTTGGCGAGGTAGGTCTCGATTTGCGTGATCTTCTGCTCGCGATTCCGCAAGTCGCGCTCCTTCTCTTGCATATTTGCCTTTGCTGTGAGTGCTTCTGCTTGCTTCTGCAGAAGGTCGCTAAGCATATCGGCCATAGCGGCGCCGATGCTTGCTTGCTTCTCAGCTCCGATGGTCTTGCGCATCTCTATGTTGACCTTACGCTCATGATTCAGATCGTTGCGGGCTTTCATCAGCTGAGCTTTTGTACGTTGGAGCTCATCGTGATCGAGCGGTGGTTGAGAGGTTTGTTGACCAACACGTGGGTGATAGCCACGAGACGGGCGAGGTACAGGTGCAGGCCATTGTGACTGATGTGCATCAGCGTAGGTCTGCTAGAAGAAATTGAAAAGACTTACCCTTGCTTCTGTGATGCTCGAGTGAGGTGCCTTGAAAACAGGGCGCATATGTGGAGGCACGCTTCGGGACGATACAGCCGCAGCCTTCTCCTGCTTCTGCGACTGAAGTGCAGCATCCTCGTCATCTCCAAAGGAGCCATCCCCGCTGTCGTCGGCGATCGCTCCCTTCCCTTTCGGGTCGCCGATCTGCCCTTGGTCACGGACCTGATGGCTCTCTTGAGATTCTTCATCTTCGTCGTGGGAATCAGCTGCAAGCGTGATGGCCGGTCTTTGGGTAGCAGCGGGGAGGTCTTCGAGGTCCGTGGAAGTTGCATCCTGACTTTCTGGCTCGCAAACCGCTACAGTGACGGTATCCTCGATCTCGCCAGTAGTCTGCAGATCAGCCTCGGCGTGATCGTCTTTCTCTTCGCACTCGATTGCCAAGATCTGCACATTGAGAACTTTCTCGTGAACGTCTCCTGTGCTAGTGATAGCCATGGCCACAACAGTATCCGCTTCCAAGATCGCTTCGGGACCGTCCTCAGGTACCTCCCCATCTTCCAGATCACTGTCGCTCTCTGCACATCTTGCTAAGCGAGGTGGGCTCTGGACAGTAGTCACAGCTGGCATCCTCTCGGTGGTGTCTGAAGCAACAATGGTATCTGGAGAAATCGGCTGGGCAGCAGGCGTACTCGGCAGTATATCAAGAGTTGATTCATGGGAAGGCAGTGCGGAAGCTAACCTCTCGACCAGTTCTCGGAGGTCTGGCGCCGGAGGGAAATTAGGGCTCTGTGTTTCGGGAACGGAAGCCATATCGATGGAAGATATTTGCCGGCTGTCTAAAGTAGAAATCAGTAGAGTGGAAAAGGAACAGTAGTGGTGGAAGGCAAACCCTTATGTGCTGTCGAAGGTTGACTTGTTGGTGTAGAGGAAGAAAGCAGGCGTCGCAGCGACGTGTGATGGTGCTTTTATGTGAGACAACGGCGCGGGAGCTCTCGCGTGAGCCTCAGAGCAACCTGAAGTAAAGGTCGCAGGTGCCTTGAACGGGAGCGGTGAGGAAACGCTCCAAGTGAGACTCATGAACAGCGTGGCGTTAATTCTCTGGCTTTATGTGCACATGCAGATCAACGCCAGCTCGCTCGAAAGCGTCTGTGAGAGCCACAACAGACAGCTTGTCCAAGCCGATGACCTTGATACACAAAGCATCAAGATGGGGCAGAGAACTCTTGCAATCATCAGCCAAGCTCTGTAAACACATGGTCTTTTCGAGTCTATCATGCTGGAACGGATGCGGTGTAGCTTCCAGAAGCAGTTCCATATGCTCGAGACTCTTGGGCAGCAGGGCAGAAAGAGGGCGGTCCAACACCATGTCAGGAATCTGCAAGATCGGCCGGTTGGTGCTGAAGAATCCAAGCTCACTGATTCTCAGCGATTTCAATACTTTCAATGGCTGTAAAGAGCCAAGCAACCTTACGTTAGCATCGTGGCTTAGCAGAAATGCGACTTCTCGCCAATCTAGACTCAGTGTCTCTAGCGTATTTGCGTGAGCCAAAAGAGCATTGTGAAGTGTCGACGGATCAACGTTGACGGCGCTGTCAAAAGTCCAATCGCATCTGAAGTGTCGTACAGAGTTGCAAGCTAGCAGTAGATCGGTCACGTCTTCGATGTCGAGACTGTTCTCCGTGAGATCCAATCGACAGATGTGCAGACTCTTAGCCGGGACCAATGGTAGGCTCCCAGCTCGCTGCGTAATCGCGCGTGACATCCGAAATTCTTGCAACATGGGATACGACGTAAGGTGCTGTATTGACTGCTCGGAAACTGAGATGTCTGGAGAGGTTGGTCCCGCGTGGATTTGAGTAATGAGGTATTTGAGGGTTGAAGGACTGTTGAAGTGCCTCTCTCCAGGCGCATCGATGACATGAGTCCAGAAAGAGACATCATCGTACTCCAAGCTGACAATGTTGATCTGTTCGATGTTCGGCGCAAGCATTACCAGGTCTGCGAGCAGTTGAAAATATATTTTCACTGGACCCTGCTGAAACTCGTCGTCGTCCTGAAGGCTATTGCCTTTGTGGTCGGCGAGACGGTTTTCAAAATATTGAAGATGCTCACAAAGGCGCTTGGGTTGTCCTAGAGCGTAGTCGGGATTCGTCAGGGTCCTGTGTAGGAGTTGAAGACTTCTTAGCCCGCTCTGGGTGGCGGAGGTCACGGATCCAGAGTACAGAAGCGGCAAAGAAACACGCCGCAGGCGTTGAGAAGTCAAAGAAAGTGCGTGTAGTGTTTGTTGCCTGATGCTGTTCTCGCATTGCCTTGTTTTCTCGAGATTCTTATCCTTGAAGGCTGTGGATTGAGTTTCGTAGGACCGGATGATGTTGAGAAAGCGCACGATGTTCGCGAAGAGTTCGTCGGGTAAGTCGCAGAGGACGCCCATCTTGACATACACCGAACGGATTTGGTCAGATATGTGTAGAAGGGAGACATTTCCACGGGTTGGAGGTGTTATTGCTAAGATGACGCGCGCCCCGCTAATCAAAGACTAAGGCGAATCTGGTTAGACTGAAGCTACGCGTCTTGCTGTGGCATCTCTCGCGCTGCACAATGAGTAGGACACGACAGCGACACATTGCAGCCCACAGGAGATCTCTCTGCGCACAGATATACGTAGACACCTGTTGGCTACTTACTCCTAAACCACCCGCCTCGCCTTCCCAGTCTCGACCTGGTCGAGTTCAGCTTTGTAGTCTTTTACCTCAAGATCTAAAGCACTTACCTCATACACCCAGCCTGTGATGCGAACCCCTTTCTCAATAGCTGTGCTCTTCAGCCATTCCACATCCTCCTTGACTTTCGCCTCGAGATTGGGGAAAGTCAGAAAGTCAATGTGTTCAACCTCCTTGGCCGCAGCTTCACCCTTGTTCTTCCTGACAAGATCCTTGGCGGTATCATCATCGAACGTCAACATGCCACAACCTGTGTGCTTCACGAGCAGTACTTCGGTCGTTCCCAGTAGCTGCTGTGATATGACGAGCGATCGAAACGCATCACGAGCAGATGCGCCAGCGTTACGGATAACGTGGGCTGCACCGAGCGGTATGCCTACTTTCTGTGAACTTTGGAGTCTCCACAAAACAGTACGAGGACTGGCACGTACCGAAGGCTGCAGCGGGATCGATGCGAGCATCCATGCATGTCAAAACCGCATATTTTTGACTAGGTGGAAGCGCCAGATCACCCTGCGTGAACTCCGCAACGTAGGCTCTGTTACCCTGCTCTAGGTTCTGAGTGCCATTGGTCGACATGTTGGTCTATGCTGGTGCTCTGCATATGTCGTACGATCTGAGCACCATGTTGAACTTCACAGAAGTATATATATTTGCAGGACATTGTCCGGAAGTTCTCACATCCAGCTGCCGATCATGTAGCGACATTGCGGGGTCATATTGCGCCACGAATGACGAGCTGGGAACTCTGCGCGGCGAGACAGACTTTACACACAGCATCGACCTCGTCGTGACTTCTTGAAAGAATCGCGCAAGGAAATCTCCATCATGCGACTTGACATATTAGGTGCTGAGGCACACATTACGTCACGAGCGGGCCCTGGCTAGCCCGAAGATGCAAAGAACGAGAAACCCGTCTAAAGCGCGACAGCGGCAGCCCTTCAACCACACTACTTCGCCTCGAGACATTGAGGAGGCTGTGCGATACGACCTGCAATCTATCGCGGTCCGAACACTGTTCACTCGTGCTACCCGGTTTGGAAACGTCACGTTGCAGACGATCAGAAGGCAGCGTTTGGTAGTAGCTTTGTACAGTTTTGTTGTGATTCTGTCTGTCCTTGTGCCGGTCAAAGAGGCATCGCTGAGCGAGCGGAAGACATACTCCGCCTTCGACGGCATACCAGGGCTGTCTCGCAGCTATATCCGAGACCCCTCATTATTCTAGCATTCCCTTGCTAGCTCAAGAAGAACACTCCAGAACCAGATGGTTTGCGAAGAGCCAGGGAGCACGGTCCTTTGGGACTATGAATATGGTCAGTGAAAGAGCGAGAATGGACCAGACCGGGCTCATTCTCACGTACGGGCCATCCGTAGACTAGTGTCAGTTGGAAGCTGTGCTCTAGCAACTGAAGCCAGGACCGCGAATGCGGCAGCAGAAGTTGCCGTCCTTCATGTCGCACTGTTGACCGGTAGCGCAGCGGTGGACCAGCTTCCACACGCCGTTCTTGCAGACAGAGCCCTGGCGCTCGCGGGTGCATTTACGGAGTCCCTCCTGACCGCAGCCCGTGGTAGCGAGGTCTACGAGAGTCGCATCTTTATAGGCGGACGTGGCGGAGTCGGCAGTGACAGATGAAGGGCACACGTACTCGCCCTTGACCGGATCGAATTTGCAGATTGGGGGTGCGACGTCCCTGGGACAGATATACTCGCCCTTCACAGGATCGAAAATGCAGATGGGGACTTGAGGAGAGGGTGCGGCGAGGATGGCAGAGACGAGGCCGGTCAGAGCGATATAGATGGTGGATGCCTTCCTGTCGGTTGTTGGCTTCAGGGTGTAGTCGAGTCGGTTGTGGGTTTGGTCGTAGTGGATAGACGGAGAAGGGTTTCCAGAGTACACATAGAAGAATAACAAACAGTGAAGGACGCTTGCGAAAAGATTATTGCCTTCACTTACTTTCGAAGTGACATGCTTCTAGAGCCGCCGCACTTGTAAACATCATCGCACTGTCTCAAGCGTCCTGGTCTTCAGTCCAACTAGATAGACCAGAATTATCATTCGCATTACCGAATTCTGATTCCCGTCTACAAAGTCAGAGAACTTCGAATTATCTTGTCAACCTTGGGAAGCAGGAAGCATCCATGGATTCGAGCGTGGCAAGCCCGGAGGGCGGGTCCAGGCTAGTTCTACAAACGGCAAGGTGCACACGCGCGCAGGATCCTCAGGCTCATCCATAGATCAGGCAACAGCATCTCGCCCATTTTTTTTTAAACTCAACAATGAGTGCGCTCCCTGCTCTTCTTCTAGGGTCACTCACGGGGCATCTCAAGACGTGCGCTCAATATATAGAGCTCTAAGCAGAAGCGCATGTGCCACGAAACTCGCTGAATGAAAAGTTCTGGTTCAACGAAAGCCGAGGGTTCCACATCGAGCAGCGCGCCTGTCTCTCCTGCGAACGCGATTGCAGCCCACCGAGAGCAATGGAAGCTCAAATGAGCACATGCTTTATAGGCGAAGTTCCGGACGAGCTTCTCGTCGCCATCGCATCACAACTACAAGTCGAACGTGGATATGTTCCTGACACAACAGCCGAGAATGATCGTCGCAGCAGCAACGCGATCACCATTAGCAGCCTCTATGCTCTGACCTTGTGCTGTCGGAGGCTCAATGCTATCGCGACTCCGTTCCTGTATCAATGCATCATACGGACTGAGCAATTCATGGCTTTGTTGTTACCAACGCTCCTGCACAATCCCCATCTCGGTCGATACATCCAGTATATTGAGATCACAACTCCTGAGAGCCCTCTCCCGTCGAGCAATGCTGAGATGGCTACCTGGAGGCTTATCGAGGGGTTCGATCAGCCCACCCGCGACAAGTACTTCGAACGTATGAAAGGCGCATCGTGGATTATTCCTGAACGTGAGTTTGTGGCGGACGCTACCGTCCAAACTGATCAAGACTCGTCCCTCTATGATCTCTCTGGAGTTTCGGAATCAACACTTCGGAGACTACGAGGAAAGATCCAGTCAAAGGACCAAGATAGCCTTGTAGTCCTACTCTCGCTCGCGGTGAATCTTCAGGACGTGGCGATTGGGAGCAACTACACTATGGGCGACACGGAAATCCTGGCGTTGAGGAAGTATCACAACCCATGTGCTTTCAAACGACTATGGATCTGTAGCGGATATCATAATGGGCTAAGGGGCTACATGCTACGATACATGTGCTTGAATGCCAAGGACCCCGGCGGATCCCTCGCACACTACCTCTCAAGTCTCATGGTTCCCTCGGTTACAGCGGCTGAATCTAGGCGGCCGACGTACGCGTTACCTTTGTCCGCATTGGAAGAAGTCTCTTTCACAATGCAGGATGTCTCCAACTGGCTCATAGATCATCATCTCAGTGGCTGTGCTTCATTGAAAATCTTCAACTGCCGATGGCAATGGACAGACGAGTTCATTCCGGCGTACCCCGTCGATCTGCCCTGGATCCATCAATGTTTGTCAAGATTCCAGAGCAGCCTGACTCGTCTTACCATTGATACCACCGAATCGGCATGGCGGGTTGACCTCGACACATGGATACCGGCGCTCGGTAGCCTGCGCGGCTTCAAGGTTCTCGCGTACGTCGACGTCGCTGCTCTTGTGCTTTGGGGCGATGGCGACTTTTGGGAACAAGCGCCGTTGTCTGAACTTTTGCCCGAGTCTCTCGAACATTTGATCCTCAAGACTGAATGGGATGAAGATATCGAAGACAAACTATATCAACTGAGCTCGGAATGCGCTATCTCTCTACCCAGATTGAAGAGAGTGGAGTGCACTTGGAAGCCTGCGCCCAGTTTCATCGCAGATCTGTTGATCGATGCTTGTCATTTGGCAGGGGTTGATCTCATACTTGACGTTGAAGGACCTGAAGCTTCCGCATGAACAGCATGCAGTCAAACACTGATAGAGAAGAGGCTTTGAAACCATCATTCGATATCTTCCCTGCATTTTGTATTGTGAAATCTTGTTGTTGCTCTGTCTGCACAGTGACGCTGTACCTGACGCTGTGGCAACGTCACTTCTTACAAATACAACTCTCGTCTTGGCATGGCTCCACTTCAGTACAGTACAACATCAATTCAACAATCCATTTTCAAATCAATTATTCGCAAGCCAGGGGGGTTTCATAAGTGAATGGTGACTTGGATCCTAAAGCCTTACTCGAGAACTTTCACACATATTCATCAACATGGCCCCATCACACCGCATTGCGACCATCATATCTGCGTCCGAAGAGCTTCGCTTGGGATATATCGATAACTCTCCTTCCAATTTGGAGAATTCCAAAGGAACCATCCTTCTCATCCACGGTTTCCCAGAGACATCATACCAATTTCACCATGTCATTCCACTCTTGTCAGACGCCGGCTATCGAGTCATTGCTCCAGACTACCGCGGCGCAGGCTTATCATCAAAGCCGTTGACAGGCTACACCAAAACACAAATGGCGGAAGACCTCCACATCCTGGTCCAAGACTACCTCGGCATCAAAGACAAAGTCCACATTGTCGGTCACGATATTGGCGGCATGATCGCGTACGCCTACGCCTCGCGGTATGCAGATGATGTTGCGAGTGTCATTTGGGGAGAGTGCCCACTTCCAGGCACATCGAGCTACGAGGAGGTCAAGGCAACACCGGCCCTGTTCCACTTCGTTTTTCACCAGATCCGTGATCTGCCTGAGGCGTTAATTGCGGGTAAAGAGCGTGAATACATCACGCACTTCTACAATAAGCTCGCATACAACAGCGATGGCATCACAAAGGAAGACGTCGATGTCTACACGCTAGCATTCTCTCAGCCTGGTGCGATCAGATGTGGATTGGAGGTGTATCGATCGTTCGAGCTGGACGCTGAAGAAAACCGGAAGCGGTTGAAAGATAATGGCAAGGTGAAAGTTCCTTCTCTACTGATGATGGGCGCCAAAAGCGGGCTAGGAGAGCATGCCGAAACTATGGCCAAGGAGACGCACGAAGGCGCAGAGGTGTTGCAAGTAGAGGCCAGCGGGCATTGGATTGCGGAGGAGAACCCAGAGGGCTTCGTGAAGGGCGTATTGTATTTCGTGAAGAAGCATTAGATGGCTCTGGCTCTTGATAGGACATACCCATACAAGGGCATAATTCCATTATAGCCAACAAAGGGTCTATCCGCTGCTGGATATTGTCTGGATAGGTACTGACTCCCTCCCGCTTTTCTAGAAGTATGATGCTTCGGCCTGACTTTTTCTGCAACACAAAAGCCCATTCGCTCTTCAGCCGTTCCTTTGGTACCCGCTCTTACTCCTCAGACTTGGACAGACCTTAGCCAGTGCGAATGGTATGCAGGATCCAAGTATGCTCAGTCAACCCAACAAGGTGCATATCCACTGTGGCCCAAGCCTTCGGAACATCTTTACGGCGGATAAAGGGAAGGTGCCACCCAGGACGTATCTCAAGATCGCATCTGAAGCCATCGCTCTTGCACTGTAAAGGGGGCCACGTATGTCTGTGATGTACATCATGCAAGTCATGAGGACAAACATGTTCCGAATCCTAATAAACCCTCAGCAATGGTGGACGCGATCCAATGAACACGATATGCCGTCGTCCAGCCGCACCTGTGTGCTGTCGGCACCACGCAAACCATGATCAAGAATATTTGAACTTAAATGAAAAGACCGATTGTAGTACAGGGCCTTCCGACCACGGTCAAGGGCAGCCGCTCTTCTGGCTCGAGTCGAGATGTTGCAAATGGGGGCGCAGGTTCGTCATCGTGGACTGCCTTGCGAACGTTGGACAGGTAGCCCTTCTCGCTAAAAAGAATGATCACGATTGTAGCAGCTATAAGGCCCATGCCTACACCAAGAAAGATGAGACCCATAGACAGACTGTCGGATCCGTAGTACTCAAAATAAACCTGGGGAAAGGCGGCAAAGAAGGCTGTCGCGGTGTTAGCTGCCGCTCATTCTTCGAGATGAAGTACGCCGAAAGTGTACGAACTGTAGAGCGAGCCAAAGTTGAAGGCGCTATACGCATTGAAGGCTGCAATAATAGGCATGGTCAACAGCATGTGCATGGGTCGCGTCAAAGTCTTCGAAACGTAGGTCTTTGGCGTTTTAGCCCAGGTAGTGCCTTCAAGCGGCGAAGCTGGTACTGGTTATCCACTCTTTTCTGCCCTTTGTCGAAGCAAAGTCGGCTTGTACGTCATCCAGTAGAACGGCGCAAGAAGTAATACTAGTAAGATTGTGGAGAAGAGGATAAGCCACGAAGTCCTGCGCCAGCCTACAGTCTGCGTAACCGCAGCTCCGAGCAGTGGACCTAGAGCCGGACTTTGCTTGTTAGCTTCTGTCTTCGACCAGGATGCAGGATGCTCAACGTACCCAAAAATGGCGCTGCGACGTACATCGACATCGGCCCTGAACGTCTTTCCAGCTGCCATAAGTCGCTGAGAGTGCCACTGCCCGTATACGTACTGAAGCTAGGCGCAGAAAAGAAACCAGCGAAGAAACGAAGAACCACGAGCGTTGCTATGTTTCGTGCAAAATCTGCGCCGAGGATAAAGAGCGCGAAGATAGGTAGGCTGATGAAGACGACCGGTCTCCTGCCGAAGCTCTCGGAGAGCAGTGCTGCGAAAGGTCCGCCGAAAGCCAGGCCCAAATGATATGTTGAGAACACCAGTGTAGCAATGATGACCGGAGAGCCGAACTCGGCCGCCGTAGGCTCGATGGCCGGAGTAGACACACTGCTTTCAAAGGGGCCTACGAGTGCGACACCTGAAATGGTGTATTTTGTAACCATCTTCGCGCAGAGGACCAATTGTGCGGGTTGAGAGGATCGTCAATCCCATTCCAGTCCAAAGAGCTGGGATATTTCTGCTGCGACTGAGGTTCACCCTTCTGCGGTCCTCAGGTCAGTTGCAATGGTATGCCTGCTCGTGCTTCCTCGAGAGTACCGGAGACCTTCCCCGGGTCCGCATAGCTCGTCAGCCTTGTGGGCGCGATCGTAGTTATGTTCGACCACCTGGTGTTTGGCGGAAGGTTCTGATGGGCCGTGTTACAGAACCTATATCAAGGTCGATGAACAAAGGAGTTGCGTACGAAAGAACACCTGAGCTTCGGCGCAGTTATCTTGCGCACTGTAGATTTCGTTGAGACGTGCAAACCTCGTAGTGTGTGACGCAACGTCGATTGTTGAAGAGCCAGGCTTTGGGCAAGCTGTTGATCTCGCACCACGGAGGCTACCATGGGACCCGTATCGAGCTGGCTAGTGAGGCTCTTGACGATCCTGGCTTCAATCTTCCCAGTGGTGAAAGGGTAATTAGAGCTCACCTGGGCAAGGAAAGTAGATTAGCTAGCCGAGTGCGGGAAGGTGAGATCTCGGCTGCCTTTCCGGCAGGAGCGGAAAGCGCCTCCTGCGACAAAAATGCGCAACATTTGCACAAGCAACACCTTGTCTGCGAAACGTCACCCACCGGTAGTCTCTGCATGCATGCGCTTTGCACCTGTACTGCTGCTCTGCGGCCGGTCTCATCACTGGACATGGATCTGATCACCTCAGGGCTGTGTGGTACGCATGAAAAGCCTTGTGTGCTTTACGATCTAAAGTCTAGCTCGCCTTTCTTATTTCGTCAAGCTCAAGGGACGTTGACCACGAACTTGCCCGTTGCTTGAGGCTTTGACAGTGCCCACAGGATGCCCTTATCAACACACTCGTCCCAGTGGTCAGAAGCCTTCAAGGCCTTGCCGAAACGCCTGTGGCCGTGTGGCACGCCCTTGAACAGCATGATTTCAGTTGGCACACTTGCTTCGGTGAGTTTCTTCGCGTAGAGAAGAGCCTCATCTCGCAGAGGATCGAGCCCAGCAATTCCGAAAACTGTGGGAGGTAGCCCGCGAACCTCATCGTCCGATGCGTTTACAATGTTAGTCTTCGTATCCTTCGGGTCCGCTTGGGGAGCCTTCAACAACGCGGTGAAGAACTCCACAGTCTTCAGTGGCAATATCGGTGCGTCCTTGTTTTCGATGTATGACGACTTTCTCGGCACCATATGCTTGCCAACGACCTCGTCGTACGTGTACGGACTTGCGACACAGGGAATGATGAGAATCTGACCGGCAAGCTCAGGCAACCCCTTCATGACATCGCTCTTTCCGAGGTGCTTCTCCAATGTAAGAGAAGCCGCAAGCTGTCCACCTGCAGAAACTCCCCCAACAAGTACCTTTGAAGGATCGCCGTTGAGCTCTTCGATGTTCTTGTGCACCCAAGCAAATGCATCCTGGGAGTCGTGCCAAGCAGTGGGAAAGACATGCTCGGGCGTGTGGCGGTAGTTGACGTTCACAACCAAAACACCCGCATTGATGGCGGTCTGGGCGCAGACAAAGTCTTCTGACGCAATACTGCCAAAGATAAAACCGCCGCCATGGAAGTAAATGTATACTGGAAGCTTCTCGGACTTGCCCTTCTTCACCGAGCGGTAGGTGCGGGCTTCGATTGAGGAACCATCACGCGTGGGGATGGAGTGATCAGCCGTCTGGACATGCGGCGCCAGAAATTTCATGCCAGCGGCTGTTCTTTCCTCTCGGTCTTTGTTGACAGCATTTTTGAGGACGACAGGGTCGATATTCGTATCGAAGGTCATTGACGGTAGTGTCTTCTCAATCGCCAGCCATTCGTCACATGGACCACCGTACTGCGAGAAGTCTAACGCCATTATGGCAAAACGCTTGCTAACAGAGTAAACAGAAAGTGCGACGATTCAAGTGCTGAGATGTCGAAGGATGAGAAGAAATGCAGACGTAGAAGTATACTCTGGTGAACGCGCCTCTCCATTCCACAGTGACCGTTCCTGCCCCTCATTTAGCGCCAGCCCCGCGCGTCAACCGAGGCACGACTGGTCGACAAGCCTCCGGGGAGCGGATGCTTCGTCCTTGCTGCAGTCTCGGATGCTGTGCAATTGAGCCTCTTCAACAGTCAGTCATTAAAGGCAGGCCCTGACTGGCGATGCAGAAGTAATAGCGCATACCGGCTGTCCTAATTGGGATAACCGTTACCGGACTACTATCACTATATCCACCCCAAACAGCGAGTCAACATCACCAAACATCTAATCAGCAAAAATGTCGCAGATTCCGTCTTATCCACCATCACGAGGGCTGGAGGGCAAAGTAGCCATTATCACGGGCGCAGGCTGTGCAGGAAAGGGAATCGGCAATGGGCGTGCCATATCGATTATGCTCGCTGCAGAAGGCTGCAACGTGCTGTGTCTGGACCTGAACCTTGAATGGGCTCAGCAAACAGCGGAGATGTCCACTTCAAGATCACAAAAGGCGAAAGCTCTACCTCTCAAGTCTGACGTCACTAAAGCTGCGGACTGCGAGGCCGCGGTTGAGGTAGCTTTGAAAGAGTTTGGAAGACTGGACATCCTAATAAACAATGTTGGGATTGGAGGTGCAGCAGGAACTGCCGTCGAGGTAGATATGGATGCGTGGGCGAAAGGCCTTGAGATCAACGTCAGCAGCATGGTGCAGATGGCCAAGTACTGTATACCTGCGATGCAGAAGAATGAGGGCGAGATTCGAGGCAGCATTGTAAACATGGGCTCGGTAGCAGGGCTAAAAGGCGGGACTCCTCATTTGCTCTACCCAACGAGTAAAGGCGCTGTTGTCAACATGACAAGGGCGATGGCTGCGCACCATGCGTCAGATGGCATTCGTGTCAACTGCGTCTGCCCAGGCGTGAGTTCAGCAAATGATATCGCGCCTTTCGGTATTCTGACAGAGTGCAGATGCTTTACACACCGATGATGTATGCGGGCGGCATGAGCGACGAAGCTCGCGAGGCTCGTCGGAAGAGAAGCTTGCTGGGCACAGAAGGCAACGGTTGGGATGCAGCTTGTGCAGTTACTTTCCTTGCGAGCGATCATGCTAGATGGATCACAGGAGCGATTCTACCTGTGGACGCTGGCTCGACGGCGGCAGTTGGCATTGGTATGCCTAAGAGCGCGAGCGTCAACGGGTAAGCTTGTCTGGAATCGAAAACCTACACGTGAAATGCTACATCCTACTGCATCCTACTGCAACCCGCGAATGTAAGGCTGGAAGGAGTGAGCGGCCCCGCAATCGCATCAGGAAGGTGGCGGTAGACACAATCGACTTCGTACTGCTAGCACCGGTATTGACTTGGGAGACACACACAGCCAGATCTAAATTCCGTTGTTCTCCTTCTGCAAAATGAGCTTCACTGCTCCAGCGCAGTCCATATGCTGTCCCTATTGGCTGAAAACAGGGCCCTCGAATTCAGATCAATGTGGGGCGGTGCATACACATCGGGAAGTTCTTTCATAACTTGCACCAATCGGAGCGTTTTGTGGCTAGCCCCCGTGAAATGCCTTCTCCAAGTACTGCAACTTGGCATACGAAGACTTCTCCTCCACCAATCTAAATGCCTTGGTATCATATGTGTCCGAGTACCTATTCGTGGAACACATAGCTTGGTCTACATGGCAGAGAGTGAGAGTGAATTGCGGTCCACCGTCACCCTGCAGATCGGCCAAACGCCGAGTTGCAACCTCCTTTGGAGAAGCAAAGGGACAGTTAAAGACTCGAGATGTAGCTTACGAGCTTAGTGCGGTAGCTGACGCCACCATCCTTCGCACGATGAAGTTCCTCCAGGCATTAAGCACAGCTGTGCTTGCGCTCACATCTCTTGTCAATGCGGCGTCCTTCTCGAACCCACTCAAGAAGACCGATGGTTCTGATCCTCACATTGTCTGGACCGGAGGATACTTTTACCTTATGACCACGACATGGACGAACCTTCAGATTACCAGAGCGAAGACACTCGAAGGTCTCAAGACAGGAGAGAAGAAGACTGTGTGGACTGATACCAACACCAACCGGTAAGCCTTGTTGAGTTCAAGTATCATGGACTGTGACTTTGGACTGACGAGAACTAGGAACGCCAACATGTGGGCTGTAAGTACCATCAAGGATGTTATTTTGTACGTACTAACAACATGCGTCAGCCCGAGCTCCACTACCTTGATGGTCTATGGTATATCTATTACACAGCTGGCAGTAGCGCGAACCTGGACTTGCAGCGTCCGCACGTGCTCAAAGGTAAGTCAGAGAAAGGCATCGAATCTGAACGGAGTCGTACTGACGATATTCAGGTGGCAGCGATCCCTTCCAAGCTTACTCCTACCTCGCCACCTTAACCAATGTTTGGGGTATCGACGGCAGCATCGTCCGTTTCAAGAGCTGGGGCAACTACTTCGTCTGGTCCTGCATGTCCAACAATCTTCAATCTCTCTGTATCGCACAGCTCACATCCCCGGGAAAGATCGGTACCACGAAAGTCCTCTCCACACCGACACAGAGCTGGGAGAAGAACGGCGCTCCGGTGATGGAAGGTCCTGCTGCCATGTACTACGGCGGCAAGACCTATCTGGCCTACTCTGCCAGCTACTGCTGGACAGCTCAGTACAGTCTTGGTCTGCTTACTTGGAATGGCAGCGGCGACCCATCCCTGAGTGCTAGCTGGGCAAAGTCTGGTCCGGTCTTCACATCCGCCAATAGCAACTACGGTCCTGGGCATAACGGGTGGGCTTCACTTCAATGAATGGTGTGAACGTATGCTGACAGTGACATAGCTTCTTTACCAGCCCTGATGGCAAGGAGATATGGAATGTGTATCATGCAACTGCCAACAGTGCAGGAGCCTGCGATGGCAATCGCTACACCATGGCGCAGAAGGTCAATTTCAACTCCAATGGCACACCGAACTTTGGTACTCCTGGTAAGCTGGGCACGACCATGACTGGTCCCTCTGGAGAGTAAAACCTATCGATTGCTGCGACAAATTGTTCGACAAGATCTCGCTCTCAAGCGGCTTGGGTACACTTCCTGAATGCAAGATGGTTCCACGTGTATGTTGATAAAAGGTCGATCGAGTAGCCTTCGTATTAGAGAATGCAGCCGCAGCAGTACAGCCATGAGCTTTCCAAATGATGCTTGAGGTACTCAATGCGGCCGCGGTTGTTGGGCTCGTGTGCGATAACGACTTATCAAGAGCGATGACCCCCTCTCAGTTTAGCCTTAGCTGTCTATGTTCGTACCTGTGAGGATATGCGTCCATATCCTGCTATTTCCGCGGCTGATGAGGTGGCTGTCGCACAGATGCTTTGTGCAGTGGTCCGTCGGGCAATTTCTCAGAGCAGGATGTGTTGGCTTGCAGTGTCAATCATGCACGCAAAAGGTTCGTAGTCTGGTGGCGAAAGGTTTGCGATATACAGACAGCTCTTGTTGTCACGATAGGGTTCAACCGCAGGCGTCGAAAGGTGGATGGGCAGCGCGGAGTGTTTCGCGATTGACGCGATGCCGCGGGAATGCGGCTCTTGTGGCGCACGACGTACCAATTAGCGTCCATTGCGACATCGCTCCAGCCCACGCAAGGGGCGCCATCTGGCAGAGGCCCAGAGATTGCGATGCTTTTGGTATGATAGTGGCTGAAAATTTTCTGAGTCGTGGCTGATGCGAAGCAAGCTACGCGGAGTACAAAGGTACGGTAAGTGGTCGTCATCGGCACGATAAGCTGTACCACTGTGAACCCTCAACGCCATGGTCACGGATAACGAAGCTATGGGGAACGAGTTTGAGAAGCCACAAGCGAAGTCGCAGGTGCGACAGCGACTTGATGCTGAGATTGATTCGAAATGGGCCGACTTGATTCTTCTGGGATGTTTCTTCTGCTCTGGTCTTATCGACAGTATGGCGTTCAATATGTACGCTTGTTTCGTCAGTATGCAAACAGGTCAGTGAACGGCGATGCTGCTTCGAGAGCATCTTGATCTGACCCTGTCTAGGCAACACCATCTTCGTCGGTCTGGGTGTCAACGGACAACCTGACTCAGCACCCCGATACTCGTGGGCGAAGTCTTTGGCGGCCATTGTGTGCTTTGCGCTCGGCGCACTGTTCTTCTCAACCGTTCATCGATTCTTTGGCCCTCAGAAGCGATGGATTCTGATATCGTCTTTCGCCCTCCAAGCAATTCTTATTGCCATCGTCGCAATTCTGACCACTATACCGGTCATCCCTAATGAGCCACCCACGGTAGTGCAGCGAAACGACTCCGAGTTCCTGACTTTCACCCTGCCGAGCTCTTTTCCCGCATCAGATTTCGCTGCTATCACCATCTTGGCCTTCCAGAGTGCTGGTCAGATCGTAGCCAGTAGAGCCTTGAAGTACAACGCCATGCCCACTGTGGTTCTGACAAGCTTGTACTGCGATCTGATGAGCGATGCGCAGCTATTCACAGCACCGCTGGGTCAGAATGCAGACAGAAACCGCCGTTTCCTCGGCGCTGTGCTCCTCCTGTGCGGCGCCATATCTGGTGCTTACTTGACGAAGTCCGACGCAGGTTTCAAGGGCGGCTTGTGGATCGCAGTGGCCATCAAAGTCGCCATGACGGTGGCGTGGTTTTTCTGGAAGCAGAAGAAGGTCGTCGCAAAGTAGAGATATGTACGATACTTGTTGTAGACACTAGAAATCGATAGACTTTCGGCCTTCAATTGACAATTGACGGGTCCATGTAATGACGTCATCGAGGATTGCGCGCCTCGACACTTCGACAGCGCAAGCTTTACAGTCCGCTGCTAGCTGCTAGCTATTCTCTGTCAATCAAGCACGAGGACAGGTCAAAAGGTAATTTGCAGCACCAGCAACGAGAAGAGTGTGGAGCAGCTGGTCATCTGGTTATGGCAGCCGGGCCGCACCAGCCCCTTGCATTTCGCGCTATGCACCCCAGACGGAGCTCCGCACCTGCTGCAGCCTAGCGTCATCATTGCCATCTCCCCATCTGAGCCTCAGCTCAACCATCATCCTCTCATCACAATTCGATGCTCAGCTGGCTGACACCTTCATATTCCATCAATTCAACCATGCGCAGCACCTCAAGTAGCATGACGAACGAGAAGGCGCCGCTCATACCGCGGTTCGACGCGCCAGACGCGAGGGCGGAATCGGCTCCGCGCCTGCGTTGCTCATCCAGGAAGACAGCATTGAAGGTCCTCGGTGCTACGGCCGCTGCCGGAATACTGTACTACGGTGTTCCCGAAGGTAAATCAAGTTATTGGCACAATTATGGTGCTGAGCTGATCGATCTGTTCAGTCGCAGCACAGTCTAAGAGCAAGCTATGCCTGACACCAGCGTGTGTTCACGCAGCTTCAGAGATTCTCTACAATCTTTCACCCAATTACAAAGAGCTCGATGCTTGCACTGATTTCGAGGAGCTTGTTTGCGGTGGATGGCGGGACCGTCATGACCTCCGTCCAGATCAAGGTGATGCATTCACCGGCACTATCATGAGCGAGAACTCCGAGCTACTTCTTCGCCATATCCTGGAGGCGCCATACCCAAAGGATTCTCAGGTATGTACGATAGAAGTGGAAAGGAACCTTGACTAACAAGATCGATCAGCACTCCTACTTTTCACCCATGCAGCTGAAGACAACCGAGAAGTCTGCAGATGAGCAGAACTTTGACAAGATGAAGTCTGTGTATGATGCGTGTCTAGATGAGGACAAGATCAAGAGTCTCGGTGTTGAACCCCTCCTCAAGGTCCTGTCCGAGATCAAGCAAGCCTACCCTGAAGGCGATGCAGCTTCTCTCTTGGCAAGATACGGAGTAACGGGCTTGATCGCAACTGGTACCGGTGCCGACGATCGTGACCCGGACACGGTCGTAGTGTCCGTTGCCGCGCCATACACTTTTGGTCTGCCTAGTAAGGAGCGCTACGAGGACGACAAGCTTGTCGAGAAGTACCGCGGCGTCACAGTCCAGGTGCTCAAGGCCCTTTACCCAGACGCGAAGGAAGAGTCGTTCTCTAAGATTGTCGACTTCGAAAAGAAACTGGCGGCTGCCTCGCCCAGTACTGAGGAGCGCGAGGACGTCACAAAATACTACAACCCTATGAGCCTCGACAAAGCCAACCAGCTGGCGCCAGAAGTTGATCTGAAAGGCCTTCTTCACGAGCTTGCGCCGAAGAACATTGGCATCGATCGCGTTATCGTCATGGCTCCCGGCTACCAGAGCAAGTTGTCTTCCATCCTGAACGAGACAGATAGCGAGGTCGTGATGAACTACTTCGTATGGAAAGCTGTACAGTCTTTCTCAGGATACGTCGATGCGGACGAAGTCAAGCCGTACAGACGGTTTGTCAATGAGCTCGCAGGCAGGGTTAGTGACATCTCAATGGCTTCTTCCGAGATATGCTGACATCATTCAGGACCCCGACTCCACACCTGAGCGCTGGCGCAAGTGCGTTGGTCAGGTCGAGGACGGTGTGGGCTGGATCTTGAGCAGGTTCTTTATCGAGAAGGCTTTCTCCGCTGAAGCCAAGAAGTTCGGTGACACCATCATCACCGATATCAAGACTGAGTTCGCAAAGAAGCTCGAAGCAACGAAGTGGATGGACAAAGCTACTACGAAGCTGGCGATCAACAAGGTCCACAACATCATCCAGAAGATCGGCTACCCCACCAAGAGCCCGAACATCATGGATCCGCCGAGCCTTGAGAAGTTCTATGACTCAGTCAACGTCTCGTCTGAGACCTTCTTCCAGAACGCCCTCTCAGTACGCCGCTTTGCCATCGACGATGAGTGGTCTGCACTAGGCAAGCCTGTTGATCGTGACCAGTGGGGGTAAGTCTGAGCCATCCTTCCCGTTGCGAAGTTGATTTGCGCTCTTTTTGAACATCTACTAACGAGTGGCACAGCATGTACGCCAGCACTGTCAACGCATACTACAACCCGCCCGGCAACGAGATTGTGTTTCCCGCAGGTATCATGCAGTTCCCTGTATTCGACGTCAACGTTCCCGCGTATATGTCCTACGGAGCATTCGGTTCTGTAGCTGGACATGAACTTAGTCACGCCTTCGACTCTACCGGTCGACACTACGATCAGAACGGCAACTACACTGACTGGTGGTCGAACTCTACAGTGGATGCTTTCCGCGAGCGCGCCGAGTGCTTCGTAGACCAATATGCCAAGTTCTCAGTGCCCGGCAACGATGACAAGCCTCTCCACGTCAACGGACGTCTGACGCTGGGCGAGAACATTGCAGATGCTGGTGGATTGTCTGCCTCTTACCAGGCCTGGAAGCGCCGCTCCCAGAAGAAGCCCAACCAAGACCTTCCAGGTCTTGAGCACTTCACCCAGGACCAGCTCTTCTTCGTCACATACTCCAACTGGTGGTGCGGCAAGTCACGCAAGGAGAACGCCATCAGCAGGATCTACACAGACCCTCATGCGCCTAAGTGGGCACGCATCTTGGGCACTATGGCAAACAGTCGCGAGTTCAAGCAGAGCTTCAAGTGCAAGGACAAGAAGCCTACATGCCAGCTCTGGTGAGCGGTTCATTCACTTTTTCTATATGCGTTCCACTGGCTTATCGACTCATTGGATGCATTAGCCGTAGTTTGTAACATCGATAAGAACGCAGTCGTTGTTTTCCACGTGCGTAGTAGCTAGTGCGTGAACGGAGCCTGACTTGCAAACCAATGCTAGGGTTCAATTGATGACAAAGACAAGGAGCGACAGTAGGAGGACTAAGCCAACCTGAACAGACTCCCGCCCTAACCATACGCACGCTGCAGGCGTCTTCGAAACCTCCTCACTTCGGTGAACCGGATCTCATTCTCTAGATGCGGTTCGTGAAACTAACCACCTCGCTCAAGGCCGAGCCTGACGTTGACTGGCGCGAATCTCCACGCCGAGCCCTGCAGCTTCTCAGCACCAAGGCCTGCGCTTAGCATCACGCGCCTGAAGTCGTCCCACTCCACAGCCCGCAGGTACTCGGACGACTCAGACGAGGGAACATCGAATGGGCTCTTGTCGTAGCAGGTAGCACCTAGACCAGTCAGACTAGAGTCTTGCAGAAGTTTTCATCTATGCAAGGAAACATTTGACCCGTCGTGCAGAACTCCATCTCTGTCAAGACAAATGTCCAGGGCAGGTTGCGGCCTTGTGCATTGAGGAGTACGAGTGATGGCGTTGGCTTCGTCAAGTCCTCCTACTTGACTGAGATTAGTGTTAGATCCAAGTTTTGTATGAAGGTAGGTGCCCAGGCTTACTGTATGGAAACATTGCTGCCACCAAAGAGTACTCGTAGCTCTGTCCCTGAGTGCGCTGCTGAACGTCAGGTCGATATTCCTGAATCATCGGTAACGGCTAGCTCTGCAGCAAAACTTTGCGCCGCTGAGCCGGACTCCTCCCTCGCCATCGTGTATGAATCAAATGCTCATGACGCGCCAGTATAGCGTTGAGTTTACGATAGAGATGGCACATATTGGCTCCTGAAATGGCGGCATGATGACTGATAGCCGCCATCATCTGCGGTGACATCGCGGTTATCTACTGATTCCACGACAAGGTCGATCGGATCAGATTACCTCCACCTGTCACGTCAGAAGCGATCATCTTACGGAGCCGTTTGATTTACTTTTCGGACAGATACTTCATCCGACGCGTCCTCTGCCGGCTCGTCCATCACGGGTGATGTGTAGTCGTTGCGATCTGCGGTGGTAGCAGATGAAGGGCCCGTCTAAGTGAGAGAGAAAAGTCGAGTGCAAACAGTGAGCAGATTTCAGTGCGGCAACAACCTAGTGAATACGGTAGCCTAGAGGCGAATGAAGGTGAAGGAAGGCGGTGCGCCCCGCGTATAATAGAGTCATGCGCCGTGCGGCCGTGCGCACTGCACAACTACAGGCCAACCGTTCAGACGATCATTGTTTACTAGCATCCTTCAAGATACCTCTCTCCTTCACCAATTCGGCCATTTTATCACCGATCTCTGTGCCAAGTGCCTCAAAGCCCTTGATGACACCCTCACGATCACTGTACGTGCTCTCTTGACTCATCTTGAACTTGCCTTCTAGCCGATCTAGCTTGATCTCGATGCCAACGATAGCCTTCTGAAGCAACTCAATGTACTTTTCTGGCGCGTCCGCCACCTTCCAGGCTCCCTGTCTACCTTCTTTGCCATCGTATCCCATGATCGATGCCTCGGTGTGCTGAGACAGGTCGTGAATCTGCTGCGACAAGAAGGCACCGCTCTCTGATGACTTCAAGTCGAAATAGATCTTCGCTTTGCCGTAAGCTTGTGCGGCTGCATAATTCCAGGTAGGCACAACTTTGCCTGACTCGGGCTTGGTCTCGGTGTAGAATTTGGGCGTGATGTAATGATGTGTCGATGCTGTGAAGAGCACGAGAACCTCCTCTTCCAAGCAAGATCCGCTTGGTCGTGATGCGCCTTCGAGACTGTCGATCATCGTCTTGCTTTGAGGGTTGGCGCGGGCGAGATGTCCGCGGAGGGTACCAAGCTCGGTCTCACTGGACTCATCTTCGACGTCCAAAATCCATGGGATGTGGCTCGAGAGAATGGTAGGATAGCGCTTTGAGGGTATGGCTGTGGTGAGGACGCCGAGTGGGTTGCTGCGGATCAGTTGTCGCAGGGTTGTAATTGACGTCTCTGCGTGCACGGCGCGTAAGTACATAGTGTCAAGTGGTCGAAGGATGGTCTGGCGAATTGCTTCTCTGAAGCTTATGTATGAGCTCGCTGTTATCGTAATAGGATCAAGATGCGTCTCCGGTTTGCATTAGACTGAACGTGATTCGTTCCAAGGATGCCCAGACACACAACCGTTACTCATCGTCCTGGCTCCAGACTAGCTCTTGTCAACTGCTCACGCCCTATTGCTAGATCAGGCACGGCCGTACACGCTCTAAGCGCCCCGCATGAGACAGGCGACCGGCGGTAGATCTATTTCCGTCACATGACCCTGACTGCATTCCGGGAAGAGTCACAAAGTGCTGCACTTTTTGCGCCGTTAGTACGCATGATCTGGAATCGGCTCGGCTCCACACCCGTAGCGTGTTCCGGCATTTTGACGGAGAGATACAGTGAAGGTCTTGGAGACGAGGAAGGCTTGACGTGTAAAGCGGAGGGAACAACGGTCAGAGTCGACGCGCCGTGAAGCGCAAAACTGGGCAGTAGCTGCCGATAGTAGCAGGGCTAGGAGCTGATTGCATCCAGAATCCGAGACCCACCTGAAGGATATTAAGCTTCAGCGAAGGCGCGTCGTGTCTGAAGAAGTATCGAGGCTGTATTGCCTTTGAGCGAGGCCTACCCTGCTCTCACCTTCAGCGAAGACACATTGTCCAATCCTCAAATATGGGTTGTTTACACTGCGACCTCACTGTGTCATGTCTAATCTCGTCCGGTTGGAGGCAGCCACCTTTAAAGCGAACCCTACCGAAGCAACCAGGTGAAGCTGGGGCAACGACGAGACGGCATTGGTCTGAAGCAATGGGATTACATGTGAGCTGTACGACGGTGTCGGATTATGTAAGTTCTAGGCCAAGCTATCCGCGTACCTTTACTAGATTGGTACCGCTGCCGGACCAGTCTTGGGTATCATCAACGATCGCCTTCCTGACCGTGCGCACTGCGCATAAGCTGCCTTCTCAAATGGTTTCAGGTAATTGAATAGTATTGAATTGGGGAAGGGGTATCTTATGTAAGTCAACAATGATGAAGGCAAAGCCGGCGCACGTACAGATGAACGAACGACAAACTGAAGGACCTAAACCGAGACCATGCCAATATCTAGATGTGCTTTTGTCCGACTCAGCGGACTCTGTACAAGTGCGTGCGACCGGAAGGCCCTTCTTGTGGTGCAAGGGGAAGGTAGGACTGTGTCGTGTCTCAAAGCGCCTGAGATCCCGTACTCCGTGCTTTTCCGTCTCTTTATCGAAGTGGTCACTCACAGTGACGGTATTAAAGTGCATCGAGTGGTGTTGAACCTCCTCTTTTGGTGTCATGTCGTCGTCTCGATATTTACAATGCGTTTGTCACGCCCCCACGACCGAGGGGTTCTCAGAAAAGGCCGATGCGTGGTCGCCAATCGCTCTCAGCCGCAGCCTTGGGGTTGACAGTAATGTGGTAAGGGAAAGGGTTGGCGTCCGTCGTGGTGATCGGGGGGATGTGATCTTTGTCGCGATTAACGATGTTAATGATCTTGTGCGCAGCTTTCTCGAGCGACTTGGTCATTGCACGGCGGACTTTAATGACATCTGCGAGTAGGAATTAGTAACCGTCTCATTTCAGGGGGAAGCTTTGCTGACATACCAGCCTCTGTCCTGGGTTGGGCGAGCGTGACATCTAGCGTCCACTGCTCCCAGCACACGTCCTCGTCTGCCTTTCCGAAAAAGTACGTCTTTCTCCGTCGCTTCTCAAAGAACTGCACGACGAGCTGTCCCCTTCCTCTTTGCTGGTGTGCTCCGTCTATCGCCCGCACCAACGCTATTGTCCGCTGGTCAATCAACGTCTCCAGGTCAACGTCGTCGATGGCAGGCAGGGTGAGATCGAGGAGGTCGCGTGTGAGGGGCGATATGGACGTAAAGTAGCGGTGGAAGAAGATGGTATGCAGGATAGCTGTGGGAGGTCAGTCGGGATTTCATACAGGTTCGGTGCATGTCCGGATAGAGGGGAAGTGGGGGTTATGCACGATCTGCCGCAGACACATCGAACTTCCAGGTCATATGCAGGGCAGAAGAGTAGACTCACCCTTCACGACGTCCTTCACGCACGCCAGGTCCGCGAAGATTTCGAGATTGTACTCGGGTCGCCGGCGTTGCTCCATGCTGGCATCAGCAGGTCCGCTGCTGGTACCACGCCGCGCGGCGTTCCCGGTCTGAGTTGGCCCTACAAGGCGTTTTGCGGTCGAGCGGCGTCCGGCAGTCCAGTGCGCGAAGTCGAGGTTTTCTGTACAGAGGGGCGGAGTGTCGGAAAAGCGCAGATGTTGGGGTTGAGGGGTTCGTGCTGGTTAATGATCCCCGGGCCCCGCCCTTAGCACTTCCTTTGACAGCCACGTTCTCCCGTAAGCCTATCAGCTCAGCCTGAATCCATTCTTTGCAAGCAGCCTAACCACCATCTTCAGCCTGTCTCAGCTGTTTCAGGCGATGACGTTTGCGACCACGCGGAGCGGCAGATATATCACCTGTACATCGGACAATCATCACGGCATCGTCAGGCCTTCGAGCAGCCTGTTCGCAGCCGACCTCTTGAAGGCTGCAGTCATCCGCTTATGGCCGGCCCGTGGACACCCTCATTCGGCAGCTGTGTGGCGCTAGATTGAACTCTGACATAATTGTAGTACATTTCTGGGTAAGCATCTAGCTAACAGAACACCTGTTCAGCCACGCATAGCCGCCGGCTCTAAAACGTTCCGTCGGTTTACATCTGAGGCAGCTGCCTAGATCAAACGTGTCCGCCTCGATCGCGCATATATGGGCACGCTGATACCGACAGTGCCTGGCACAGCCTTGACACTCATCTGCATGACCTAGCAGCACTATGCCTCAGCGGCCTTGATGCTCGCCTTCTCTCCAAGGATCTCTAGACCGCCGTCGTGCTCGTCGAAGAATCCGAATTGACGCTGCATCTGCTCAATGCCGTGCTCGTCCAAGTATGGCAGCTCCTTTGCAGCCTTGACGTAGTTCATGTTCTCCATGTGTCCCTTTGCGAAGATTAGGTCAATCTCTTCGAGTGAGCGCTTCGCGGTTTCGGGGTAGTAGATGTAGATAAATGGCAGGAAGCATGCGTTCACGACAGCGAAGAAGAGGTATGTTCCCCAACCGATGTTCGAGATCATGACAGGTGTAATCATTCTGTCGTTGGTCAGCCGCTGATTATGATTGTATGAGATGAGCTTTGTCTTACACCACCAGGAAATTGAACAGCCAGTTCGTGCAAGTCGACACAGCGTTTGCCTTGCCGCGAGTCTTGATCGGGTTGATTTCAGCAGGGTAAAGCCATGGGAGAGGCAGCCATGTCGCGCCGAAGAAGGCAATGTACGTGAACAAGCCGACAGCTGCGCCCTTGGCTGCCTGTGGGTTGCCTGGGATCAAAGCACCGAACACGATGACCATCGACAAACCTAGATGTTGCTGTCAGTCACAATTCCCATGAGCTTAGTGGTTTTTTTACCTTGACCAAGGGACCCGATGAGGAACAACTTGCGTCGCCCAACGCGTTCAATGATGAACCAGGATGTAGTCGCAAAGATCGCGTAGACGATCATGTTGACACCGCCAAGCAGCAGCGACATATCATGAGACTGACCAATAGATCTTTCGAAAAGAATTGGGAAGTAGTAGATGACGGCGTTGCAGCCACCAATCTGTTGCATCAGCTGGGAAGATGCGCCAAGCATCATGCGCCTGAAGTGCTGTGTCTTGCCGTTGGTGAACAGGGCGCTGAAAGGCGTGTTACCGCCCTTGTGGCCGGAGGCACGCAGCGAGTCCATGATGATGTGCGCTTCGAGACGAGTCTCTTCTGAGTCCAACCTGTATCCGCGAAGTGCGGAGATGACTTTGACGGCGTCCTCATGGCGATCCTTACTCAACAGCCATCTCTGTGATATATCAGATAAGCTGCGTCTAGAGGTCGCGCATGTTGTGGACTTACAGGTGATTCAGGCAGGAACCATGGGCCGATCAAGATGATCAGAGCGAAGAAGATCTGGAATGCAATTGGGAAGCGCCAAGTGAGCTGATCAGGTCCGAAAGAGCAGCCATAGTCAGTCCAGTATGCAATCAGTGTGCCGAACGCAATGATGCCGCCTTCGATGCAAATCAAAAGGCCTCGATTGGAGGTCTTGGAGCACTCCGCCTGGTATGTTGGGATTGTCGCTGTGTTCATGCCGTTGCCAACGCCGGTAATCGTTCTGCCTACGATGAACTGCGCACCTGCGTTGTAACCTTTGATGGGTGTAATCTGAACAATGGTGCCGAGGATCATGATGATTGCTCCGCACATGATTGCCCTGCGACGACCAAGATAATCGCCGTACAGAAGCATAGTTACAGCGCCGGCGAGACAGCCGATTTCGTATATGGCAGTGACGAACCCCTCCATGGTCGAGTTATACAGAATCTCTGGAAAGTATGCGTGGAATGGGGCGGCACCGATGATGCCTGACATGACGCCCTCTGGACACCAAGTTAGTGAGATTCTTTGCAGCACAAGAAGTACTGACGATCATAGCCGAATAAGAGGAACCCAGTTGTAGCAACAACTGACACAGCGGTACTCAACGGCCGACCCGTTAGCCCCATGAATTTGGGGTGCTGGTTGGCGTCCTCCATCTTGAGAAGGTGAGATTCTCGGAAATCCGCAGAGTCTACTTGACAATGAATGCAGGGTGAGGACAATCTGGGGAAACAGTGGGCACAGCGGGGGAAGCTGAGCTCTTATTGATTTCCCCCAGATCTCCACATCCTTGATCGCGCAGACATAATGTGCTATCCTGGTACAAGGACTGCACGCTGCATGAGGCGTGGCCCGACGATGCAACGTCATCTCCATACTGTTCAGCCGCTTGCCAATGATAGTGATGGCACAAGGCCGCGGCCCCTCGTAGCCATCGTCTTGGTGCCTCAACGCTGCTGGAAAGTTGGTTGGTGAGATACGTAGGAACCGATTACCGAGGCAAGGCCGTTCGGAATTACCGTTTGAAGTGTGTGAGCTTAAGCTAGAGTGGTGGCACCAAGCCTCAACGGGCCAGCAGCGGGATGGCGCCGCAGATCACTTGGGCGTAAAGAAGCCTCACAACTTCACAAGCTACGCGTTGACGTCAGCCGTAGGCTTTACATGCTCTGTCTGCGTCTGCAGTCCAGTATCACCCGTACCATGGATTCGGCTTGAGAGCTGCATCTGAGCCATCAATGTACAGCGCGGGCGTGAATTCGAAGGATTCTGTTGTAAGCCGCACGCTGCGGGCAGGACAAGGCTAGACATCGTGTGACACGCAAGGATTAGGCGCACCAAGATGTAGGTAGCCGAGCGGCGGTTCTTTCCACAAGTGTGACCTTGCACGGGTGAATGGCCTGATGTGTGATAGTAGGATCTACCATGTGCGCGGCAGTTGGCCGCATGTGAAGACTCGAGCAAGGCTTGTGACGATCGGATGGTGGTAACGGTAGTTTTCCTTGCTCAGACTTGACTCACGCAGTGCAGAGACCGTGGAGAGATGAATTGAGGTCAAATCGGGCCTCAAAGAAGGTCCACAATTCGAAGGCGATGTGCGGGAGCCTCGGCGGGTCGGGAGTGGATTTCGTGGGGAAAGAACGACCGCTAAGCGGGCAGCCTCGCCAAGCGAAAGATCCATATTTGCCTCTAGCGCGACGCGTCCGCGCTCTCGACGCGTAGTTGTGGAAACAACCGCACCACGACGACATGGTCAGCATCAAGCGCCGGCGAGACGACATCGAAGAAGAAGGAACGCCACGCAAGCTACGCGCCCATATTGCCGACAATGAGACCGGCACAGACTCAGACGCCTTTGAGGCGCAGACACCGTCGCGGCGGGCGAGAACCCAGCACCTGACGGACTTCGGCACGCCCAAGTCGATACTGAAGAAGGTTGGAACAGCCAATGGTGCCAATGGCACACATGCTGCGACGCCGAAGTCGAATCGAAAACTTCTATTCGAAACGCCGACCAAGTCTGCAAATGACGACACACCGAACGGGACCCCAACGATTGTACGCAATGCAGACCGCAGCGCGAGGCGAAAGAGCAACCGGCGGATGCTCGAGCATGCTGCACATGGACAGGAAAGCGATGAAGAGGCTTTCGACGAGGAGGAAACACTAGCAGAGGAGATCCTGGAGGCGGAGGCAGGTGCAATAGAGACTGTCGAAGAGATCACACAAGAGGAGGTACCTGTGCCTGAGACACCGTCAAAACGTAAAAGAGGTAGGCCAAAGGGCTCGGGCAAGAAGAAACCTAAGTCTCCCACACCGCCGGCCGAGCTCCCGCCACACGAGGAGTACTTCTGGCAGAACCGACCCGGTGGACTGAAGACCTCCAACAACACACTCTCCGGACAGAGTCTTCTCAACCACGATGAGTACTTTCAAGCGATGTCTAGCTACGAGGACCGCCACCAGCCTGAGATGGACTTCCTGCTGGAGCTACACGGCCGTGCCTTTGACCAGTGGATCTTCGAGCTTGAGGAGGGCTTCAATGTCTGTCTTTACGGCTATGGGTCGAAACGCGCGATAACCGACAAATTCGCCACACATCTGTATAATTATCTGCTGGAAAGAGCACCGTATGAAGGTTCGAAGAAAACTCCAAAAATCGCAGTGATCAACGGCTACGCTGCGGGAACGACGTTGAAGGAGTTCCTGACAACCATCGCCTCGATCGCAGTATCGAATACCACCAAACTACCGAATCAGCCAGCGGTGCTGCTCGACTTTCTGCTCGACCATCTCTCGATGAGCCCACCATTGCGACCAATACCAGTTATTCTCAACTCGATCGACTCGCCATACCTGCGAAAGGCTCCGGTGCCTTCCATGCTGGCTCGCCTTGCAGCACATCCGTCTATCAACCTAGTCTGCACAGCGGACACACCAAACTTCCCGCTGATGTGGGATGTCGGTCTGAAAACGCAGTACAAGTTCCTCTTCCACGACGCGACCACCTTTGCGCCCTACGATGCTGAGGTTGACGTAGTCGAGACAGTAAATGAGCTGCTTGGCCGCAGCGGCCGGCGTGTCGGTGGCCGAGACGGAGTAGGCTACGTCCTGCGTTCGCTGCCCGAGAACGCGCGGTCGCTGTACCGCATCCTTGTCATGGAACAGCTTGCTCTCGATCTCATGGAGCAAGGTCTTGATAACGACGACGAAGCCACCGCGACCCCGAGGAACAAGAAGGTCGCCCAGGCCAAGGCTGCTGCGCCTGAGTCGAATCAAGGGGTCGAGTACCGCGTGCTGTACCACAAGGCGGTGCAGGAGTTCGTCTGTTCCAGCGAAGTCGGCTTCAGGACGCTGCTGAAAGAGTTCCACGACCACCAGATGATTGAGAGTCGGAAGGACGCGATGGGTACGGAGAGACTGTGGGTGCCGTTCAGGCAGGAAGAGTTGGAAGGACTGGCAGAAGACCTCGCCAGCGATGCATTCTGAGCGACGATTTCCACAACAATCAACAAAGCAGTTCTGTTCGAAGCTCTCCCTACGACTAATGTGGGTCAGCACCCAACTCCAGTCCATCGTCGGTTACAATCATCACCGGCTAATCCTCGGCATGCCATCCGCAGACAGACCCAGCGATGAAGACTACTCAGCCCTATCTGCCAGCCCAGTGCTATAGTCGTTGAATCTATAAACGCATCTGCCGCGATTTCTTTCATAAAACAACATTAGGTCGCTTAGCTCAGTTGGTTAGAGCGTGGTGCTAATAGCTTTCATCCTTGATACGCCAAGGTCGCGAGTTCGACCCTCGTAGTGACCATCTTTTTTGCACTCTGAGAGACCGCGATTGACACACCCATCGTCGATGCGCTGTCTAGATTACGCGACTTTTTGCTCATGCCATGGTGCAACTAAGCATTGCTGAAATTACTGACTTAGAGAGGCGGCTCATCTTCTACGGGGTTGCATGCGAGCTTGATGGTTCTTCTCGTTCAACCACACTTTGCGGTTCTCCATCAGGAGGCACTCATCAGGTTGCATTTCACTGTTAGCAAATCCCCGAAATTGAGATTTGCATTCGTCCTTGAGGAATATAGTGATTGGACTTTCCAAATCATGATATTGCTATCTCGTCCGGATCGCTGGCAAGCCGAGACGCACTGAATCAGCAAGTCATGGAATGATAGTGCTGTCTACTTAGGGCAGAACATTCTCCCATGGTGCATGTTACATGTTGTATGGTGTAGCTGAAAGAAGAACAAATCCGTAGACATCAATCAGCATCGATCAGCGCTAGTGCCGCATCAAGCTTAGTTTGGTTTCTGACTCCACGAGCAGCCCTAACTTCACTTAGAATCGCCATCACAGAAAATCGTACCTCACCACAGCCAAGATAGCCCACCATGGCGACCGCAACAATGACATACATGGACATACCCGTCAAAAGGCGGCTACCGAAGAACATCAAGCTGCCGCCCGAGAATGAAAGATATATGCGCGCCTGCGCAGACATTGCCTCCGCACTCGTCCAAGACTACGAGGCCCAAGCGGACGGCTCGAAGCCAAAAAAAGACCTCAACTTGAACCAGCTGCGCGGCCAAATCGCAAAGAGACATTACTTGAAGACGCAGCCGCCGCTCACAGCTATCATTGCGGCGGTGCCGGAGCACTACAAGAAATATATTCTGCCAAAGTTGATTGCCAAGCCGATTAGTGAGTTGAATGACTGGTCGGTATGAGCTCATGCTGACAGGCTTTGTAGGAAGTGCAAGTGGTATTGCAGTCGTGGCAGTCATGTGCAAGCCACATCGCTGCCCACATATTGCGTATACTGGAAACATCTGTGTGTACTGTCCTGGTGGCCCGGATTCGGACTTTGAGTACTCGACACAGTCCTACACAGGATATGAACCGACATCCATGCGCGCTATCCGAGCGCGATATGATCCGTATGAGCAAGCCAGAGGCCGTGTTGACCAGATCAAATCACTAGGTCACAGCGTTGATAAGGTTGAGTACATCATCATGGGCGGCACGTTCATGTCTTTGCCAGAGTCCTACCGGGACGAGTTCATTTCGCAGTTGCACAATGCGCTTTCTGGATATCAAACCAAGGATGTGGACGAAGCTGTTGCTGCTGGCGAGATGAGCAACACCAAGTGCGTCGGCATCACCATCGAGACACGACCGGACTACTGCCTGGACCAACATCTTTCTTCCATGCTGCGGTACGGCTGCACACGTCTGGAGATTGGCGTGCAATCGCTCTACGAAGATGTCGCACGCGACACCAACCGCGGACACACGGTTGCTGCAGTGGCGAAAACCTTCTGCCTCTCCAAGGACGCTGGCTTCAAAGTCGTTTCGCACATGATGCCCGACCTGCCCAACGTGGGCATGGAACGCGACCTGGACCAATTCGTCGAGTACTTTGCAAACCCCGACTTCCGCACCGACGGACTGAAAATCTACCCCACGCTGGTAATCCGCGGCACAGGACTGTACGAGCTCTGGCGCACAGGACGCTACAAGAACTACACGCCCAACGCGCTCATCGACATTGTCGCGCGCATCCTCGCGCTCGTGCCGCCATGGACCAGAATCTACCGTGTGCAGCGCGACATCCCAATGCCGCTCGTCACGTCGGGCGTGGAGAACGGCAATCTGCGCGAGCTGGCGTTGGCACGCATGAAAGACTTCGGGACCACGTGTCGCGACGTCAGAACGAGGGAGGTCGGCATCAACGAAGTCAAGCACAAGATCCGGCCCGACCAGGTGGAGCTCGTGCGCCGCGACTACACGGCCAACGGTGGGTGGGAGACGTTCCTGGCGTACGAGGATCCCAAGCAGGACATTCTCATTGCGCTGTTGAGGCTGAGGCAGTGTAGCAAGGAGCACACGTTTCGGGAGGAGTTGACGGGCCAGCCGACGAGTCTGGTCAGGGAGTTGCATGTGTACGGCAGTGCGGTGCCGGTGCATGCGCGCGACCCGAAGAAGTTCCAGCACCAGGGGTACGGAACGCTGTTGATGGAGGAGGCGGCCAGGATCGCGGCAGAAGAGCACGGCAGCAGGAAGATCAGCGTCATTTCTGGGGTGGGCGTCAGGAGCTACTACGCGAAGCTGGGGTACTACCTCGACGGGCCGTACATGAGCAAGGACCTGGAGCCGGCGTGGGAGCGCGAGTGGTAGCAGACATGCACTGTGCGGAAGTATAGATGAAGTGGAGGGATGTCAGGGACTCAAAAGATACATTTGGACAGTCAATCCAACAATAACGCCGTTCCATGCCATTAGATACCCGCTCTAGACGGTCCCTGCAATACTCAGATCCCGGATCTCCTGCAGCACTTCCTCCACCCGTGCGTCCAGCTCGCCCTGTGCGTACTGATCTCTTGTGTTCGCATCCAAGTACTGCTGGACCTGTGCCATGCGCGAGTAGGCCTCGGCGCAGAAGCGCAGCTGAATCTTTACAAGCGCCTCGAAGCTGGGGTCGAGGTAGGGCACGCGCAGGTCGATGAGCTGCGGCAGCTCGGTGGTGAGGGTCTCGTTGAGCTGGTCGTAGGCGGCCTTGGCGAGCTGCTCGTCCTTCTCTGCGCGCGGCAGCTTGGTGACGTCCTTGTCGGGCTTGTCGGTCAGCTTCTTGACCTGGGCGCGCATGCGGTCGTAGTCCATCTGCTTGTGCTCGCGCTTGGTGATGCAGGCGTTGATGTCGGGGAAGTAGGAGCAGAAGCGCTGGATGGGGTCGAGAACTGTCGTGCGGTAGGGCCCGTCGAGGGCCTTGATGGTCTCGGCGTCGAGGTCGGTGACGGCCTGCTTGTAGGAGCGCGAGACGCCGTCCTTGGTGCCGGCGTCGCCGTAGAAGGCGTCGATGGTCTCGGCAATGCGCATCTGGCTGGCCGTCATGGCGCGCAGCGAGTCGAGGTAGCCCTTGGCCTCCTTCTGCAGCTTGTTGGCAGCCGTCTCCATGGTACGGTAGCGGCGTTGCTCCGTTTCGAAGTCGCGGTCATTCGTGCGCTCGACCTGGCCCGTCTTCATGAGGACCTGCGTGGTGGCGCGATTTACACCTTTCTTGAACCCCGTCCAGGACATCTTGGACGTTTTTTGGAGTCGTTTTTTGTGAGGAAATGGTGTTGTAAAGTTGTGTAGCGCGCTGGGTGTCGTCGAGAGTTGCTGCTGTGGCTGGTGTGAATGTCGGTGGTGTTGCGGGGGTGAAGGAGATGCTAGATGACGCTGCCGCGCTTCCGCTGTGGCTGAGCAGACGGCGTCCAAACTTCACTCCTCGCGCCGAGAGCTGCGCAATGCTCTCACTCCGCCCGGCCTCCGCAGCGCGATGCGCAATCCGCTCCCTCGCCCATAGCCGGCGCATCTCTTCTACTGCTGGTAGTAAGAACCCCCCCAGCAAGGTCGTCTTCTCCGGCATCCAGCCCACGGGCGTCCCGCACCTGGGCAACTACCTGGGCGCGCTGCGGCAATGGGTCCGCCTCCAGGATGAGGCCGCGCCCGACACGACGCTGCTCTTCTCCATTGTCGACCTGCACGCCATCACCGTCAAGCAGGACCCCAAAGCCCTGCAGCAATGGCGCCGCGAGATGCTGGCCAGCCTGATCGCCGTTGGGCTCGATCCTGCGCGCTGCGTGCTCTTCGCCCAGAGCAGCGTCAAGCAGCACGCCGAGCTCATGTGGATCCTCAGCTGCGGCGCCTCGATGGGCTACCTGGGCCGCATGACGCAGTGGAAGAGCAAGATGCAGCTGCCCGAGACCGCTTCCCCGCTTGCCTCGTCCACGAACCAGCTCAAGCTCGGCCTCTTCTCGTACCCCGTCCTGCAGGCCGCCGACATCCTGCTGTACAACACCACCCACGTCCCCGTCGGCGAAGACCAGGCGCAGCATCTCGAGTTCACTCGCGAGCTGGCCATTGGCTTCAACCACCTCTACGGCCCGCTCCTGACCGTGCCGGAGACGCAGCTGAGCCCAGCAAAGCGCGTCATGAGTCTGGCCGAGCCCACTAAGAAGATGAGCAAAAGCGACCCGAAGCCCAAGAGCCGTATCTTGATCACCGACTCGCGAGAGGCCATACACACAAAACTCAGGTCTGCCCTCACAGACTCGATCGAAGGCGTGAGCTACGACCCTGAGGCGAGACCAGGCGTGTCGAACCTGGTCGACCTGATATTTCATTTTGACCAGGCGGGTCCTGCTTCGCCGGAAGAGCTGGCGCTGGATCTGAAGCATCTGAGCATGCGCGCTCTGAAGGAGAAGGCCGCGGACACAATAGACCGGAGCATCGCACCCGTCAGGGAGAGGTACGAGGAGCTGATGAGCGGCGACCAGAAGGAGCTCGTCGCGCATGCCGAACACGGCGCTCAGAAGGCGGAGGCCATTGCAGAGACCACCATGCAGAGGATACGTACCGCCATGGGCATGGGATGGTGAGGTCGCTGAAGCTGGATTGTATACCACTTGTATCATATGTAAGATGTTCCTACATGACCCTAGATATCCCATTCCGACGCGGAATCAAAGTGCATCTGTCGTATCTCTTCTTACACGCCCTCGTAGGGATAGCTTGTAGTAAGGCTCACCTCGCTACCCTCATCAGCAAGCTTGCCATGCGTCCTGTCACCACGCCCAGCAGGACCCCACAAGTCACCAAACACACGCCCAGGGTGGAACCAAGTCAAGCTAGCAACAGCAAGGATGACCATAGGCCCCTCAAAGACCATGAAGCTCGCCTCGTGATTCGCAAGACGTCCACCAAACCCCTCCCACAGCTCAGCAACTCTGTAGACGCATCGCACAAAGATGAGCACCGTTGCAACAAATAAACCTAGCAGAATCAGCAGAGTCGCTATAAACTTGTGCGCGCGCACTTACTCCACTGGAACCATTTGAAGGCATTGGAAGCCTCCAGCGCCTCGTACATCCCCAATGCACCCGTCGTCCTGCCCCGCGCGCGCCTGCGTCGGATTGCAAAGTCTCCCCAAAGCCCTAGAAACAAGGCCATGGTGATCACCTGGCTGATCAACCCTGCAATCATGACACGCACGCCCTGGTCGCTGCCCCGCTTGTCCTTTGCAGTAGCCGCCAACGCGCCGCCGATGGCTTGTAAGACCAAAGCCAGGAGGTCGCAGCCGACGAAGATGTACGTGTACAATTTAGGCTGGAGGCGCGAGTAGGCACCGGAAGGGTCGAGGATGAAGAAGACGCGCGAGAGGGAGAGGTAGATGGCTGCTGTGAAGAGAGCGGGGGCGAGCGTAAGGGGGATGAGGTTTCTACCGCGCCGTTAGTGACCTGATCGCCTCCGGACAGCTTCTCGATACTTACACTAGGAAGTTGTTCATCAGGAATGGATTCGCGTTCAGCAGTAGTCGACCCGCGTAGCCCACCATCTCGCCGAGCAGGCCGGTGAGCAGCAACGCTGTGTATTTCCATGTCTTGTGTTGCGTGCCGAAGTAAGCTTGCGTGAGGAAAAGCAGGATGAACATGGTCATGTAGATGGCGTTGCCGGCGAGGCTGGGACGATAGTCGATGACCTGCCATGACGTTGGGCAGGTGCCGACTTTGCAGTATTTGCGGGACATGGCAATGATCAGAGGATCAGTGGTGGTCGTGTTGATATTGTTGGGGTCGATACCATTCTGGTCGAGGGCTCTTGCCAGTAGAGAAGGCGCGAGGGACAGCATGTTGAGGATCTCTGGAGCGATTGATGTGATCACTGAACAATGAAAGAGACGGGTTGACAGAATCCGGTTGAATGTACTTCACGGCGCAAGTTCTTGCTGTTCTTATACACATCATTCAGCTTCCTCTCATCGTGACCCGCAAGGCTTCGCTGACTGCGGCCACTACTGTCTCCATCCACCTACGGCGCAGGTACGCCGCCATGTAAGCTCTCGCAGATCTCTCGACAGACTCGGCTCAAAAACGGTCGGTAGACATGTCGCTGAGCCGTTTGAGGAGCTGAGTTGGGCTTTTGCGCAGCAGCGTGAGATGTTGGTACGGTCGGAGTTGCTGCGCCGTACGGACGCCGTACGGTCAGACGGCATCCTCATTGGCTTATAGCACTTGATCGACGTCAGCGCGGCTAGTATTGGGCAATGAAGATTGTCTCTGTCTTTTGCTTCAAGTATTCTGATTGCTCGATACTTCCTATCTCGCAGGACAATGCTATTGGTGACAAGCGCATGAAGATGCGCAACAAAAAACCAGGCCGAACGCCGAAGCGATGGGAGGGACTAGGGAATCTAAAGGGTATAGGTGCTGTAGCAGACGAAACACACGCTACCAGAGGACAAATGTGAGACAAGTATGATAAGAAACGCCAGCCAGGTTTTGGACCCCAACGCCGATCCCACTCATCACTCTCATCCCAAGCACAGCAAGCTGCGCCCTAACGAGCTCGTGCTGCTACTCGGGCTTAGCATCTCATCCCACCAGCCGTCCCTCCTCTGGCACATTGGATCTTGCTGTGCCAACCAGATTCGCAAACCGCTCACGCGCTTGAGCACGGCTGGTAATGTGTTCTTGTCGCCCTCACGGATTGGTACGACGCGCTGGTACAATTGGTCTCGTCTATCCGAGTTGACCGTGACAGCAGCAACGAAAAGTGGCCAGATCGGGTAGATGGCTGTGTAGAGTGCGCCCTTGACAGGAAGGGAGAGGATGAGAGTGCAGAGCTTTTCGGACAGATCGATGACAGAAGGGTTATACCGTGTCATACTGGGAATTGTAAGTCGATACTCAAGTTGCGCTGTTCTAGAATGAGTCTTACCCGAAGATGCGGCAGCGAAGGTAGATCATTGCCGCTAGACGAAAGGCTTCCGCTGTTGCGAGCAGTATGTCATGCTCGGGTCCTTGAGGCTCTGCAGACCACTGCTTTAGACTCTGAAGTTGCGCTTCCTGGGATTGTGCATATAAAACTGTGTTGCTGTTGTGACTACCAAACGCCAGAGAAGTAATGGACGAGATGATGAAAAGTAGCTGCGGTGACAGTCCGAGAATTGAGCAGATCTTCTGTGTATCTGTTGGCTGTGTGCCCTCGTGCCAGGACTTGGACTCAAGTGAGTGGAAGTTGGTACACTGCAGCGATTCTGAGGTCTGTGCAGTGCGAGCGAGTGCAAGCTGAGCCCGGATGAACAGCGCAGGATCCGATTGAAGATTGGCCATGTTGTCAGGGATGATGTCAAATACGTTCGCATGGCAAGACCAGCACAAAGACGCGTCTGGCGAGTCGTTGACGGCGCCATGATGCATGAGCAGCATACTGGTGGCGAGTGCGCCGTCACAGTCCTCGCCGTTGGTGATCTGTGTTGCGAGAGCTTGGAAAGCTTGTGTCGAATAGTACAATTCGGCATGCTGATAGAAAGCTTTTTGAGAAGGGACGTATTCGGATATGTATGATGCAGACAGACTGAGGAGGGCATATCGTGTGCTCAAACAAGTGTCTGCGACTTTGAGCAAAGTTACATAGCCGTTCGACTGGGTGGCTACCGTGCGCCCTGGACATATCCCATTGATGTAGAAGTCGATAAGGAGGTTTTCTATGTCGCTTGACCACGCACTTGGCGATGGCACGTACTTCACCAAGCTCGTGAAGCCGCTCTCTTGCGACGACACGATGTCGAAAGACTGGGACGAACCTGGAGTGAACGGACTACTTGATCGTGATCTCGATGCTGATCTCGGAATCTCGATTTCAGCCATTGGAGAGTCCACTGTATTATCAGCGTGTGTATTGATGTGGGGATCGAATTTTCTCACCTTTCAATCCTGTCAAGTCAGACAATTCGCATAGGAAGTCCTGACATGCCTCCGCCTTCAACCTTTGAATGTGCTGCAGCCTCTGCAGCACCAGGGTGACAGCGGCTGAGTCCTGAATGAGCGACAAGTATGGCTGTTGCTGCTGAAGTGTCGCCTTGAACTTCTCGAATTGCTTGCTGTTGAGTTCCCCCAACCGCCAATACAGCTGTCCGAGAACTTCCAAAAGCACGACACCCGGTCCCTCTGTGACCATCCACTGTCTGATGACGAGGAGATTGCGCCTGCTGTTCCTCTGGTTTCCCTCTGTCGGTAGGTCGACGACTCGCCCTACCAATCGATCGATGTGAGTGCAGTCGAGGCATGAAAAGTCGGGTGACATTGACAAATGCTGCAGTGCATCGCTAGCTGCTTCCAAGGCTTTAGTAAGCTTTTTATCGGGTTCCATTGTGCTTCCTGTAGGCGCTTGCCCTGTAAGGTACGGAGTGTGCTTAGTATCGAGGCAGCGAGGCAGGACCAGTGAGTGACAGGTTCCAATGGTTAGGTTTACCTATACTGATGGTACGCGCACTTGACTACAAATATCGGATTTGTGTTTGCAGTCTAGAGCCCGTCGGCAGTGTATAATGGTGGCCCGTCAAAAGGTACCTGAAACCGGGGTCCTAAAGCTCTCTCTGACAAAACTCATGAATAGCAGACAACCTAGGCAGCTTACGGTAACAGCAGCTTGCGTTTTGATTGGATACACCTGAGACCTTACGTTTGAGATGTGCCCAGCTCAGGGCTGCACAGTCATGATTACCATGTGGAATCGACCCGAGCATGAGCTGAGCCATCTGGACTCTTCGGCAAACAGTAAATTACAGTCCGCATTCTGAATGATGCTTCGCTGTTAACTCTGGCCTGACGACAGCGCAAACCGCACCCTTCGAAAAGCCTCTCAGGCCGCGCATTTGTTGTTCGGCACGTCGCCTGGTCCTTTGTTCCCATGAAAGAGTATATCCGGCTACAGAAGCTGGATGGCGTCGTATTCAGTGCTAAGAGCGCTCAACTGCTTTATTCGGTTTCCGTGATGCAGGCTGGGGCCAGCCTTGGAGGAAGATGCTGCGGCTCCCTGCAGGGGTATTAAGCGAGCCTACCAGAGCGTGCCGCCACGTTAGCTCCGGGTTTCGTGTGAACGCCTCACGGGATGTACGATAGAATCCCATCGACAAACGCAGCTTCTTTCGGTGCGAGATCGGGGAAGGTCATCAGTCGTGAATATGGCCGAAGTCCGTTACGTGAAACTTGCCCTCACCACCAACTTCGTTGTAGCCCTCTATCTTGAAGTCGATTGCCGACTAGCGTATCGGTGGTGTATCATACCGGCTGGTGGTCCTCAGGATATGTTCCTGAATGTATTCGAAAATTTGCTGTTATGAAAGGGGTATCTCTTGAAGCGAAATGACGTCCCTCGCTGATCGCTCAGTCTTTCCTCCACCCAACGTACACCTCATCGGTCCTGAACCTCTGCGTGCAGGTTGTATCCTCCAAACCTGTGACGATCCCCGTTGAGTACTCCAACAGTCCCGCATGCGCAATCATGATGCCGTTGTCGATACAGAATCGCTCATCCGTAGCAAATACACTGCCGCCTCGATCTCTTGCCATCATGCCCATCATCTGTTGCAAGCGCTCGTTCGACCCAACACCCCCAACGACCAGCACTTGCTGCGAACCAACATGTGCCATGGCACGCTCGGTAATTTCAACCAACATGGCGAATATGGTCTCTTGAAGCGAAAAGCACATATCTTCTCTTGTGACCAGCTGCCCATCTTCAGTCTTGAGCCTCTTCTCATCAGGCAGCGTTTCATCCAGACCTCGGGCTAGAAGGTCTGCTGCTGCCAATATACCGGAGAAACTTGCGTCCATGCCCTTCACACCATATGGCAGGTCTATGAGATTCTTGCCCTTTTTCGCCAGTTGCTCGACGTTGTAGCCAGGGAAGGGATTATTCGGAATCATGAGCGTTCGCGCGAATCGGTCTATGCAGTTTCCTATCGCTATGTCGAGGGTCTCGCCGAAAATGCGGTATCGGTTCGCGGAGTAGGCGATGACTTGCGTGTTACCGCCAGAGACGTAGAGGACAACAGGATTGTCGGCCCGTGTTATGGAGCGGCCCATTTCGATGTCTATCGACTTGTCAGCCACAGCCCGCGACACCATGCTTGGAAGCTACTGACGACCCACGCAGTGGTTCACACCGACCATAGGCTTGTTCCACAGCAGACTGACGGTGCGCGCTGCAAGTGCAACGCTCTGCAGTGGCGCACCCATGCCAGGTCCTTTGGTGTAGCATATGCAGTCGATGTCCTCAATCTTGACGCCAGCCTGCTGCACAGCCTGCTTAATCAATCGAACGACCCATGCTCGGTGGTGCAATGCTGTATCTTTTGGTAGGAAACCTTCGCCCGGCGGGGAAATGTAAGTATGTCGAAGATTCGAGAGAATGACAGGAGGCTTGTTCGGCGCCGGATGGTGAATCACACCGATTCCGATCTTGTTCGCGCTTCCTTCTAACCCTATGGCAATCATTGTGACTACTGGAGTGGTGTTGTGAGGCTTTCAAACGCGTTCAAGGTTCACAAATGGCGGGGTCTAGAGAACGTTGCCAAGACTGAGTTCGTCCGTAGGGCTGAAAGCAAGGCTGGCATTACTGCAGCACGCAATGTTCAGCAGTCGCAAATCTGATCCCTTTATCTGTAACGTCCGTCTTCTCAATTGAATGTATATGAGTGTAGGAGATTGCGCGCGTTCACAGGGTAGGGTCACCCTTGTTACACCAACGTCACTTGGAGGTCCCGAGGTCTGAGCTTGGTGACACAGACGTCGAGCTGACACTGCTGCCACTTCTCCTTTCCCAAGAGCTCAAAAGCTACATCTTTCTGTTCTTGACAAGCTGAACTATGACTTCCGAGCTGGCAATGGGTCTACGCCGTGAGCGCAGAGACATGCAGCCGGCAACTCGGCCAATGAGGACCATGCTCGGTTCGCCGTGCTTGAGGTCCGCCGCTAACGATCCATCACATTTCCAACCTCCACTTCCACCGATAGCTCGCCAGTTTTTCGACAATGGCAGACTTCGACAGTGTCGGTCAGGCTTTTCTGACATGGCTTCAACAATCTGGAGCGGAGATCAGCCCAAAAATAAAACTCGAGGACTTGCGCCATGCTCGAGCCGGCAGAGGCGTTGGTAAGTGGCCGTTTTCTGTCACTTCGAGGCGGTCAGTCCCGGGACACCTATTCGTATCCTACGGGTCTGCCACTCGTACTCCTAAATGGTCAAGCACTCACATGGATCAGTCGCCACACAAGACATCGCCGAGCATGAACTCCTCTTTCGCATTCCGCGGTCAGCAATTCTCAGCGTTGAGAACTCGATCCTGTCCAAAGAAATACCCGCCGCTACCTTCGAAACACTAGGACCGTGGCTGTCCCTCATACTCGTCATGCTGTACGAATACCTGAACGGCGATGCTTCCAACTGGGCCGCGTACTTCTCGGTTCTGCCCTCCGAATTCGACACTCTCATGTACTGGACGGAAGACGAACTTGCCGCGCTGCAAGCCAGCGCTGTAGTAAACAAGATTGGGAAGGAGAGCGCCAACGAGATGTTTCTCGAACAGCTCATTCCTGTCATTAAAGAATTTGCACCGGTCTTTTTCGCAGACGATGCGCGTGCGCCACAACGAGCGGAGGAAATGCGCGATGAGCGAAACCTCGCTCTCATGCACCGCATGGGCTCCTTGATCATGGCATACGCTTTTGACGTCGAACCGTCAGTGCTGAAGAAGGATGTGGACGAGGAGGGATATGCCTCAGAAGACGAGGATGAGGCTCTGCCCAAGGGCATGGTTCCTCTAGCAGATATGCTGAACGCTGATGGACATCGTAACAACGCACGTTTGTTCTACGAAGCCAGCTCTCTCGATATGAAAGCTCTGAAGCCAATCCGTGCTGGCGAAGAGATCTTCAACGACTATGGACCGCTACCCCGCTCCGACTTGCTGCGTCGCTATGGCTATATTACCGACAACTACGCTCAGTACGATGTCGTAGAGATTTCCATGGACCTGGTCACGGATCTTGCCACGGCAGCCGGCATTCACTCGGAGGCGCGAGTCGAGTACCTTGATGAGCAGGAGGTCATCGACACTGGCTACGACATCACAGTCAGCGACCCATTCACACTACAAGAGAGCTTGTCTCCTGAACTCGTGGTGCTCGTAGAGACGCTGCTATTGCCGGATGAAGAGTTCGAACGGCTGAAGAAGAGAGGCAAGCTGCCGAAGCCCGAAAAGATGACCAGCAAAGGGGCAACGTTTCTGCATAGGCTTGTGCAGACGCGACTTGCACAGTACGGTACGAGCCTCGATGATGACGTCCGCGAGTTTCCTGGAGTATCAGACCTCGGCGGACCTGGGTCAAAAGAGCGACGCTTTGCCATGGCAAAGGCAGTCAGAATTGGAGAAAAGAGTCTGCTTAAGCAGGTGGAAGAAGTATTGGCAGAGAAACTTACAAGAGAAGACGTTACGACAAAGAGACCTCGAGAGGTGGACGAAGAAGGAGACGTAGAGATGGGCGGCACTGGCAAAAAGCAGAGAGCATGAGAGGCTCGTCTCACGATTGATGGTTCCGCGCAGCGACAGTGCGACATCCAACGAGTCATTGTGACAGAGTAATTGAAAAGATGGACTGGAGTGCGGTTTGGTAAGTTTTCTGCTTGTTTTTCTATAAGGTGCTCAAGGGTGTGCCTTGCGCAGCCCGGTGTTGCAGGTATCATACGTATCCAAAACTAACTGGAGAGACCACTAACGACTATCCAGATACCTCTTTGGTCCCCCGATCCTCGTCTCCTTGACCGCCGAATGTTGTACATATCTCTGGTGCATCCGCTCCGCCAGCTGGATCACCTCGTTCGCGAATAAGAATCAAAGGGTATATCTCGCACTAAGCAACACGTATCGTCGTCAAAAGGCTGTTGAAAGAGAAGGCTCACGACGAAGCGTTGGGGCCAGGAGCCGCTGTCGGAGGCATGAGGTGGCCGGACGCAGATCGGTTATTGTTCTCAATCGATTTCCGGGCTGCGCCTCCTGCTTGCTGAGCATGCTGCTTCTCACCCTGGCGCTCGATCATGATACGATACCTGATGTGCAGATTGTCGGTCCAATCGACAGGATACGTCTGCTCATCTTCACTACTGTCTCCGGAGTACTTCCAGCGGTCCGCGACGCGCTCGTCTAACTGACTGTCTTCGAGCTTCTGGCGCTTGACACCACGTCGGTCGATCATTACACGCCCACCTCGCCCGATACGTCTTCGGTATCGAGATTGGTCTTGGAAGGGTACATCATCTGGAGGCGTACCAAATCGAATCCGAGCATTGCGCCGTGGCGTGTCTGACGCATTTGTACGCACTACCGCCATCGAATCAGCACCTTCATCATCAGAAACGGATGCTGGAGGGGTGGGCAGCTGCGACTCCGTAAAGACTGTACGGAAGTCAGACTTCGCCGCAGCCTGCTCCAGCGGTGGTGTGATGGGTCGCCACGTTGCGTCCACCCAGCCAACATTCCACTTCTGGTGCTTGACGAGGTTGTCTTCGATGAAAGTGTCGATGGCCTCCGTCTTCTTCGCCTGCTGCTCCTCCAGGTATACAAGGTCACTATCGACAAGACGTCCATCGGCACGAGTGACCTGGGGCTTCATGCCAGGGATGTTCTGGCGGACTCTCTCAAGATCGGGTCTGGGTTTCGGCTTTGGTGCAGGCTGGAATTTATCAGTCGTGGTCTGAGCTCCCGAGGTGAAGAGTAAGCATACCTTCTGGGTGATCAAGAGTTCTTCATCATCGATCTTGATGTTGAGTCGCCTCTTGATTTCCTTGACAGCGTGGCGCTGCTCGAAGATCTGCTTGTCATTGGCGAGGGAGTCCCTCATCAGAGCCTCCCGCCGCTTCACCTGAGCCATTAAAAGTCGAGCTTGCTCCAGCTCATTGCGAAGCTTCTTCAGCTTCTCGGTCACCTGCGCGTCCCTGCCTCGGGTCTTACGAACCTGTCGTACTTCACGGCGTCTGAAGCAGACATAAGGATCTGCCTCGTCAGTCTCCAGGTTGGTTTCGAACTTCAGCGCTGGTTGCAGAGGCCTATTGCCTTTGAGCAGTCTCTGGTTCTTCCAATGCGGGTAGACGTCTTTGGCAAATCTCCGCGCGCTCTCGCCGATCGTCTCGTCGAAATCGGATTCCAGATCCTCGTACGCAAGCACTGGAGCATCGCCAACTGCAGAGAAAGGCTGCTTCGTCTGAGCCGTCTCCTCGAAAAAGTTCATGACCTCTTCGAACTCATCCTCGGAACAATGTGGACCCTTCGTCCGCTTTTGATTGTACGCCTTGAGGAATGCGACATCATCACTGGTCATATTGTACGGACATCCTGAAGTATCCTCAACGGTAGAAGAGAAACGGATATATGTTGCAGGCTGCGTGAATCGCTTGGGGTACAACTCATCGTATACCAGGTGACTTTTGGTTGCTTCTGGTGTGGGGATGTACAGCTGGGCAATCTTCCCGCCAGTGGCGCCTTGCGCTGCAGCCTGCGCTGCAGAGATGACGGCTTGCAAATGATGTTCCTGTTGACAAGGTCAGTAAGAGTCGTCCAAACATGATGGAGGTTGGTTTCGGTGAGATGACCGTATCCTGGGCTTGACTAGCAGGTGAGTGCATTGTCGTGACAACGACTATCGTGAAAGCCCAAAGCGGCTAGTGCAAGACTTACAATCTCCTCTCCCTTCTCAACACCGGTTTCCACCTTGGGTATATGGCGCGACGCCTCGTCATCGTCAAGCTTTTCGACCTCATGTTCGCGCAACACAGGTATGTTCTGCTTCGTGGACAACTTGCGCTGGCGGAAGCGCTGACCCGTTACGCGTTGCGTCATGTTGCTTCAGCCCTGCGGGTCTGCGGGTTGGCGTTCCTCGCAGTCGTGCACGTGACCGCAGACTCTGCCGTGTGGACAGGTGGCCGCCTCCGGCCCTGCGCGTGCAGTTTCGCGTCAAGGACGCGTCGCAATAATGCCGATATGGGGCTCAAACTACTCTTTGAGTCCAGCGCATTAGTATCCGAGATGCATATGATGAATTTTGATGGTTGTGGGTGCGTTTTGGCGTTGGGAAATCCTGATGCGTTGGATGAGCGGTTTCTTGAGGTTGCGAAGGGGCGCGCAAAACAAGGGCACTCCGGCCGAAAACAAGGGTCGTCCACGGGAGGTTGTAGCCAATCATGTCGGCGCTTGCCGCATTCAGAGCGCAACAGTCATCTTGTTTGTGCATCTTGGAACGCATGCAATGCAACATGATTTCACCATCTGCAGTTCAAGTCTGATTCTCGTCATTGACATGCGTATTCACCTCGAAAGTGACTTTGCAACTTCGCTACCAAGGTCACCTGGAAGCAGTTCCATGTTCGTGAGCAACGAATAAGGAAGGCGCTAGTCTTGTCTGGGCTGTAGTGTATGCAATGATCTTCGCTAGACAACCCGCCGCGAGCGAACAATCGTCCTCTCTCCTATCTACTCACCCATGACAAGATGGTCCATATAGTTGTCAAGGACATCGCCGCCGCAGTCGCTGGTGTTGCAAGTATCTTGTTGTGTGCCGCGGCATCGTAGCTTTTCAGTCCTCATTGCGAGTCTGCCCACTGTACTTGCATGCAGAAGTACAACACTGCGTTCGTTGTCAAGGAATGCAGTCAGTTGAGGATTGTCGCAAAAACGATATCGTACTGCTCGACAACAGCGGCGATGTGCATTCAGATCATTCAAATAAGGAGACGGACCATAGACAGCAAGATGGATGAGTAAGCATCGTTCCGCTGGCCAGAAACTGACGTTGCTTGGGAATCGAGGAAGCTCACAAGTTGGCCAGCAAACCAGATGCGCAAAAAGATAACTCCCCCACGAAGGATCGAACTTCGAATCTCCCGATGTGCCGTTGAGCGGTAACAGTCGGACGCCTTGACCATTGGGCCATGGGGGACTTGCAGCTATTACTGCTGTTTGGATGAGTAATCAACGGCATATACGCATTATATCTGCGGCGATTGTGTTGGGAGCCGGTATATGTGCGGGAGTGGTCATGGTGTGGGAAACAGCTCCTGACTTAAGTGGGGCCGCTGCTTTGTTACCGAGCCTCGAGCAACTCCAAGCCTACAACACGTTTACTTCTCGCAAGTCCGCAGATGCGTGTATCTAGTCTTCTATCCGCCTTGCACGCCGTTGTCATCTTGCTTTGATCACTCTCGTAAACGAAGTAGTCGATGCCACGAGTCTCGATAATCACCGTTGTGTACTGTAAGCCTGCTTTGGGGACAAGCACTCTTCAGCCAGTCTACAAGCAAAGTCAGGGAAAGGTACATACTTCCGAAGCTCATATACCCAACAATACTCACAGCGCGATCTGACATGAGAGATCCTGAAGCCGTGTCTGAATCCACGGCAGAACCTACTGTTGTCACTACGATTGTATGCTGGTTGTAGGATGACTGCGAGCATGCTCGCTATCAGAACTCAACCCCTGGGGTTCTCAACCGCACGCCATTTCACTCCTACCAAATCCCTTCATATACTCTCCATTGCCTGCAACGTCTGCTCTACTTCCCTAACCCCACTGAACACGGACCCAACCACGATACGACCCATCCATTTACTTGGCCTCATCTTTGGCTGCATCTCAACAACCTCTGAGGCGTACGCACCCCGAATCATTCCACGCGACAGCTTCACTACTGTTGTCGTTGATATCGGCGGGCGACTCGATCAAGGATGCGCTGAAAATGTCTACGGGTAGGCTTAACCTAGCCCCGTAGACCAAACGGTTCCTGCACGATCACATGCTGCTACAATAATCACGTCATCGAAGACCAATTCCAAGAGTACGTCAAGCCGGCGATTGAGCTGTGAACAAATGCTCTACGAGAGCGTAGTATCTTAACACTTTTGCGACACGACGGTCCTTGAGAGCAGCTACAATGACAACAACTTGTTTGACATAGAGCTGTACATCTTTGACTAGCTTGATCTACTTTACGCTGACCTCTTACTGTTGCAACGGCTTGTTGGACGTTTCCTGCGCGACGATGAGAACTGGGAGATGTAAATCTATTGCTCTGTTGAAGAATGCACCTACCCCTGGCCGGTGGCTGTTCTCTATGCCTACGACGAACATAGTTGTTGTTATTGCATCTCTCGTATGTCTTACAAGTTGCAGGAGGGTCCAGACAATCAGAACCCCACCGTCCCTCGCGATCTTTGGCAGATGCAACAAGTATACTATTTATTTGACGATCATCCGGCTCTGCTTCGAGACTTTCTCCATGGCGACAATCCTGGCGAATGTGGCGATGATTTCCTCATGGTGTGTATTGGGTGTCGCGGCAAGGGTCTCACTGTGGACTATTACGACTTTAGCTGGGTGCGACCAGAGGAGGTAGTGGAGGCGACTTAACAATGACAGCCGAACAAAGCACAACTCCAAAGCTCGCTGTCATGAACGTTGTTGGCTAGACTGCTTCCATTGTGCGATGTGTCTCTACATGCTAGTCCAAGGCACGGTTTCCTACTCTGTCTTCTTTCTCATGCGCTTCATCAGCTCGGCGGCCTTTCCTGTCCTCGCAGAAGTTGCGAAGCGTGGCTGGGAAGCCACGGCTGGGCCTAGGTCCTTCTTCTTGGCTCTTGCCGCGATGTCGATGCCAGTCTCCTCGGCCTTATCCTCTGCAGCACCGTCCTTGTGTTCCATTGTATCTTGTGTCTCCTTCTTCTGCTTCTTGTGTGGGCCAGCCGCGTCCTCGGCGTCAGCTTGGCGTTTCGCATGAGCAGAAGTGGTGAAGCTCAGCTCTGGGACTACGCAAAAACGTTAGCATGCGTTGCAAGAGCTGGACATGGGGTTCAACTTGCGCTCGTCGTCTTCGTTGTCCCCGCTCTTTGCGTCGATGTTGGTACTTGTTGAAGTGGTAGCGGGCTGCGGTGCAGGCTGCTGGGGTGGGGGAACAATCGGCGTCGCGCCGTTTGAGTGACTGCATGTACGGTCAAACAAGATGCAGGGAATGCATTCTTTGAAGATCTTCTTGTTGCTCTTACTCACATATACGCATTCGTTCATGTGTGCACTGCTATGACCCTGGCATCCGGTGCACTTGAGCCGACCAGCCTGAATCTGACAAGTTTGAGCGAAGTATGCAAGCAGCGCCGCCAGCTTCCTCTTATCAACTTCGAAGGCGTTCTTGTTGTTGCGCAGTATGAATGGAATGTCTGAGGGCAGGTCTTGTGTAAAAGCCTTGTTCATAACGACTGTTAAGAGATACTATCATGGTTGCTCTTCATTAATATACCTCTTTCAATGGCTTAAAGAGGCCCGCGCTCTTATCAAGGATGACCATTGCATTGACTGGGGACTTGGTAAAAGAAGAGAGAGCGGGCGTGATATTATCTGTAGGCGTGCCAAGAACATGCGCGTGCCAGACTCATTTGTGGCGGCGACGAGGTGGCTTTCCAGGCAAATGCGAGAGTGAAGTGAGTAGTGCTGATGTCAAACGGCCATCGTGCGGCCGAGAAATTGCTTCTCGCCTGGAGCGCAAACTCGAGACATCATGGAAGATATGGCTCAGACAAAGTGTGAAGATGTGTAAATCGTCGAATGATACATACAAGAAGTGTGGCTACCGTTGAGATCGATGCTCAGGATCCTCAGGTCTAAATCCTCCATCTCGCGGCTCAGGCTCATTTCGCGGTTCCCAGTCGTACGTATGTGCTTCTAACTCTTGCGGTGGCAGGGCAGTCTCAGTCCTTCCATCTGCTATCTCATGCACAACCCCAGTCCCAGATGCTGTGTGGCTCGCTTTGGAGGGTGGTGCAGGTTCAGGTACCGAGTCGGGCAACTGGGCTCTCCATGGCGCATCTAACTCTGACGGGTCTTCATCTTTCTTCTCGTAGCCAGCATCCTGTCTGGCCTTTCTCCTGCGTTTCAGCAAGAACAATACCGCGAGACATATGAGTAGGAACCCTCCCACGCCTATGCCGACACCAAGTCCTATTGCCAGGGCACGATTGCCGTTTCCCGATAATAGGTCTCCCGATGAAGTGTCGTTGGCAGCATTCGTGATGAACGCAGATGAGGCTGATATAGTTTTGACTACCTCCGCGGCGTTGAGTGAGAAGACGTTAGAGGTGTCTGTGCAACAGTCACCAGACGCTCCACAGCAGTAAGTATCATTGCCACAGCTCTTCACGCCCTGGCCGCGATCGATGTGATATGGCGCTAGATGCGAGTCAGTGTAAGCCACGAAATCATCTATGGGTAACATACAGTCTGTGCAGAATCTGGGGCATGATGAAGAATTGAAAGATGCATCTGTGCAGGCGCTGCGGTAGAAGTTGTAGGAATAGGTCTTCTTGGAATCCGGTCCTGGCTTGCAAAGGCCATTACTCAGGCAGATGAAGGTCGGTCCACAGCAGGCAGACACTTCCGCGTTTGGATTACATACTCCGCCGTTGCTCTCTTTGCCGTTGGGGAAATAGCAGGTCGAATTCGTGGCGGCGGCGGCAGACCAGAGTAACGCGACAGCCAGGGCCAAGGACCTGCGCAACAGCATCTTGGAGACCGTGTAGGACTGCCGAGAACGCAGGAGGGACTGGAGTTGTGGAGAGGATATCTAGCCGTAAGACCATGGAGTGAGCCCGCAAGGGGGCTCCGGATGAGAAATACACTTTTCTTACTGTGGTGTAGTCGCCGACCCGCACTGTGCATGTGGTTAGACCAGGGCCAAAATTAAATGCACCTGCCAATGAAACGTTCTTCTGGTATCGATCCTTGTAGGATTGACAGAGGAAGTTCCCGATCATGGCATGTGCGTGTGAGCAGGATAAATTAAACCTACCTTTGCTTTGCCGCAAGTCGGCATTTTTCTCGTAGATTGAAAGTGGGTCGGAATGGGACGAGGCCGTTGCCGATCGCGGGGCGAAAGGGCAGTGGTTTGGCTCTGCTTGTTCAGCACGCCGCAAATTGAGCGCCAAGTGAATGATCCCTCTTCGAAGCTAACAGCCCGCCGCGGAGTAGCAACACCTGATTCTTGAGATAAGGGTCAGGGAAACCTGCGATGCTGATGCTGCTGATGCGCGTGCAACCTTGCGCGATCGCAGGGGCCGCATGTAAGCGGAGAGCACGGAGAAGCGTGATGTCACTCGAGGAAGTGCCCACAGCAGGCAGCAAGACAGAGAGCATGTGCTTGGGACCGGCCATCATCGCGCTCTGCACGGTTCCCATAAACTCATCCTTAGCGGCTTGGTCATACATAGAAAACGCCTGGCGCGCCTCACAACGTTCCGCGATCCGGGATTCTCCACACGGCGCAGTTACGGCGCAGTCATGCAGGCGCTCCTCCACGCCTTTTAAGGAAAGCGACTAAAGTCCGGGGCATCCCACAATGACTTCTGTCGTTACACACATCTCGGAGACCGTTGCGATGGCGCCAGCACCGGCGACGCCTCCAGTGCGAGCAATGCGCGGAAACGAGCACCCACTAGCATGAAAAGTCGGACGCCTTAGCCGCCGCCGGTGTGGCCCTCGGATTAAGGCGCAAAAGCGCTTCTTAAGAGCTTTGAACCCCTATGTCGTAGAAGGCATCAGGACGACATCACAGCACATATCAGAATGGTTTCTTCGTTCCTCTTCAGCACCGCGATTCTAGCCGCCGCATCGAGCGCAGCAGCACAATGTGGCTGCGGCAGCTCCCTGCCTAAAGGCATCGAAGCGGGCAAGTCCGTCAACCTCACTATCGACAGTGCCAGTGGGGTGTCTCCCCGCGGATACCGTCTTCACCTCCCCGAATCGTACGACATCAACAAGAAGGTCCCCTTGATACTGTCTTTCCATGGCCGCGGCAAGGACGCCAAGTTCCAGGAAGAGCTCTCGCAGTTCTCAAATGCGACCTATGGATTCGAAGGCATCTCTGTGTACCCGGAAGGTGTAGCCATGAACAACTCGAAAGGCACCCAGCAGTTCCAGGGCGATCCGGATTCTCCACCGTCAATCGATGATGTGACCTTCACATTGGAGCTGCTCGACGAACTCCAGAAGACGTACTGTGTCGACACATCGCGAATCTGGGCCACCGGAAAGTCTAACGGAGCTGGCTTCACAACTGTGCTCGCCTGCGACGCGGAGGCGACCAAGAGAATTGCTGCATTTGCACCGGTCTCCGGAGCGATCTATCTGAACTCGAATCAGCAGCTGCCGCCTTGCAATCCTAGCCGCCTTCCCATCCCAATCATGGAATTCCACGGTTACAAAGATACTACGATTCCCTACAAAGGCGGCGTAAACACGCGTGGTAACGCAAACTCCACCGATATCATTACCTGGGTCGACGACTGGGCCAAGCGCGATGGATTCGAAGTGGACGCGAACAAGACGTCTCATCTGTGCAGCGGAAGCAGGTTGGTGACCAAGTACAGCTGGGATGACACCGTCGTCCATTACAACTACACCAACTTGTTCCACGACTGGCCCAGCTCTTTCCCCAACGGTGATAGTGCGAAGTATCTGACGTGTAAGGAGGCAGAGGCCACACCCATTATCCTTGACTGGTTCAAGAAGTGGGTTTTGTAAGCACTAAACTCGCGCGCACGACTCGGAGCAGCATGTGTAACTCGCAATGATAATGTACTGTGTATAACAACCGATTCTGTCAATGACTACAAGAATATGAGGAACAACGTCGGGTTTCGATTGAAAAGGTTAAAAGCAACAATCCCTCGCGACGTTAAGTGTATATGCAAAAGACGCGGTCCGAAAGTGCAAAGGTGCTGAACCACGCATTCAGCTTGTCAGCATGTCTCGCAGCTGAGGAAACGCCCTTTGCTCACGGCCAATGATACTTGAATATAGGGGCGATATTGATTGTCAGACTTCTCAACTGTCAGCCCAGTGGAGCACATCAGGTTGCCAGCGGTGTGTAGGGTAATCATCTAGCTGTAACGAGTAGTCAGGATGAATAGCCCCGCACTAGTGTGAGCCGAGGCATATTACTCCTGTTGACTACGGACGAAATCACAGCGAGAATCAGCTCCTACATATCTATCGCTGCCTGGACCTACTTGTCTCTCCCGTACTTCCCTCTTGGTTCACACTTCCATTCGAACCTTGCTGCTCGAACCTACGTTCTGCAAACAACAAACTGGAGAAGAGACACGTATAGCTACCCTTACAATATGACAGACTTCGAGACAGCCATCCAGGAGGCCGTTGATGCCAAAGAGATCCCGGGCTGCGTTCTCTATGCATCCAATCGCGATGGTGATGTTCCTTCAATGTGTATAATCCCTTTACTCATCAAGCTCAGGCTCATTCAACTACACCAAAACCTTCGGCACCACATCCATGGAATCCGAAAACGCCAAACCCCTGCAGACAAGTAGCATCATGTGGATCGCCTCTTGCACGAAGCTGATGACATCCATCTGCGCCCTGAAGCTGGTAGAGCAGGGCAAGCTCACACTCGACGACCCGGTCTACACCCACATCCCTGAGCTCAAACACTTCAAGATCCTTGAGACCTTCGACAACAACGGCAAACCCGTCGAGACTCAACACAAAAAGCCGATCACTCTGCGCACGCTCTTGACGCACACCAGTGGTCTCACTTACGATAGCTTCCACCCCAAATTGCTAGCTTGGTGCGCTCACCACGGGCGAACACCTAACACCGGCACGAAGTTGTTGAAGCGCTTCGATTCGCCGCTTACGTTCGAGCCGGGTGAGAGCTGGTTTTACGGGCCTAGCATCGACTATGCAGGTCTGTTGATCGAGCGCGTCAGTGGTGTCACGCTTGAGGAGTTCATGCGCGAGAACTTGTGGGAGCCACTCGGGATAAAGGACATGACGTTCAAGCTGAGTTCGCGACCTGACTTGGTGGAGAGGATGGCGGCGATGAGCGAACGAGAGGCAGGATCTAGCACGGTCAAGTACATGGGCGGGAAGCAGTTCCACCAAGACACTGACGGGTCGGAGATCGAGGACTGTCTCGGCGGCCAGGGCGTATTCACCTCTCCAGAGGAGTACTTCAAGGTTGTGAAGGCCGTTCTGACGACAGAGGACGATGAGAAACTGTTGAAGAAGGAGACGTTGAACGAGTTCTTCAAGCCACAGCTAGGAGAGGGGTCTGCAACAGCGCTGAATGGACTACTGCAAGACGACTTTGTGAGTAGAGTTCCACATCATACATGAAGTTACTGACCACGAGCACAGGTCAATAATGCGATGGGTGGAACCGAAAAGAGCGTTAAGAAGGATTGGGGCCTCGGAGGGCTTCTGCTTGCGGAAGATCAGTCGGACGGCAAGACGGCTGGCACAATGATCTGGGGCGGGTTGCCAAACTTGAACTGGGTAAGCTCCTTGATTCGTTTTCTTGACCTACAGCTAAACTGAGATAGTGGGTCGATCGCAAGACTGGTATCTGCGGCCTGTACGCGGGACAGGTATTGCCCACTGGCGATGCCAAGGTCGCAGAATTGGACCGCAGCTTCGAGGCTGGTATTTATGAGAAGTACAAACAGACCGGTCCTCGCCTATAGACGTTGTATCTTTGGTCAGATAACAACAATCAGCCGAACACCTCTGACCTTCCATCTCCTACGCACAGTAGCTACGCGTCTAGCATCTCAACATCTGACAGCTTCTGACCCTCTTCAAGAACTTGCACTTCTCCGATTGATTTCAACGCCCAGAGCAGAATGGTGAACTGGTCGTTGAGTCCTTGTAGATCCGGGTCTTCTGCAGTCTCGTCAAGATTGCGGATAACTTCTGCCATACTACGCATTGAAGATTCCGGATCTTCCACGATCTGCTGCGGCGGGCCATTATGTGTCGTCCAGGGCACTGGATCGAACTCCGTGACTTGAGTGACAAGGTCATTGAGCTCAAACGTCATCAAGTGTTTGGGGGACTTCAATTTCGTTGTAACCTCGTTGATCCAACAGGCAGAGGTATGAGACCCGACCAGTCCGCAGTCCATACACGGAAGGCATGCTGTTTGCAAGCGGTACATGTCCTCAGGCGTCGAGGCTGCAAGGGAAATACTATCGACATTATCCACAGCATCTTCGGTGGTGGCCACCTCGTTGTCGTTCACATGACAAACTCCATCGTCATCCACCAAAAAGAGCTCCTCTAATTGATGCGTTTGCAAGTGTTCCGTTTTATCCTTGGCGAGAGTGCTTATAGACTTAGCATTGATGTTTGGTGGGTTGAGCGGTGAGTCGATGCGATCATGGTGTACAGGCAATGAAACCTGGAGGCGCTCTCCTGGGTTTGATGGAGCCTTTGGTTCCAAAGCATGTGTAGCTGCGACGGGTGCGCTCGATCGAACCGGGATCTGGTCAAAGGAAGGGGTCCCCGGAGCCGATGTGGAGGGTAAAAAATAGACAGTCTTACTCTGTGTGGGCGACGATGGGGCCTTTGGCGCCAAAATCGGTGTGGCCTGGGAAACAGGACCTTTGGCGCGCGAAGTACTATCGATCGGCGTAATTGTCGTCGTAGGAGGAGGTGCCGGCGACAGTGTTTGCATTAGCCGCATGTCTTGGGACGATGATGTCGGCGAGAGCAGGTCGGTGGGCAGCTTTCCTCTTTGTACCCCGTATCTTGTGAGTCTGTATTGGAGAAGCCGCGGGTCGGTGCTCACGGGGTACAGCGGCACTGCACCTCGGAAGGACAGTGTCTTGCGTAGCAATTTCCTCTCGTTATAGATCGTTTGCAAGTGGACTGCGGCTGTTCCCATCGAAGTCTTGTTGCTAGTGTCCAGCTGGCCTGGCACCCAGAGTAAAAGGATATCGTCATACTCGCCATCGCCGGCGTCTTGCGCTTTCAGAACTTCTTCCGGGTTATGGAATCCATGCATGTGTGCGCGTCGGGCATCGTCGTACGTGCTGAATTGCCAATAGCCGTTCTTCAAGTGCACTGGGTCGCATTGCCTGGCGAAGTGATGGAATTTGCCGTCTGCGCCACAGACTGGTCCGCGGTGGGCGCTGTAATACTTCATGTTGTTTGACGAGGCAGGCGACGATACTGACATGGTGCTTGAGATATAGATCGCGTAGGCCGTGGTAGCGATCCGAGGGTTGGTCGAGGCGCGACAATGATCGTGGCGACGGAATGAAACTGAGTGGTAGCGCGCGAAGGCGAACAGAAAGAGTGAGGTGAAAGCAAAAACGGTGAGAAAAGATGGTCTCGGAATACAGCAGACCTTCAATTATGGATGTACGGTGTGCCGAAGATCTCCAGGTGTGTCTGTGTAGTATGCTCGCTCGTTCCCTTGTCACTGTCGATTGTGTATAGTGGGGAAAGTGTGAGCGGTATGGTTTACTCGATGTGTGTTTCCAGATACATTCATTGTGATTGCCTCAGTGGCAGTCGCGACACGGGCGCGCGCAAAGCGCAACTCACCTTGAATGAACTTGCGTGCGCTCCTTCATCGCAGGTTGTCCGGGAGCATGTCCATGCATCTTAAAAGACTGTATGTATCGTCTCAAGGTCCGCTGTAATCATTGTAGAGCATAGATACGAGGAGATCTTGATGTAGAGAGAGAAGGAGCGCTCGACATCGAAGGCAGCTGGACGCAACCCGCTGAGCCAGGCCGAGTTTGGACACGCACGTCATCACCAAGGGTCTCTGCACAACGATCGTGGACTCGTATCTCACGTGCCACCTTATGGGGCGTCAACGCTTTGCCAGATAACGCTCAGAAATGAGATGTGCAGTTCAGCTGCTGGTCCGCATCGTGCGTTGTGTCGCTTCACAAAGCCATCATTCCTGTCCTGGCCTGGCTACCAACACCAAACACTAGAACTCATTCTGTCGTGCATTCACCTCTCCGAAGATTTCCCCAACGGGCCGCACTCTTCGTCTAGAAGAGCATGTCTGGTGAAGCTGGAGCTGACACCTGCCTTCGCTATGGTGCAACTGACGGATAGAACCAACATTGCTGGATCCTTCGCATCATCAGTGTCTTCCAGAATGCTATCTGTACGTCCGCAAGTTTTCAGAGACATCTGTTTGTCGATGTGTATTGACGAGCATCCACCTGGGCATGATCTGAGCCCTCACCGGCCTCTCGGTCATCTTCTTACCTGCGTGATTCTAGGCTCGTTGGACGGCAACAAAACGCCTGTACTGGGATGACTTCCTGGTGACCTTCGCCTGTATCACATGCCTCACTATCTCGGTCACCATTAGCGAGGCTACAGAATGGACAAGGTGTACTTCCGTCAGCGCGCACAAGTATAGAAGAACAGAGAATGTAGGCAATGTGAACGTGAATCATAATATTAGTCTATCGATGAGGAGAAGCAAACTCGAAGGCCGACAACAAAGTCGTGCGCCTAATGTCAAGGATTCCGACTGATGCCAGAACCTTGGCAATGCTGAGAAAACCGACGCCGATGATGTGGGTATCGAAATGGGAAGACTGCTGACAACGTCGTGAGCCTGTCGTGAGAATAGCCGTAGCCGGAACCTTTGTGAAACCAGGAAAGTAAAACGCCAATGATGGAGCCAGAGCTGCCGAATGTGGAAGCACTGCTGATGAAACCGAAGAACCAAACGCCAACGGTGGAGCTGGAGCCGGCAAACGTCGATACGGTGCTGAAGTCGGAGAACTCGCAAGTGTGCTTCATGCCGATGCCAATGCCCGTGAATATCGTAGATGCTGTAAGTCGAGGTGAAGTGTGCCAATACGCCAAAGTGTATGCCCTTGCGAGTGATAGTCAGCTCAACGCTGCTTGCCCTGCGCTTGGAGCGCCGCAGCTTTTTCGAGAGCTTGACGCTGACGAACTGCACCGTAGTTCTCGCTGACCTCGACATGAGCGACCTTGTGTGAGAGTGGTGACGCTTGGACAGCAGGAGCGGTGGGAGCTAGCGGCGAAGAAGAGATGCGTCTAGCAGCACGAGTAGGCGAAGGAGGAACGCCGAAAGTAAGCTTGGTGGCGAGGAGGTCATCGTTTTCAGGTATGGAAGGAGAATCGCGAATGGCATTAGCAACGGTGACTTCGTGACCAGTGCCTTTGGCTTGGATGCAGGGTAGTACGGCGAGCTTGTCCTCAAGGTCCCTGGGGTCGAGGTTGCGGAGCATGGGCAGCATGAGACGGAGCTTCTCTTGTGCGTTGAGAGAGTAGAAGTTGGCGGTAAGGAGCTCGTCAATGGTGCGGTGAGAAGAGGAAGAGGCTGGCGAGGGAGTGATGTTGGAAGTCGTGGAGGTGTTGCGCTGGTGTTGCGTCTTCTTCTTTGGTGTGGTCTTGGCCTTCTTGGTGACCTTCTTGGCAGTGCTGGAGGTGTTCTTGGGTGCGGGCTTTGGAGCCTGCTTGGGCGGCGCTCGCTTCGCTTTCGTGTTAACGAGATGTCCCATGGTAGTGTCGGAGGGTGGGGTATTGATGTTGACTGGGTGAGATGCTCCGTAGATTAGGGCGGGGGTGTCGTTGAGGAATTGTTGGACGGAGCGAAGGTCTTCAGGTGAGATCGCGTCGTCATGTCGGGTATTTATTGGAGGCGTAGAGGGAGGCGCGGTGAAGTGGAGTTGTGGTGAAGAAGGTTTTGGCGTCGCTGGTGGAGCCAAGTTGGTGAGGGCGGCGCGCTGCTCATCCTCAATCACCTTTGGTGACCACAATGCCTCGATGGGCCCTATCTCGCTGGTGATCTGCCTCTTTGGCGGAGATACCTCACCGCCTTCCAGCTTCCGCTTGCGCGGACTGCTGCTGCTCTGACGACCCCCAGCCGCCAACGCAGCCTTCAACTGTGCGATTTCAGCTCGCACAGCATTCAGCTCCGCTGCAGCCGGAAGGTCCCCAGCCGGCTCTATGGCGGCGGCGGGCTCTTCCTGAGGGGTGCTGGAGTCAGCCAGCTCTGGTGTTGGTGCGGCGACGGCTTCCTCAGCGGGAGCCGGCAGGTCGTCGGTGCTCTCATCGAGAGCCAGGAAATCATCGAAGTTGACGGCATCGAGGCCATCAACAGGGCCAGGAGCGGAAGGCGAAAGCCAACCAGCTACCTGACCCTGGAGGTCCTCGAGAGGCCCAGCGAACGGAGAGCCGAGGAGAGGCGGAGCGAGGACGTCTCCGGTGGGAGCTGGAGCGGCGGCGGCGGTCTCGAGAGCTTCGGTGAAGCTAAACAGTTGGCGGAGCTCGAGGTCTCCGTCGCCAGCGACGAAGTTGTAGGCGTCCGAGGAAGACATGACGAAGGAAATGAAGATGATTAAGAAGTGGTGGACGTGAGAAGGTATGAGAGGGAATACAAAGCCAAGCCTAACGAGCACCTTGACGGCTTCAAATACTCCAGAAACAGGAGGCTGGGAGCTCTCGACCGAGCAGGGAACGATTCTACTCTACCACCTTCGAAAGTCAGTGCATTCACCGTTGTGGGGAGCATATGTAGCGACCGAGGCGTCACATTGGTCCAACCTCTCCATCTATCGTGGTTGAGGTCAAGGATCTTGTCATGTGACTGCAGGAAATAGCTCAAAAGATGCTCAAAAAGCTTCCATTCACCTTGGAACTGACAGTTAATTGGTCGCCCTGCGAACTGCAGACCAAGAACAGTGGAGACAATCGCGACAGCAAGGCGAGACAGCCGCAGCAATCGAGCTTCAGAGTCTATTGAAGAGAGGCTGGGTGGCCATAGCTGTGAGTGCGCCGTTGCGCGGGTGAAGTGAAGGAGAAAGCAGGTAGCGTCGACGGATGCTGACAGGTCCCAGTCGAAAGTACTTCGACGGGATACTTAGATTAAGGGGACCAACATCGCAACAGTAATCACGGCATTTGTCCTAATGTCACGCGCTTACGCTTGCCGTTGCATCTGAAGACCATGAACAGGCCGGGAGACGAGAAAATGGGGGTGCAGTTTGTGAGTGACAGCTGAACGGCGCCTCACAGCACTTCGAGGGCATTCAAGCACTGTCGACATGTGAAGTAACAGTTTCGTGACCCTCTGCTCAGAAAGCCCGGCTGATCGTGCACGTCGTTGACGACCGAGGCTCGCACGAACAGACGAAGTCGTATCTGCCATGCTAAAAGCGGGAACTAGCTGGATGAAGGCAGGCGATCCTTTCTAACCTGTCAACGGTCAGCACGCTCACACAACTCCACCAACCCCACCCACACGATGAGTGACTTCAGGTTGACGTGCTTCCGAGGGCGAACGGAAGACAGACAATATGAAGGGATCGCTGCCGCTGTCTCAACATGAACGCAGAGACTCCAGCCTTACTTCGAACGTCACGCCATCGTCATGGCTGAGGGAAGAGCAAAGAAAGCCATCGTCTTGAGCGCAGACGACATTGAGAAGACCGCCCCGGAGAGCTTTCCAGACCCAAGCGCCTGCGGCGATGTATCCTGGAAGACCCTCATCTCGGCGCCAAAGACAGCAACAGACACGTTCACCGTCGGCATCGCAACTTGTGCGCCAGGACGATCAGCGGTGTGTAGGGGCCATCTGAAACTACATCGCCATAAGCAAGCTGAGGTCTACCATGTCACCCAAGGCAAAGGGCTGGTGACGATAAATGGACAAGGGCACGCAGTGAGCAGAGGAAGCGTGGTCTGGATCCCTGGCGATGCGGAGCACGGGATAGAGAACGTTGGAGACGAGGATCTGGTGTGGCTGTATGCTTTCGCTGCGGATGGATTTGAGGATGTTGTCTATCGATTTGACGAACCCGGGCCTGGGAAGGAGAAGGCTAAGCTCTGAGGCGATTGGCAGGTACGGAGCGTTCATGGAGACGTGGACTCTGCGGTTTGACCGAGGAGAAGTAGTCCCTGGATAGACCTGAAACGGTTCCGGTATTCCTGTTGGGGCTTTCGTACGATCTGGTAGGAAAGCCGGATGGCGTATAGACATATGTGATCCGTGTAGCTGTGGATATCAACTCCCGGTTCGCCGTCTGCGCCTCTTACACCATGACTATTATTGATTTCATCTCGACTTGCATCAACGGACATATCAACCGAGTCCATTCGGCAGAGCTGAGGGATGAGAAAGGATTCCATCCAACATATACCTATCTTGAGCTTTGAGGTGAGGTCAATGAAGAGCTCAGTCGAGGCCTTTTTGACGTCCACCGGGATGTCGCTGATTGTGGCATTTCCGGGATCATGATCAGGGTGTTGACTTGGTGTCTTCGCCCGATCAATGGAAGATCCAAAGACGTAGCCAATGCATGATTCAAGTTGAGGATGAAGAGCAGTCGGGAGCGATGCCGGACGTGATGGTAAAGCCGAGGTGGTAACTATACCCGCGCAAGGATCGCAGTCTGGTCTAACCGCTTCTCGATGTTTCCAGCAAATTTCTAAGAACATCGACGAACTCCAGCTATCAACTCCGCAATCCTCCTCACCTCCTTTGCATCCTCATCTCTTCTCGTCATCTTGCATTAGGCCGGAGTCTGGGAGCAAGACTTGATATTCACCTTCCGCATACACATCCAATTCCATCACAATGCAGAGAGCTTTCACAGCCCGTGCGCGGACTTCCGCTCTGAAGTCGAGCGCCAGGAGCTTCAACCTCCAGCAGCAGAGGTTTGCCCACAAGGTAAGCTGTCGCAAACAATGTTGGTGAAGCTCCAGCAGCTAACAACGATGATAGGAGCTCAAGTTCGGCGTCGAGGGTCGCGCAGCCCTGCTCAAGGGTGTTGACACAATCGCCCGCGCTGTCTCCACAACACTCGGCCCCAAGGGTCGCAATGTCCTCATCGAGTCCAGCTACGGCTCCCCCAAGATCACAAAGGGTACGTCACCGTCAACATCAGATCGCAAGGATCGACACTAACGATTGGCAGATGGTGTAACCGTCTCCAAGGCCATCACCCTCGAGGACAAGTTTGAGAACCTTGGTGCTCGTCTCCTCCAGGATGTCGCCTCCAAGACCAACGAAGTCGCTGGTGACGGTACCACAACCGCCACCGTTCTCGCCCGCGCCATCTTCTCCGAGACCGTCAAGAACGTCGCCGCCGGATGCAACCCTATGGATCTGAGACGCGGAACCCAGGCCGCCGTCGAGGCCGTTGTCAACTACCTGCGCGCAAACAAGAAGGAGATCACCACCAGCGAGGAGATCTCTCAGGTCGCTACCATCTCCGCCAACGGCGACGTACACATTGGCAAGCTCCTTTCCAACGCTATGGAGAAGGTCGGTAAGGAGGGCGTCATCACCGTTAAGGAGGGCAAGACCACCGAGGACGAGCTTGAGATCACCGAGGGTATGAAGTTCGACCGTGGTTACATCTCGCCCTACTTCATCACCGACACCAAGAGCTCCAAGGTTGAGTTTGAGAACCCTCTCATCCTCCTCTCCGAGAAGAAGATCTCCGCTGTCCAGGACATCATCCCCGCCCTCGAGGCTTCCCAGCAGCAGCGCCGTCCCCTCCTCATCATTGCTGAGGACATTGATGGTGAGGCTCTTGCCGTCTGCATTCTCAACAAGCTCCGTGGCCAGCTCCAGGTCGCCGCCGTCAAGGCCCCCGGCTTCGGTGACAACCGCAAGTCCATTCTTGGCGATCTCGCTGTCCTGACCAACGCTACCGTCTTCAACGACGATCTTGAGATCAAGCTCGAGAAGGCTACCGCTGACATGTTCGGTTCCACCGGCGCTGTTACCGTTACAAAGGAGGACACCATCTTCCTGAATGGCAACGGCAGCAAGGACGCCGTCGCTCAGCGCTGCGAGCAGATCCGCGGTGTTATGGCCGATCCCACCACCTCTGAGTACGAAAAGGAGAAGCTCCAGGAACGTCTCGCTAAGCTCTCCGGTGGTGTCGCTGTCATCAAGGTCGGCGGCGCCTCTGAGGTTGAGGTCGGCGAGAAGAAGGACCGCATCGTCGATGCTTTGAACGCCACTCGCGCTGCCGTTGAGGAGGGTATCCTCCCCGGTGGTGGAACTGGTCTCCTCAAGGCCTCCGTCAACGCCCTCAAGGATGTCAAGGCTGCCAACTTCGACCAGCAGCTCGGTATCTCCATCGTCAAGAGCGCCATCACCCACCCCGCTCGCAAGATCGTCGAGAACGCCGGTGCTGAGGGCTCCGTTGTTGTTGGCAAGCTCACCGATGAGTTCGGCAGCGACTTCAACAAGGGCTTCAACTCTGCCACGGGCGAGTACGTCAACATGATTGAGGCTGGTATCCTTGACCCCTTCAAGGTTGTCCGCACCGCCCTCGTCGACGCGTCGGGCGTGGCGTCCCTGTTGGGCACAACTGAGGTTGCCATCGTCGAAGCGGAATCCAAGCAACCGCCGATGGGCGGCGCAGGCGGAATGCAGAACCCTATGGGTATGATGGGCATGTAAAAAGGCCTCAGGTACCTGACTCTCTTCTTTCTGATGCTCTATTTACTTGATACCTGTAATCTCTGTACGATCTACGCTCCTGAGCATGACTTCGTTGCATGGCTGCGCCTGGCGTAATGGTTTGGAAAAGATCAGTTGATCCGTCTGTAGCTATAGTGTACTGTACATGTATACCATCTCTCATGATTCATCACGTCATGGTTTCTGGCTGATCCGGTTTTCAACGCACGCTTCAGATGAGAGACGCCTGCTATCTGCTGACTACTCAGGCCACCGATCTCATACAACCTTGCAGGCGTTGCTTTGAGGTAAGAGAACAAAAGCAGCCCCACTTCTGCTCTCTACCTGATTTCCCTCTGCGATTACAACCTTCGTGTCTGTATTAAGAGCCTATGCATGACCGAGAGAACTCCATCACAGCCTTGACATGAAAGCGAGCCATGAGTGATCGCTCTGTCCGGGGTCAGATCCATTTCGTGGGCTTTGCAGTTATGTATGTGCATCGCCCATATTCGACGTGGACATGCCTGGTGTGAAATGACGTATAACAGGCCACTAAGGGCATCAAATCTCACATGAACATATTCGCTGGACCGGCAGACGATCCATCAGAAGTTTTCTTCAACCGTTGAGGTGCCGACACTGCGTGACAATTTAGTATTGCCAGGTTGCAGACAAGGATGTCAGCCCGGTTGCTATGGAGTCCCAACCTGCCGCGAAGAGGCGCTCCTGCCCCGCCATAACCTGCACACAAGCGTGGCCCCACCACAACCAAGTCGAGTGTCAAGCCGTGTCTCCCGCGTTTCTCTCACTTTCGCACCTCCTTCATCCTCTCCAATTGACGTAAGCCGCCCCCTCGAGCTTCAGGCACCCTTTCGATTGCCCAGGTCGCGCCCAACATGCGCAGCTGATGACGAGTCGCTGACAAGGCAGCGCAGAACATAAAGCACTTGTGCTTCGCTATCTCCTAAAGTCCCCCACCACACACAGCACATCATGGTAAGGCTGCATACAATCTGAAGCATGACACGCAGCGCTAACACAAGGCAAACAGGCTCAGTCCGGGTACGTACGACCGTTCATGCACCACAAACCTTGACAGCTGTCGCGGCGCCTCGGTTTCTCCACGCACATGGCTGCCTTCACCGCCTCATGCACACTGTCGCTTCCCTGAACCCCCCGCTAACGCCACGCCTCCAGTGTTTCCGTCGCACCCGAGTGCATCAGCGCCTTCAACGAGCTCAAGCTCGGCAAGGACACCAAGTGGATCATCTACAAGATCAGCGACGACTGGAAGGAGATTGTTGTTGAGGAGACATCCAAGGAGGCTGACTGGTCTGTCTTCCGCGAGAAGCTCCTCAACGCCAAGAGCAAGGACCGCAAGGGCAAGGAGGGTATTGGCGGTCGCTACGCTGTTTTCGACGTCGAGTACGAGCTCGAGAACGGCGAGGGCACACGCTCCAAGATCACCTTCATCTCTTGGACTCCCGATGATGCGCCGCAATACGTAAGTCTTGTCACTCTCGCAGCACGATGCGATAGACTAACACTCTCAGCCCCGCATGATGTACAGCTCGTCCAAGGAGGCCATCAAGCGCGCCCTCAACGGTCTCGCCGCCGACATCCAGGCCAACGACGCCGACGACATCGAGTTCGACAACATCAAGTCTCGCGTCTCCAGGGGCCGATAAGCGTGTCGCTCTGTATCTGTCGATTTCGCGCACCCAAAAGCAAGCATTAGGGTGATTTGTGTTTTGGCAACGACTATGACGAAATGAACCGAGTTTGCGTTTTGGTCCAGAGGAATGGCATAGCGGCTGCTGTCCTAGGCGGCGTCGTGGACAGCGACGGTGTACAGTGCTGGTTCTGATGTTGCGAACTTGATAAGTTCAAGGCAATAGACTGGCGAAATATCACAGATGAATGACCCTATTGATACCACTCGAAGGCAAAAGTGACGTGATATGCCCATGTGCAACGATATATGCGCTCCCTCGTATCGTACTTGAGATCTACCGATCGCTCTCCCAAGCCTTCTTGAAGACGCCCACCAGTCTCTCACCCTCGTGCTCATCCTTTATCCTCTGCAGCACAAAGTTGTTCAGATCTGCCCAGAACTCGTCTGTAGCCACAACCTCCTTCCCACTCGGTCCTACAGCTGCGGCACCTCCCGCAGCACCTGTGTTCGCAGCCGCGTCCACCCCCGCCAGTCCCTTGTCGCTCTCACTCGGCGCCGCCGCGGCAGGACTCGCAGCCGGACTCTCACTCGGCGTCGTCACCGCCGCCGCACCGCCCATAACCATGACCCCAAACTCGACGTCCGGTCCCGCATCCGCGCCAACAACCTCCGACACGAGTTTCGAATCGGTGACGGGCTTCTTCTTGTACAGGATCTTGATCTTGGCCGCAGGTATGCTGGTCGCGGCCGCGTACTGCGACTTGAGCTCGTACACGGAGGTTTTGGCAGCGTCGATGCCCGGGAGCGGGAGCGTGGGCGTGCTGGGCTTCAGCGGCTTGAGGGTTATGCTGATTGTGGGGGAGGCGTCTTGGGAGGCTCTGGGGGCGGGGCGCTGGGGGTGGCCTGAGGGGAGACGGGGGAGGATGGGCTGTTCTTGTTAGTCTAGACAACGGTCATGGTGCGCGGTTTGCTGCTTGGACGTACGACTCCTGTTGCTGGGTAGGTGCGCGCGTCGGAGACGTAGTCGGAGGAGAGCTTGACGGGGCGCGAGTCGATTGCGCCGAGGAACGTCTTGCAGAATGCTAGTTCGGACATGGTTGCGGGTTCCTTCGGTAGAAGCGGCGATCCTGTTGTTCTGGACGGTCTGGTATGTAGTCTCGACGGTGCGTTCAAGTGCTGTGAGGTCGGATGCTCTGCGCAATGTGGTGTTGACAGCTTGGTCGGCGAATGACATCGTCTCCGCAGGCGGGGCGCGCACGGGCCACCCAAAAAGTTAAAGTTGCCGAAAATCGAAAAGTGCAAATGTTCGGGGCGCGTACGACGAACGAGAAACACCATTGCCATTCTCCCACCTTTTCGCACACACAACCGCAAACATGGGTGGCATGAGAGGAAAGAACAAGCAGGGCATGCCCGGGCCCCTCGACGAGTCGCTCGTCACACGCAAGAGGAAGGACTACGAGGCGCCCGCGCCCAAGGAGCAGAAGAGGAGGAGAACAGATGCGAAGGCCAAGGCCAAGGCCGCGTCCGTGTCGAAGAAGGCTGCTGCCACCAACGGCGCCGCGAAGAAGGCCGCTGCAAAGCCCGCGCACCGTGTTAAGCCTGCGAAAAAGGCTGCGCCGCCGCCAGCCTCCGACGATGAGGACGAGTTCTCCGACCTCTCCGACGACGACGAGATGGAAGACGCAGACGGCGCCGTCAAGGTCTCTGCGCTCGATGCGCTCGGCAGCGCTTCGGAAGACGACAGCGAAATCGACGACGACGACTTCGACTCGGACGTGGAGACGGGCAAGAAGGCCATGTGGTCCGACGACGAGGACGACGAGGACGCGCAGGAGCAGCTCACAGCGGCCAACATCGCGGGCCTGTCGCGCAAGCTGGACATGCAGAAGGCCATCGAAGAGGCCGAGGCGCAGGCCGAGCTCGAAGAGGGCAACATGCAGACCAACATCGCACCCGAAGACAGGCCGAAGGTGCTGGACGACGAGGACGACGAGGGTCGCAAGATCTCGAACCTCGTCACACAGGACATCCAGCTTCTGCGAACGCGCCTCAACGACACGATCCGCGTGCTCGACGACTTCAAGAACCTGGCTGAGCCCGGCCGCGACAGGGCCGAGTACCGCGCGCAGCTGTTGAAGGACATCTGCTCGTACTACGGCTACTCCGAGTTCCTCGCAGACAAGCTCCTCGGTCTGTTCCCTGCCCGCGAGGCCTTCGCCTTCTTCGAGGCCAACGAGACGCCCCGCCCCATCGTTATCCGCACCAACACCCTCCGCACACATCGCCGTGAGCTCGCACAGTCGCTCATCAACCGTGGCGTGCAGCTCGAGCCCGTTGGCAAGTGGTCCAAGGTCGGTCTGCAGATCTTCGACGCCCACGTCCCGCTTGGTGCTACACCCGAGTACTTGGCTGGTCACTACATCTTGCAGGCTGCGTCTTCGTTCCTGCCCGTCATGGCCCTCGCGCCCCAGGAGAACGAGCGCGTGCTCGATATGGCCGCTGCCCCTGGCGGTAAGACAACGCATTTGGCTGCTCTGATGAAGAACACGGGCTGCATCTTCGCCAACGACGCCAGCAAAGAGCGTTCCAAGGGTCTGATCGGTAACATTCACCGTCTGGGTGTACGAAACGCCATTGTGTGCAACTACTCCGCGCTCGAGTTCCCCAAGGTCATGGGTGGCTTTGACCGCGTCTTGCTCGACGCGCCCTGCTCTGGTACTGGTGTCATCGCAAAGGACGCCAGCGTCAAGACCAACAAGACCGAGGCCGATTTCATGAAGCTTCCCCACCTGCAGAAGCAACTGCTCCTATCCGCCATCGACTCTGTCGACCACCACAGCAAGACCGGTGGCTACATCGTGTACTCGACATGTTCCGTCACCGTCGAGGAGAACGAGCAAGTTGTGCAGTACGCACTCAACAAACGCCCGAACGTCAAGCTCGTCGAGACAGGCCTCACATTCGGCAAGGAAGGCTTCACCAAGATCGGCGGCAAGATCTTCCACCCCTCCATGAAGGTCCGTCCCCACCCATCTCCCCCAATCCACCATGCTTACTCTATCTAGATGACACGTCGCTACTACCCGCACACCTACAACGTCGACGGTTTCTTCGTCTCCAAGTTCAAGAAAATCGGGCCCACGCCGCCCAACGCCGTCGGCACCTCGAACCGTGCTGCAAACGGCCAGCCGAGCTCCGCAACCGCACACGACGAGTACGTCGACAAGACGCCCATCCAGACCGAGGACGAGGCGCAGGCCGACGACTTTGCCGACTTCGACGACGAAGAGGATCAGGCGTACATCCAGCGCGGACAGGCGCGCGACGCACGCCGCAAGGGTCGCGATCCGAAGGCGGACCCGGGTAAGGCTGATCCCAGCAAAGCGAAGCCGGGGAAGGAGAAGAAGGGCGGTGGTAAGGAGGTCGCGACTAAAGAGGTAGCGAAGGAGGCTTCTGCATCGCCTTCCGCAGCCAAAGCAACAAAGGCAAAGGCCGAGGCGAAGGAGGCCGCCAAGGTCATCGTTGCGGATGTCAAAGTGAGCAAGAAGGACGGCAAGAGCAAGAAAGAGAGCGCCGTTGCTGTCGCCGAGGTCGCGCCCGTCAAGGCTGACAAGAAAGCGAAGAAGCAGGGCGGGCCCGAAGCAGCTCAGAGCCCGAAGGCGAACGGCGCGGATAAGAAGGCGAGAAGGAAGAGCGGGGACAAGAAGATCAAGGCGTAATCCTTTTGTGGTTTTGGCATTCCAGGGGACGGTAAAAGTAGATACCATGTCATAGCTTGTGGTCTGGCTGTGAATAGCATTCTGTTTCCCAGCGCTGGGTTTCTTGTGTCTTGTCTTGTCTTGCCTTGCGTTTACGTCTGGGTTGCGTGGCTGTGTGGTTGCGCCGTTTGTGTGGATTGTACGGGTCTCCGCGTCTGGAGGCTTTGTACGCCCCGGGGTTCTGGGTGTGTAGGCATTCAGCATCTGGGTTTCCGCAGTCATCTGGGTTTCTGCGTGCGCATCCAGGTTTCCGTGTGAGCCTCCGGGTTTCTATATAGGCGTCTGGGTTTCTGCGCTGTGTAGACATCCAGTTTTGAAGTATATGAGTTTTGCGTCTCCGGGTTTCTTGTGGCTCTATGGCTTTCTGAGTCTCCAAGTCATATGCGCTATGCAAAGTCATATGCGCTCTGGCTTCTGAAGTGATGTGCCTTATGGCTTTGGAAATGATATGCGCTACGGCTTTAAACGTGACATGCGCTCCAGGTCTTAAAGTCATATGCACTCCAGGTCTTAAGGTGATATGCCCTCCGGGTCTTGACGTGGTATGGGTCCCCAGATCTTCGGGTCTTTGGGTTGTAGGGGCTGCATAATCGGTCATCTCGTATCTATTCGTGATATCTCCTCAATACCGCCTTCCCTCTTCCTCATCGCTCCACTACCTGCCTCATACCGTCGCAACTCAGGGTCCTCACTTGCCTACACTCATCAGCCCCTCTCGTCTACCCCTCGTCAGCACTATCCACTCTCAAGACTTACTAGTCGTACTACTCATCTTCAACCCGCCGTCAATCTCCACCACGCTCCCGTTCATATACCGCGCACCCTCCCCCATCAGAAACGCAACAACATCCGCCACCTCCTCCGGCGTACCAAGCCGCTCCAACGCATTCCCGACCCGCATCCTCTCCACCGCCTCACCTCCCTTCACAATCCCCGCATTCGTCGGCGTATCAATATACCCCGGCGCCACGCAGTTCACCCTAATGCCCCTCGGCCCCAGCTCCAGCGCGAGACTTTTGCTCATCCCAATGAGCCCGAATTTCGTCGTGCAGTACACAGACTGCATTGCGGAGCCGCGGATACCGCTGATGCTGCTGACGTTTACGATTGCAGAGCCGCGGGTGAGGTGCGGCACGCAGGCGCGGGTGACGAGGAAGACGCCCTTGAGGTTTGTGTTGACGAGTTTGTCCCAGTAGGCGTCGGGCGTGTCTTCGAGCGGGATCGAGGTCGGGTTCACGCCGGCGCAATTGAAGACGTAGTTGATTTTGCCGAGTTCTTTGATGGTGGCAGCGATGAAGGAGTTGACTTGCTCGGTGTTGCCGACGTCGACGGCTTGGGTATAGCTCTGGGTTTGGGTCTCTGAGCTGAGGCTGGAGAGGGACGATTCATTGAGGTCGCAGATGGCTAATTTGGCGCCGAGGGAAGACAGTTTGAGGGCTGTCGCGCGTCTATCATGGCCATATCAGTACGTCTGGCTTGAGTAGGGGCCTAGGCTGTTACGTACCCTATGCCACTCGCTCCTCCAGTTATCAGCACTACCTTGTCCTGGAACTCCTTCGCCATTATAGATGTGTGAATACAGCAAACAATTGAGATATCAGTCTGGATACGAGACGAAGACAAAGGGGCAAGCAGTAGCTATGGAAAGGGTGTGGCAGCTCATCATCACGCATGCGAAGCTGTCATGATGTCCGTTGCGGGCGGAGAAGTGGGGTGAAGTGGGATGAATGTTGCATGACTCGCGTATCGCGGGTATACTCATCTGGAAGGTCATATTCGAGCGCATCCTCTCTCTAGCTTCACATGGTAGGTGCTGAGGTGAGAGATGAGGAGTTGTGATTTGCGATGTCTGCTTTTGGTCACGATTTGACCTTTGCTATGACCTCGCGGATTTTGTATCCGAATAGTCATTCTCCGTCTTTCTGCATTGCAGGACCGCCCAAAGACTTCGTTAAATCAACAACGGAAACTGTATTCGCGTATGGCTACGACTGACAGAGGGTTGTATCAGTCACAGCTTATGCAGAGGTAGTTTTGGAGATTTGTAACGTTTACTCGTCGTTGACCAGGGGATATCAAGCAAGCTCGAGCCGTACCATCATGTCCGTCGCAACATCCGAGCCACAAATGCAATGCCACCATCTTTGTCGCTTCCATTAACGCTCTGAACACCATGGGATGCAATGTCTACAAGTGTAGGGATATTACACGCTATCCCTTCTGCTCCAGCCCTTTCTTGGTCTTCTCCTCCGTCTCATCGGAGTTCTGCGGGCTCCGCTGATTCTTTCCAGACTTCTCTTTGCTCTGACTACCCTTGCTCTGCGTTGTGTCTTGTTTCGAGTTTGGTTGGTCGTGCTTCGCACCTTCACCCATCTTTATGTCGCCAACTGCGCCTTTCTCCTCTCGCGCACCTGTTTGCTTCTCTTCTCTCCGTGTTTGTCGCTTATCGCCAGGGTTCTCTGCTTCTCTCTTGCTGTCGACCTGCTCTTCCTCCCTCTTATCTCTGGTCTCTCGCTCTCCCTTCATCAACGGCTCGCCATTCTTCGGTCGCTTGCCGTTGTCGATTTGCTTAGCTTCGTCGGCAAGTTTCCCATTTTCGCCATTGCCGTCTTTGCCTCCTATGGTCAACTCGTCAATTTTCTTGACTAAGGCATCCACCTTGAAGGGTTTGCTGATGAGATCATCCATGCCTGCGTCCCGCATGCTGTTCCGTTGCGCTTCGCGGACGTTCGCACTGACGCCTAGGATCTTGCTATACCCAGCCTTGCCCTCGTCCTGCAGCTGCCTGATCTCAGATGTCGCCTGATTGCCATCCTTGATCGGCATCTCTTGATCCATAAGAATACAGTCGAAGTAGTTCCGGTTGTGGAGATCCTCCGCACCCGTTTCACCACGTTTGGCTACCGCATTGATGGCTTCTTGACCATTGTTTGCAACGAAGACTTCGAATCCGCGGGTCTGAAGTTGGCGACGAAGTACCTTTTGGTTAATAAGATTGTCCTCAACGAGGAGCAGGGTGCGCTTGTCGCCCTTTTGCTGAGTGCTTTGTGCCTTGTGTGCTTTGTCAGCTGCCGCTTCCTGGCGTACGCTTTCGCCGGACTCGGAGTAAGGTATACGCCCATCATGGCCTTCTAAAGGAGGGCTGACTTGATCGGCTACCTTTTCGGTCTCTATGTATCGATGGTCCTCGCTGGACTCGGGGTGCGATTCGGAGAAGTACTCCGTGGGAGGGTTCTTCAGCGACGGGTCGACGTTGTCGGTGTCCACCCCTGAGTGACTCGTCAACTGCTCATGAAGAGGCGGGCGCTTTGGCTCGTTCTTGTTCTCGGCCTTCTTGTCTTTACCCTCAGACTCGCTCTCTTTAACTTCAATCTTGGCATCCTTTCTATCTTGCTCGTTCGTTCGTTCTTTGATGTCTTGGAGGTTCGAATTGGCGCGACTATAGCCTGGTCGAGATATCTGTGATCGTTGGTTGGGTGTGGCAGGGTTCTCAGAGTTCGAGCGAGATCCGAATGGCGGCCGTCCGTCCTCGTTACTTGCTCCGTCTGATCCACGGACTTTGAAGAAAAAACCAAAGGTGGAACCATCTCCCTCCTTGGAGCTAACGCCGATATCTCCTCCATGCAATTGACACACTAGCGCAGAGTCAGTGATGGTCTCGACAGTGGCTCCTGTACATACGTTTGCGCGAGATGAAGAGTCCCAATCCGGACCCGCCGTACTTCTCCTGCGTTTTCGGTGTCGCTTGTCTGAATCGTTCGAAGAGCTTGGCTTGGTCCTCCTTACTGATACCGATGCCTGAGTCCTTAACAGCCACCATGAGATAGAAGGCATCGCCGTTGCCCCATTCGGAGGACTTGGTGGAGTCGATGTGGAACGTTTCCTTGTCTTGGCCAAAGTATATGACGTTTGGAGGATATGACGTTGGTCGTTCTGTCGAAGCTCCCATAGAGACCGTGATTTTTCTTTCTCCCTTTTTCCGCGACGTGAACTTGACTGCGTTTGTAATCAGGTTGACCAACACTGACCGGGTTAGTCGGGATCTCTGCATCAAGGGGAGAGGCTCGTTACCTTGCTTCATCCTGTTAAGATCTGCGATGACATAATCAATCCCTTGATCGTCATACGAGATGTCCATGGCATAGTGGAACTTGATGCTCTTGGCCTTGAACTCGGATTGGAACACTCTTAGTGCCTGTGAAAACTCCCACTTGGGTCGCACCACGCGGGGAACTAATGACAACATCATCGAGTCCAATTTCGAGAAGGAAAGAATATCGTCCACGAGGGTATTTTGATGTGAAACACAGAGCAATATGGTATCAGCGGCATCCATGATATCGGAAACCTGCTCTTTGATGTCTTCGTGGTTCGAGCCAATCTCGCGAGTAACGTCCTTGACTTCTTCGGCCAGATGCATGACAGCACTGAGCGGGTTGCGGATTTCGTGGGACACCATGTCGATGAAGCGTTCTTGCTGCTCTTTTCTTTCTTGAGCTTCGGTCGCAGCCTTCTCTTGAGCCAGCTGAGCTTGCTTGATCTCAGTGATGTCGACCACCGCACAGATGAAACCTGCTTCTGAGTCCTCGCTGAGGGGTCTGAACAGAAACAGTCTCCACTCCCCCTCTTCACCAGTGGTTTCGCTTGTGCATCGAAATTCGATCCTAAGGTCTTCTCGAAGGGAAAAGGCTTTGCGATAAGCGGCCATCACTCGATCATAATCGTTGGGATGGATGCTTTCGGGCCACGCGCGAAATTCGTTCGCCATCTTGTTCGTGGTAAGCCTGAAGAAGCCATCGTTGACGAAGATAGCTTCCAGATCTTTATCCAGAATTGCGAGACCGTTTGGTAGTAGTTCGGCAAATCGTTGGAAAAGTTGCGTCTGCATAGCGTCTTTCTGTCCTCCATTACTCTTCCCATCCGGCGTTTTGTTGCCGTACTTCTTGTTGGTCTTCGCTGGGTTTCGGTGGGCCAATTTATCTAGGCCTTCGAGTGCTGTATATTTCTCTACGGTGTTGTTCTGCATAAGCTGTGCCAGTACCCCCTGCCGACTTCCGTTGGCATCAAGAAGGGTGCTGAGGAGTATTTGCGACTCTTGGTCTTCATCATTGATCTTTTGCAGGAAGAACTTTGCGTCTGTATACATATGATGAGAGGATTGACTTAACTGCAAAGGCAGGGCATTTTCCTTACCTACCTTCACGGTTCTGCCGCGCACTACTCGCTGCAGTGTGCTTAATGCCTCTGCTTTGTAGCTTCGTAAAGCGCTTGTGCCCTGCCCGTCCAGATCGCCCCGTGCTTTGTTCCATGCCGTATTCGCAATGACTGTAAGCTCACTGCCCCAGAAGATGGCGCAGCAGTGAGACATCGGCAGGACGCAGGAGTTGACGAGGCATTTGAGCGCAAGGGGCCACGAGTCGCGCGGTCCTATGGTCGTCTTGGACCTGCTGGGCGTTAGCTGAGAGAGTCATGCAGAGCGCAGATCGTACCAGTCAACGCCATCTATAGCCTCCGAGTTGACATCGAAAGGTATGTACGCGTCCATGGTTGCTTTGCAGCAACGTTAGGGTGAGAAAGGGTTCAGACGGGCGACAGATGCTGCAAGCACACCGCGGAGTAAACCACTGACGTCATGTGGGTGGATGAGTTCGAAAGCGATCTGCAGCTGCGAGCAAAACGTGTGCCTTGCGCCAGAAGGCAGCTCGAAGGACTGGGGGAGGGTCTAGACTTTACGCTCGCCGAAAACCGACGAAAACTGGGACGATCGAAACCCGTGACAACTGTAGCCTTTCAGGTTTGGTTAGTGCATGAAGCCTTCGCTGTCAGATCGAGATTCCCACGGCAATCGACTGGAAATGGCAACACCAAATTTCAACGCTGCAACACGTGTGGTATGAATAGTGCGAAAGCTGAGGTCGTAGGGCTGTCGGTCCGGAGAGTGTACCGAACATGATCGACGAGCGGTTCTTCGGTTGCGTTGCGAGACACTCAGGAACCAACATCGTCGATGTTGCTTTGGCGAACTCGGCAGCAACACCCAGTGCGCTGGCAGGCGCAGGCATCGCCCGGCTAATCTCGAAGCCGCATGCTGCAGCTGAATCGCGGTGTCGAACTCAAACAGATTGAGTGAGTGCGCGAATCGAAGGCAGGAACTGCCGAAACATTGTTGCAGCAGGCATGCAGAAGTGGTGAGATAGAGAAACATGCTCTGTATACAGAGACGTCATACGTCATCCATACAGATACAGAACAACACAAATCAGCGATGACAGGCCCCTGACCCGAGACGAGGTCAGAAACATGCACACGATGTCGCCAAACGAATGACGCTCTGTCCCAGGAGCAACGTGCTGAAAACGCAGGTTTCGGCCCTTCGACGAGTATAACAGCCTTGCTGCAACTCGAGTCCTGCCCGCAGTTTCCCCGAGTAGCTTCACCAGATCCCAAAGTTTGGCGAAAGGGAAGGAGTTGGAGGCACGCGCGTTCCATGTCCCAATCGATGGGTAATTGTGACTTGAGACAGAAAGAGCAGGATGCAGGCGCATCCCAGGTCCCATTACCTGGGTAAAGGTGACTTGACGTACACGTTGCAGCCGTCGTGCTGGGAATGCGCTCTCGCACGCGCACGAGAGCCCAACGCGGAGACTTTCTTCCGTGTCAAAGATCGTCCTTGGTGCCAACGGTCTCTCCCGCCGTCGATGCTACTCTTGCACACCACAAGGCTCACGTCGAAGCGGGGTTAGAGAACAGTGGAACGTAGTTGCGTCTCCATGAGGCTTTGCAAGACATTACAAGCGCGACGTTCTGCCCAGCGAGAGCTTGCGCGTCCCTTTAAACCAGTCATTGCTCTTCATCTCCACGCTAGACACGACACTGGACGATCCCCAGATCTCCAGACCATCTTGTCTAGCACAGCCGCACAAGATCTGCAGAGGACAGCCTTGCCTAGCGGCTCGGCTCTCTCAGCTAGCGGCATCCAATATTCTGCGGTACTACCACCGCGACCAGCAGTGTGTCTTGAAACAATGTGCGTTGCTTGGGACATACAAGGCTTCGTTGTCGAGGTTCGTATGCAGTGGCATGGTCCTGTCCCAGAAGCATTGAACGGCCATTCATCACACTCGTTCAGGTGACTTGGCACCGTCATTTCCCTTCCTGTCCAAGCATCCCCAATCTGGCCGACTATGCCTAAGCATCTCCGCAGCAGGACTATCAGCGGAATTTACTTTTGAAGCACTTGGCGATGAATTGGGGCTCTCGTTGATCATGGCTTGGACGTAGTATATAGGGCAGCTGCATCTACGGGTTAAGTGCAATACTACAACCAAACAATCTTCAACTTCCACAATACGCCTCACCAATTCAACAATCTATCTCAGTAACTGGTCCTGAGATCTTATTCTAAATAAATACCACAATGCTCTTCAAAAAGTTCACCATCGTCGCCGCCTTGTCCGCCTTCGTTACGGCTCAGGACATCAGCCAGGACGACATCCCTCAGCAGTGCACTCAGATATGTGCCCAAGTCGTGACCATCGCACGCGACTGCGACAACCAGCATGGTACTTACCAACTCCTCTCACCTACGAGCTACAACTAACATACAGCACAGACAACGACGCCGCCGAACTCCAGTGCATCTGCAGCGCCGCTAACGCCTCCACGCTCCTCCCCAACTGCGAAGCCTGCGTCGCACAGTACGACACCGACACAGACGACGACGATAGCACCAACGACAACGACGTCCGCGAGGTGCTAACCCGCTGCAACTTCAGCGTGCAGAGTACCTTCAACTCCGCCAGCGCCAGCTCCGTCGCCTCGTCCATCGCCTCTGCTTCTGCCGCTAGTACGACCGGCAGCAGCGTCGTTGTTACGCGGACTTCGGGCACCAGCGTGGTGACTTCGACGCTTGCTCCGAGCCAGGCGAGCCAGGGTGGTGCGCCGGCCGTTACTGCTGCGGCTGGGATGGGGATTGGTGCGCTTGGATTTGCGCTCGGTATGCTCTGAGTGACAAAGATGTTGAGGAGTTTCCAGGGCCCTGATTTTCGCCTTTGTTGCAATGGTGTGGGAATGGTTGATAATTACGGAGCGATTGCGTGGGAAACACTCCTTTTGAGCATGGACTTTGCTGCATATATGAATACATAATAGCGAATATAACTTGTATCAAGTAGTCTGGATGACCGTCTGTCATGGAAAGTTCGGATCACGTCAAGTATGATGATCTCTTTCAAGTAGATGTCGCGATCACCCCTGTCAGCCGTTTGAACCATGAATAATCTACCTTTCGTCCACAATCTGAGACGACACCAATGATAAGCGGAAGAATGCTTGCTCGATTACGTTAACTTTTCCCTATCATGATTTCATAAAGCGTGTTTGTGACTATGTATCACATGACCCGCTGACTCCTTACTCCTCGCTATGCCCAAGTCAGTCTGCTATGTACGCCCTACTCCACGCCGACGATACCACTTCACTTTCTCCTCCGTTTCGGGCTCCGGCGTCGACTCTCGTCTTCTACTTCCTCCACCGTGGCCGCTGGCGAGGTGCCGGACGAGCTCACGCTCTCCACCCTCCCGTCGTTATTGTCGTTGACGTGAAGTGTGCCATCATCCTGTCCGAAATCGAAAGGCTCCGGACCGCCGAAGCCGCCAGTGTTCATGCCGACATTCGCATCAGGCAAGTCGTAGTTAAAGTCCGGTAGCACACTCGAATCTTGATTGTCGTTCGCGTTGTTCGTGAAGTAATCGTTGTCCTGCACGAAGCTGTCGAGATCGAGGTCGTACTGTCCCGGATCACCAATCTGATTACCGAAATAATTCGTGTTGGCGTCTGCGAGGCCTGGGATTTGGCCTGAGGGGCTGAGGGGCTGGAGACGTTCCTGTAGGCTCTGGACACGGCTGTTTTGCTGGTCGCTCATCTTCTGTAGAATTTCGAGCTGCTGCTGCGTCTCCTGGTAGCGCGACAGATCGTGCAGGAGGTTGCTGATTTCGGGCGGATCGGGGTTGGTTAGTGCGTTGTTCGTGTTGGATGCCGCGGCGTTGTTGTTGGCCATTAGGCTGAGCACGTCGGAGCGCTGTTGAGCGGTGAGGGGGACGGCGCCGTCGGCGGTCTGGTAGTTGGATACTGCAGCAGGAAAGTCGAACTGAGGGGCTTGTGAGGTAGGATGACCAGAGGCAGAATTTGCGTTCTGAATTGCCGAGAGGATCTCCTCGGCTTCGGGGAGCGGGTCCATGGCTCGGGGAGACTGTGATTCGACCTTCAGGGGTGGCGCAGAGGAAGTGTTGTCTCGGCTTTGAGATTGCATTACAGAAGGTGTTCGGGTTTGAGAAGGAGGGCGGAAGACAGCTTGCTGGCTGCCTTGCCGTGTGATAGGAGAGGGCATCGGTCGTGTTGTGGGGCTCATAGTGGTTGCGCGGCCTCCAGCCGGGGATAGATAATCCTTGCCGGCTGCTGGAGCGGGCAGGAGGGCAAGGGGCTGCTTCTTACGCTGAAATGAAGGTGATCTGTTCATCTCTGGCGCTTGGTAGTCCCCAACGTCGACTACATTCCCATGTGTTTGCTGCCGCGCTCCAGGAAACATGTCTGCCAGATTGAGACCTCCTGCTTGACCTTCAAGACCGCGCTTGTAGAACGTAGCAAGGAAGGTGAGAATGGCATTTATCGAATTCTCATGACGATCGTGCAGCGCTTGGAACGACGTAGCTCGCGAGTATAGTTCGTCGTTCTGCCGCTTGATCTGCCCCAGAACGTTGGAAATGAGCTTCTGCTGTTGCTGAAGCTCTCGGACTTCGTGTCGCAGGCTGTTGTATTCCGACCGTGGGATCATGGCCATGTCATCATTTCTCCTGACCGGCGTCAAGTCTTCAACGTAGCCACCGCCGCCGGTGTCCTGGACGTATTTGCGCTCTTCATCGCTGTCGCCCTTGGCCTCGTCGTCACGCTTCCGCTTGGGACCGGCTGTGGGGTTCTTGGGCTTCTGAATCAGCCAGAGGAGCTCTGGCCGTCCGCGCTTGAAATACTTGTTGTAGTATTCGCTTGGTGCTTTTGCCTTGGTCTCGCTCGCCTTCATCGAGTTGTCTGAAAGCCCAACCTTCTTGTGGAAGCCGTACATGTTCAATTGTCGAACGAAGGAGGCGTAGTTGTTGTGTTTGAAGAGCTCTGGGATGAGCGTGCGTGCAAATTCGTCTTCGTCGAGCACGATGAAGGAGTTCCCGTCGTCTGACCACCGGATGAGATTCTCGTTCTTGTTGTTATCGAGAAAGCTGCAGATAAGTTAGCAGGTGTCCAAACCTATGCAGCAAACTCGAAGTTCGTCCTGCATGTTGAGAGCATGTCATGCACGTACCTGCTCAGCTTCTGCACAAACGGAGGAATTTGCTTCCGTTTCGCTTGCGCATCCTTCTTTGCCAGTGCCGCTTTCTGCTCCAGCTCTTCATCGTCATCGGCGATGTTCTCCCACTGCTGTGTAGGGCTTGCGTAGCCGTCCCACTGTCCCCGTCGCGACGCAGGTGCAAGCTGCTGGTTTGGATTGCGCCTGACCAATTGTCCCGAGCTCATGTCCGGCGCGTCTGTCATGCCATCCAGCGATATCACCCGGTTGTGCCCGCTGTTCATCGTGTTCGTGCCGTAATTGTCGAAAAGCGTCGGATCATTGAAGGCGCCCATATCGGCGCTCATGGAGGGATCGTTCCAGTTCATGTACTGATCGGTCGGGATGCTGGGGTCTTGCGGGTAGGTCTGCATCGTGACTTGTGGTTCTGCGCCTGGAGCGCGCCGCTTGCGTGTGGACATTCGCGCGTTTTGTTCGTGTGCCGGACTGTGTATGTTCTGCAAGATGGCGATATCGTGAGTCAGACCCCGTGAATCGTTGAAGCCTGGCGATCTGTTCTCTCGCGACCCGTACCAACGTTGCTTGTCCCTGCCTCGATCGCTTGTGGTCCTATGCGCGAGCGACCCTCGATAATTGCTCGAGCCGTAAATGGTAACCCAAGTGCTGCGGTGAAACCACGATTATGTACGCGCGCTTTCCAGCTTGTTGTGTCCTTGTTGCAGTGACGTAAAACCGCGGTGATAATTGCGTGCAAACAGATCAACGACTCCTCAAAGAACGCGAACAAGGACTTTAAAGAGCACAACTATACAGAAGTCTCAGCAAGGTTGCTCTGGAAAGCCACGGTGAAGGACAGAAGCGCCGTGAGAGGTGTGCGCAATGTCGAGGGAAGGTATTGGCGATCTTTAGGCAGTTTCCAAATTTGCGGGCGGTCAACGTGACATGTCGCGATAACGGTGACGGCGTGTATGTGGCATCTACAGGCAGGCCTCCATATTTCGTACAGTAGGGCTGAAGGGCGTTACGGACGAATTCATTGATATCGCGAAAGGCAATGACGCGGGTGCGGGCGCACATTTGACCGCGCTACCATGACTCGTGGGCAGGCGCACTTGTCACCCAAAGAAGAGCAAAACCCCAGAGCCAGAGCGAGCTCCACCGTGACGCCATCGATCACCACATAAAAGCCGATCCCGAACCATCACCAAGGGTCAGCTTGCGACGCTGATGCGGGTCTGCAGCATGCAAAAGTTCATCGCAATCCGGAGATTCCCATGGCCATTCTGTGGCATCAGGAGAGAAGGAGGAAACATCGAGTGACGCAGCCAATCGGCACTCCGCCCGAGAGAATCCTATCACGATGTGTTGGCCAGACTCGCGGACGTGAAACCTCTTGATGGAAGAATCTTGATGGTCGACAAGGGATGGGTGGACTTCGATACTGCGTCCGGCCCATTGACTGGTTACTGTACCCGTGAAGCCCGTTGGAGATCGAGATTTAACGCAGAAACCTGTGATTGTGGTACCTGGAAGGTCTCACTTCGGAATTTACAAGCGACAAGGGTGTCAGTGGCAGAATTCGGCGTGACCAGACAAAGCTTTTGAGAAAATCGAAAGTTCTAGAACAAATTTCAATGCATAGCATTGCGTGAAGCGGTCTATCCTGAGATGCGAGGTTGGGAAATGCATGTCCGGACAGCAGTCAAAGTAGTAGCAAGGAGGACCGCGGAGATCATAACTGACGATTGGAAGTGGACCTATAGTAGGTGTGACTATGCTCTCTCAAAGACCTAAGGCGAGGATCCTTGTGGCTGAGAAAGGAGCTTGTACTCGTTCAAACTTGTAGAGAGACTTTGGTTGGAACTGCCCTCTAACTACAGTCAAATGTATATGGTACAGCTGAAGCGAAGCGGCGCCTGCGAGCTATGCATCTGAGAATGCCCCATGCGAACTCAACAGGTTGATGTTGTGACCCAATGCGTACAATTACCATATCCATGCCATGTTCCATCAATCGTGCAGCTACATGATGCCATCCAAGTTCAAGTGTGAAGAAAAGCGCGGGGTATGATCCAGCTAGAAATGCATCGACCAACAAATGCTGTACTACGTTATGTGCCCATCACCGAATCGTGGCGGGCGGGATCCCAAGGTTTGCGAAGACGCTATCTAGCGAAAACCTTCACGATACCGTCGCCGCCTGCCGAAACCACAAGGCGACCATCCTGACTCCAGACCACGCTGCAGACACCCTCGCCGCGCATGATGCGGTGGGCGGTGATCTCTTGTGTGCAGATACGCTTGTCCAAGGACCAGAAACGGATTGATGCATCGTGGCCGGCGGACACCGCTTCTCGGCCGTCCTTGCTGAGCGAGAGGGAGGAGATGGCGGACGGGTGGGCCAGCATGCTGTATGTGCATTGACCTGTTGCAGGAGTCAGTTAAGCTCGTGAAAAAAATGCTGCTAAGGACTCACCAGAGTTGGCGTCGAAGAAACGGATGAACTGGTCTTCGTGCCCACTGATGATCACACCCTCAAGGCCGCCGCCGCTGTTGGACCCTGTAGGCCCATGAATGGCCTCATCTTCCCCTCTTGTTGCATCCTGTGTGGTCGACTCGGTGTTCTGAGAGCTCGTGACCACCGAAGTGATACCTGTCGCAGGAGTGCCGTCATAGGTCTCGTTACTAGCCATGCCAATGAGCTCCTCTCCTGTCCGTGTGTCGTAGACCATGATCGATGCATCTGTAAATGACACTACAAAGTTCTCCCCGTTCAGCGACAGAGGGCTAATGCATGTGGGAGATGGATGGGTGGCTCGCTCGATGGTATGGACGAGCATGTGATGGAAGGGAGTGGATGTAGCGACACTCGGCTGGGGCGACGACGGGTAGTTGGATCCAGATGTCACCGAGTGCCTTCGGCTCCCGCCACGTCGTGTGTTGGTCTGCGGCGAGACCAGTTGTGGTGGCGCGCTGACGGCCCAGATCTTGATAGTACCGTCGGCTGAACCAGAGGCCAGCAATATCCGGTCAGGACCACCGTAGTTACTGCAATCCGCGCCAAAGACGGAAGCGCATGTGGTAGGCAGTACGCAAACGGTCCAGACGGCATCCTTGTGGCCATCTAGAGTAGCCTTAGGGTCGACCCGGCCTCTTTCCCAGACACGGATCGTGGCATCCTGCCCACCTGAGAATATCCATCCATCGCCAGATACTCGGCCTCCAGTCGCAAAGTGGGCGGAGGCGGGGCAAGCTGCCAGGGATGTCACTGCACCCTCGTGACCCCTGTGTGACCAGAAAGATGCAATGTCCAAGTCGTTGTTCATGCTGTGTTGATTGGCGTAGCTTGCTGGTATAATCCACCTCTTGATCATTCCATCGTCGCCCGCGGTACAGATCTCAGGTTCAGCCGGGCTGCCACCACCAGTAAAGATGACTGCGCGGACAACATCAAGATGCCCGCGTAGTGCAAATCGAACCTTGAAACTCTGAGGATCGGTCCTTGCATTAGGCGCTACCGCGTTGAGGTTCTGGAGTTCGCTACTGGCTTTGCGCTTGTGATCGGCGCTTGCTCTTCTACCCTTCCCAACTTTTGGAGGGGATTTTGGCGGGATTTGATTTGCGTTGGGGAACATTTCTGTGTCCGGCCTTCTTGGGCCAAGGTTGTCCTGGGGAATTTCGCTGAGAGGCTCCTCAAAGTTCCAGCTTTCTGAATCGTCCGCACTGGGCTGCCCGACATTCTGATTCGCATCTTCGCGGTTGGGTATTTGGCGGCCGTGGTTGTCATAGGTATGTGTAACCTTCTCTACTTGCTCTTCGGGAACTGAGGAGAAGTGGTGTTGTTGAGGCTGAGCTTGTGTTTGTTGCTGGTATTGTTGTCCTGAGAACTCAGAAGGAACTCCGGCGTGCTGAGGCAAGGGTTGCTGTCCGGAAGGCTCCCTGGTCATCTGAGGGGCAGAGTGCATTTGCGGATGGTGAGCAATGTTCTGGTATTCGGAGTTCACAGGCGGCTGGTGATTCGGTATCGAGGTGTTTGGCAGTGTAGGCAGTTGCGACTGCATCTTCTGACGTTGCTGCTGCATGTACATTTCCTCCATAGAAGCATCACTGTGGTTCAGGAAACCGGCGCCGTTGCCCAATCCATGCATTCCAGGCTGCTGTGGCGGAGCTTGCGGCGGTGGTGTCAGGAGGTATGTAATCTCTTCGACGCACTTCGTGAGGTACAATTTGGACTTCTCGCGCAAGCCCTCGCGGTCGGCGTCTGGTCGGTCGATGTTTCCAAAGTCGACGTCGAGGAAAGAGTTGTGGTGCTTGTTCTGAGCTGCATGGTGTCAGTATGTAAGTCCTGATCACCCAAGAAGCCGTGGGACTGTTCAACGCACGCTTCAAGCTGCCCTTCTTGCCCTTGCTGTCCTTCTTGTCGTCTGAAGCCTGAGCCTCGCCACCGTTCTTGTTCTTGTTTCGTTCATTCGTCAAAGCGTGCTCGAGCATCCGGATGTGCTTGTTCAACTGGTCGTTCAGCTTCTTTGCGCTGCGCACCTCGCCCTCCTGCTTTGCGATCTTGGCCTTCATCTCGGCACGCTCGATGTCCCAGGCATTCCTAGCGCGCTCATGGTTGTGCCATTCGAGTTGCAGGAAGCGCATTACTCCTGCAGCGTTGTTAGCCTTGCTGCATTGCCGGGCATCGTGTGCCTCGTGTCCCCAAGCGGTCCTACCCTGCAGCGTGTACTCTGTCCCTGCCGGCGCATTGCCGTCTGCGCCGCCGTTCGCTCCGCCTGCGTTCATGGCCGACGGCGATTGCCATGCCATGGCGGTCCTGCGCTGCTGTGATGTGCCGGTGTGGTGGACGAGCGGTGGGGATGGGGCATGCGACGTCGGGGGTCGGCCAACAAGCGCGATGCAGGTGTCGAAGCTCCAGAACGGGCCTCAGAAGCTCGGATGATGTCTGGTAATCGCCGTCCAAGCGCGCAGCCAGGCGGAGAAAAGGCCAAGTGCGATATGATGAGCCACAAGTAAGGCTGTGACTATTGCGTGGTCATGTAGAGAGTGTACATCTTCCAAAACTTAGGACCCAGCGCGCCGCACGTCTCAGGGTTGCCAAGCCGCTAGCGGCAGCTAACGTCCTGAAGATGGATTGAAGCTCTTGCAGCATCCCTATTGTACGACCAAGCAGCTTTGAGCAGGGAAGTGTACAAAGACCCAGATCAGTAGAGGAGTGCAAGATAAGTCGCTCCGTATAGTTTTGACCATTCGTTTCGGCCTCAGTGTTGTTCATGGCGGAGGCACAAGTATACCGCTGCTCAACAACTCACAAGCCATACCTCTCGCACACCACAGGCAGCGTACGGTAGTGCAGCCTGTTCATAGTGTCCACTGTTTGAGCTGGGAGCCTCTCACGTAAGTTCTCTTCTTCAAGCAATTCCCGGTCATTCATCGGCGGTCATTTCTGTCCAGTCTGCCTTTCCATCTTTCCCTCAGACATCTCTCAGTCCTAGCACGGCTTGTCTACTCATCTTCTCGAAATATAAGTCAGAGCTTGTAGCGGTAAGTGTTTCTCCTCCTAGCCGTCTCTGTGGCTCCGCTCCAAGGCTACTGGCAGACTGCTGCTCGTCTTAGGACCTGCGCAGTCTGCCATAGTAAGGTACAAGCACGTCTCATCGTAGGCTTGTCTGCCTATTCTTCTCTGGCATTAACCCAGCAGGTAACAGCACGAAGAGGACTGTTCAACACTCGCCATGTCTTATCAGCACTCAGTCCTACACTGCTCGCCACTGCTGTTGTTACACAGAACCAACGGCTCGTGCACGGACGCTTGGACGTTCTTTCCTATTCGGCTAAACGCGCCTGTCACAACAACTTCTAGCTTCCTTGCCCAAGGCTTTACCTATCCTCGACACCAACCACCCCCTCCCGCCAACGTCACAGAATCGTCCACGCCTTCAAACTTCGGCAACACGGTCGCGCAACCCCACACATTCCATTCTTATCGGCATCCATACCGATTTAGCTATTAAACATGCCAGGCGGCAAAGGTACGCGCGTGGCTCAGCAGCTCGCGTCATCGAGATCCCAAGTCGCTGACTTCACGCGCAGGAAAGACCGGAGGCAAGACAGGTGGCAAGGGTGACTCGCACGTCAAGACCTCCAAGTCGCACTCCGCCAAAGCCGGTCTTCAGGTCAGTACAGCCCAATTTCGCGTTCTCCGATACCCAATTCACCTACCCCGCCGACCAAATCTTCGCTCTCACTGTATAAATTGACGCGCTGACATTGTGTCCCTGTATAGTTTCCTTGCGGTCGCATAAAGCGTCACCTCCGTACCATCACGCGCAACAAGACGCGCATTGGCGCCAAGGCATCCATCTACCTGACGGCTGTCCTCGAGTACCTGACCGCCGAAGTGCTCGAACTTGCAGGCAATGCTGCCAAGGATCTCAAGGTCAAGCGCATCACGCCGCGCCACCTTCAGCTCGCCATTCGCGGTGACGAGGAGCTGGACACGCTTATCCGCGCAACAATCGCTTTCGGAGGTGTTCTGCCACACATCAATCGCGCGCTGCTTTTGAAGGTCGAGCAGAAGAAGAAGGGTGGCAAGCCTGCGGATGCTGTCTAAGCGCGATCTTTCCACCACCTCTAGGCAACGGAGCGTCCGGATAGGCTTCATCTATGGGCGCTGAGAATGGATTGGGACGGGACAGCGACTACAGAGTCTTTCTTTTGTGCTTTGATCGACACTTCTTTCGTTTCAAGGAGACAGCGTTTGGCAAAGGCCGAAAAGCCTTGAATTGCCCCACTTGTCAGCCACGGATTGTTGAGATAGGGCTTGCGTACTGGGCGCGTGGTAAGGTGTTTAGTCATGGTACTCGGTTTTTACGATATGTAGCAACACTCGATTGTTTTTCCGACCTCAGCTGCTCGCAAATCCTCCATTTGCGCTTGTGCTACAGACAACCATTTACCGATCAGCGCGTAACGTGCGCGTACGAACCCAACAGCTAGCAAGACCTACACAGCGCAATGCTAACGCTTGGCTTTCGTGTATCTTGTCCTGCTCACCTCCCGCTTCCTCACAGTCTCTACCTCGGCATCACCAGTCCCCGACGGCCCTTGTCCCCTGAACCTGTCTCTTATACACCTCAGCCCTCATCCCCATTTACCACGATCTCAACTTTCATCTCCCTCCGGCCACCTCTGTACACTTCACCCCTGTGCGCTAAATCTTCCAGTACCGCATCCCGAGGCGGTTCACACATACGCCCTCGCTGCTCCACCTGCGCAGTGTACGGCACGCCCTTGCCTGCGTAGCATTGCACGACCCGTTTCGTCACGTGCTCGAAGGCGACTGAGCCGGGGATAGCGATGTGCAGCTCTTCCCGTCCGCCAGCGAGCACGAGGAGGATCCGCAGGTGCACCAGCGGCGGTAGGAAGAGCGCTTCGTCGTGACGCAAGCGGAGCTCTTGCGCCATGGGGCGGAGCATCGGAAGCGAGACGAGCGAAATGTCGGGTCTGGCGATGGGATCAGGGCGCGCATAGCGTCGTCGTGGGGAGAAGCTGGGGATCGGGGAGAAGTCTGAGTCGCTGTCCAGAGCGTATGCGTCGTCCCAATCTGAGGTCGAGAGGTCGGAGCTGAGTGGTGGGTCGAGGTCAGAGAAGCGTGCGTACTTGGGCAGCTTGGGTAGCTTGGGATGGAACGATTTCAGACCGCTGCGTGGCTTCATGCCGTACGGTACCGGGGGAGGTGGACGAAAGAAGGGGAAAGGGGAAGAGCGCGGTGGATCTGGCCAGTGACCAGAGGAGCGTCTGCTTTTCGCGCCACGAGCGAGGTAGGCGGGGAGATCGAAGGGGTCACTTCCCCATGATGGACTGTACATGGTTGCTAAGCTGGTCGTGTGCTCAGAGAAGAATGGTTGAAGATGCTAGAGGGTGGAAGTCAATTTTCGAGGGTGTTGATGTTATACTCGGAACCTTCGACAACTATTGTTGCGCAAACCGAACCTCTCGCAAACTCGAGATGCATGCTTGTTTGCTACCTGCTGCATGGCTGTGCGACTCGATGCGGGCCGCCCCATAGAGTACGTAGACGCGCTTTAGTCCAGTAACAATTGCAAATGCGATTGGCAAGACAGTCGAAATGACAAAAAGGAACGGAAGGGTGTATTGATGAAAGCCCTCTTTTGATTGTCATTCGTGTACACATGATCTCGTATACTGCGCCGGTCAAACGGCCTATGCAGCGAGAGATTGCCTCTGAGTAAGGTACTCCTTGCGGTAGTGGTTCTCGTCCGTCTCCGCGCTCCTGTTCAGTGGAGTCCACTTGGGTTCCTCCTTGAACAGGCGCATAGCCTTGATGTACTGTTTCTCGTCAGCCAGTCTGCCCTCTTCTCGACATGTCAACATCAAACGAAAAGAAAACATGCACTCACGTTCTTGTCATCAGTGGTGAACCGATGGTAGATGCCCGCCGGCAAGACTATCAAATCACCCTGCTCCAGCCAGATCCTGACCCAATCGTCACCCTCACTCCTGACATCAAAGAAACCTGCGCCATCAAGAATGTATCTGATCTCCTCGTCCTCATGCAAGTGCTCGTGGAAGAAGCTCTTCACCTTCTCTTCGTAGATATCACCCATCTTCTCAGGCGACACAGTGATTTCATCCCGGTTCTTGTAGCTGCGCTCTTTTGCAAGTGCATTGACCTCGTCGTCAGAGGTAACATGTCTGTAAATTACGCCAAGGTTGGATAGATAGCTGGGGTCGACGTTGCGCCCAGAGTCATGAGGGAGGCGTTGGTCGCCCTGGGAGGTTAGTCATGTGAGTTTGGCACGGTGTGGGGTCGCGCTACCTCGACGTTGTCGAACCAATAAGCTCTCATCTTTATCTGTGGTTCTTGGAGAGGGCTAGGTTGTAGTATGTGCGGTGTATGGAGCTTTTGCTCGTGTAGTGGTTGTTTGCGGTTATATGTTGGGCTCAGCTGTCGCAACACCCAAATTTGAGAATGGCGCGATGCCGATGACGCACCATTGGTAGTCCGCGGGCCAATCGGCGGTGGCGCTTTCTCACGCTTCGGCAAGAGCTTCCCCTGCAGTTGCCTGCCGCCCCAGCACGTTCTCGATCAAACGCGTGCATGTTTCGCTTCAGGGCTGAGAAGCAGACTTGGTCGCTTTCGCAGCAGATCCGGGCGCAGGCGCTATCAAACGAGGATGTCGCAAAAGATAAGGTGTCACAGACAGTCATTCTTCAAGGGTAAGATCAGGTACGGGCGCTCCTGCTCGAAGATCGATTTTAGTTGTGCAGCATGGTTTGCATGCCTGTTCTGCATCGTACTACCTATGCTGTCCCGTGAGGCCCAGTATCTCTAGGCTTGTAGACTCAGATAGAGGGAGAATCCTGCGCGGATTCACTATTGCTCTTGTCTGAGTGCAGGTCTTGCACGAAGTTTGAGCAATCAGACTCCCTGGTCGATACGGCCTCGACGACAAGCATTTGCCTCGAGCGCCGCGTGCAAGCAGACATCCCGGCAGTAGCGTCGACTCGATGGATTGACGCATCGTAGCACACGAGCCGCCCGTCTGTGGTAGATTGCTGGTCCCTCAGTCCCAGTCGTCGTCGTTCTCATCATCGTACTTGGCTGCCATCCTACTCCTTTGCTTGCGTTCCTCTTCGTCCTCTTTGGTGACCTTGTTCCTCGTGAAAACCCCAGCACGAATGAGTCGCGCCTCGAGATCTCTGATAGTGAAGTTGTCTGAGTTGCGTCCCAGTCCCTCAAAGCCGACAATGCGGTCAGCACCAACACCGTCGATGAAGGAGATGACACACGGAAGCACCTGTACACCTAACCTCGTGACCAAGAAGGGACAGTTATCGACGTTGATCTTCATGATTCGTGCCTCGTAATGAGACGGGGCGAGAGACTTCAGACTGTCAGCCTGAATCGATTGCATATTTGGACACAGCTTACCTCTAGATGTGTGTCCATGATGCGGCAGCGGTTGAAGTCCGGTTTGAAGAAATGTACAACGCAATTCTTCGTACTTGTCGTGATGTCCATCAACGACTTTTCGTCCTTGACCTCAGAATAGGTTCCATGCTCGCTGGCCTTCAGTCGCCTAGCCCTGTCAAATTCGTCGTGTAGCTGCTGTATCCGTTGTGCTCGAAAGGCATCTAACTCTGAATCATCTTCAAGCTGAGCGATGAGATCGTCCTCGTCGGACTCATCATTCTTGGCGGCGCGGTCGATGACCGAGGCGACCTTGGAATCTAGCTGGGACATGGTGTAACTTCTGCCTCGATGCCACAAGCGAAGTGAGGGGAGTTGTAAAGTTGTCAGACCCTGGATTCAACGTCTTCCAGGCTTCTAGGACTAGCGCGCTCACGTGTAGCCAGATACAACTGCTGTAGACTCCTTGTCTAGTGGCGAAGTAGGTGACTAGCCGCGACGAGCTGTCGAATACGAAGACTTGCTGACAGAATCTGCTGTCTAACGGAAAAGGAGGCTCTTAGCCGTTGTGCAGGGCTGCTGACGGCCAGTTACGAGTGTTGCTGGTGTACCTCTAATTTAAGCCCTGGAGCCAGGGGTGCGCCTTCTCGGGTCCACTTTTACCGCAAGGACGCGCATCACCATCTAGCATCTCCTCTTTTCCCCAACGTCTCACTTCTGTCCTTTTCTCGACACCGTTGCTTGCCTTTTGCGCAGAGACTCCCCCGCCCGTCTGCCCCGGACAGTTCGCTCCTTACGAAACGCTGCGTGCCTCTCCCCTCGACTCCATCCCTCGCCATGGCCGACGATAAGAAGAGCGACGACTACGGCATGAGCTCAGCAAAGGGCTCCCGTGCGCCGTCGCCCGTGACCCGCACCTCCAAGGGCAGCAGCACCTCGGTCACAGAGAACCCCGTCGTCGCCATCCTGTCCTACTGTGGGTCCTCGATCCTCATGACGGTGACGAACAAGTACGTCTTGTCGGGACGCGACTTCAACCTTAACTTCTTCCTGCTCTGCGTGCAGTCGGTTGTTTGCGTTGTCGCTATTTCCGTGTGCAAGGCGTCTGGTGTCATCACATACCGCGACTTCAACTCGGATGAGGCAAAGAAGTGTACGTGCAGACATAGGCTTTTGTAGGCGCCGGCTGACTTCAATAGGGTTCCCCATTGCTCTTCTCCTCATCGGCATGATCTACACAAGTACCTGGGCGCTGAAGTTCCTCTCGATTCCCGTCTACACCATCTTCAAGAACTTGACCATCATCCTGATCGCCTACGGTGAGGTGCTCTGGTTCGGTGGCTCCGTGACACCCATGGCCCTGTTCTCTTTCGGTTTGATGGTCTTCAGTTCCCTCATTGCCGCTTGGGCGGACATTCAGCATGCGCTCACCAGCGTGGGACACGCGACCGAGGCGGCGACCGAGGCTGTCTCTACTCTGCACGCCGGTTACCTGTGGATGATGTTCAACTGCATCTGCAGCGCCACTTTTGTTCTTGCCATGAGGAAGCGCATAAAGCTCACCAACTTCAAGGACTTCGACAGTAAGCTCGACTGCAAGATTCCGGTTGAGCAGGCTAACAATGACTAGCTATGTACTACAACAACCTCCTCACCATCCCCATCCTCCTGATCGCCTCCATCGTCGTCGAGGACTGGTCTCCCGCGAACATCGCGAAGAACTTCCCCGCCGACCAGCGCAACGCAGTCGTCTTCATGATGGTCCTGTCCGGCCTCTCCTCCGTCTTCATCTCCTACACCTCCGCCTGGGCCGTCCGCGTCACAACCTCCACAACCTACTCCATGGTCGGCGCTCTCAACAAGCTGCCTATTGCGCTTAGTGGATTGATCTTCTTCGATGCGCCCGTCACATTCGGCAGTGTTTCTGCCATCTTCGTCGGCTTCGTCAGTGGTATCGTCTATGCCCTTGCCAAGGTGCGCCAGAACGCCGCAGCGAAGGCCAAGTCCGTTTTGCCCGTCTCCAACGTGCCCGTCAGCTCCAGCAGCCAGAGCATGCGCGACAGCCTGAAGGCGTAAAAGCACTATTGGGTTGCAATGTACGATTATACGAAGCGCATGCAGACTTTGCGCATAGCCTTTCGCATTCGCGACGCGGTTGGATTGAGTCCAGCATTTATTCGGTGGTTGTGGGGTTTTTGGTTCGAGCTCTGTTCGTGTACGGCTGTAGCATCAGCATTTGGCAACGATATCTGGCATTTCTAGACTGGTAGGCGTTTGGACGTGGTGCGCACAGCATCTCTGTGAGTTAGTGGGACTTGACGGAGACACGACTATCTGTTCATGTAGCATCAGATTGGTTGCAACATTATCTAATATGACGATCGTTCTCTTTCATATTACTCGTTGGAAATGACGTGAATAATCATGTAAGTTGTGTTCAACTAGTCTTCTAGTCAGAGGTATCGCTTAGGTGCGGTGGAAGGAGCCTGACATGGCAAGATGCGGACTCTAGATTGGTCGTGTTCACAAAGTCATGATCGCTGAAAGACGAGTTGTGCGCAGTTCGTTCGTGTCATGCTCGTGCATTCGAGCATTTCGTTGATTGGTATGATGCCTTCGTTCTCTACTTCTTCAGCGCGCGTCCTGCGATATCCTTCCGGAACTGCATGCCCTCGAAGTGTATGCACTCGACGCCCTTGTACGCCTTCGCAACAGCTTCTTCCAGCGTCGCAGCCGTAGCCGTCGACGCAATCACCCTTCCACCCGCCGTCACAAGCTGGCCGTCCTTGACCGCGGTGCCGGCATGGAAAAGCACCGTATCCGCCGGCACGGCATCGAGCTGCATCGCCGTGCCCTTGGCATAGCTGCCTGGGTACCCGCCCGCCGCTACAACAACAGTCGCAGCGGACCGCGACGAGACCTTGACATCGATATCCCCCAGTCTGCCCTCGGCGCACGCAACCATGACGTCCGCCAGATCGCCCTCCATCAGGCACAGCAAGCTCTGCGTCTCCGGATCGCCAAAGCGCACGTTGTACTCCAGCACCTTGGCGCCACTGGGCGTCATCATCAAGCCTGTGAACAGCACGCCCTTGAACGTGAAGCCCTCGTTGCGCATCCCGTCGACAGTGGGCTGCAGGACGTCTCTGTCGATCTGGGCCAGCAGCTCGGGCGGCGCGATGCGCGTCGGCGCGTACGTGCCCATACCGCCTGTGTTCGGGCCCTGGTCGTTGTCGAAGATGCGCTTGTGGTCCTGCGCGGGCGGGAGGGACTTGATCGTGTGGCCGTCTGAGAACGTGAGGATGGAGAGTTCGTCGCCGGTGAGGAATTCCTCGATGACGACTTCGTCGCCTGCGCTGCCGAACTCCTTGCTCAGCATGATGTCCTTGAGGGCGGCGTGGGCCTCGTCCTTGGTCTGTGGGATGATGACTCCTTTTCCTGCTGCGAGGCCCGAGGCCTTGATCACGACGGGGTGGCTGATGGAGTCGAGGTACTTTGCGGCAGCGTCGTGGGAGGAGAAGTTCTCGTACGCCGCGGTGGGGATGTTGTGCCGCTTCATGAAGTCTTTGCTGAAGGTCTTGCTGCCCTCCATTGTGGCGGCGGCCTGGCTGGGCCCGAAGGCCTTGATGTGCGGCGCATGCTGCGCGAAGTGGTCGACGATGCCTGCGACGAGGGGGGCTTCGGGGCCGGGGATGAGGAAGTTGACGTTCTTCTCTTGCGCGAAGGCGACGAGGGCGGGAAAGTCGGTGTCCTTGACAGATGTGACGTTTGAGACCTTGGACGAGATGGTCGCAGTACCGCCGTTGCCGGGGCAGACGTAGATGTGCTCAATGCGCGGAGACTGGAGCAGCTTCCAGGCGATGGCGTGTTCGCGACCGCCGTTGCCGACGAGGAGGACTCGGAGTTGGTCAGCCATTGTGTGGTGTGTCAGTTGGTGAAGCTGCGCCGATCGCGGTGCTGAGAATTAAAAAGTTTTGGAAGCCAGGAAGGTACCCCGCGAGAGGGGCAGGCCTGCAAGGATCTGTCTGCGGGAGTGCCGCCTAGCGGCCGCATTATGACGATGTGCCTGGCGCGCTCCTTAGAGTCCATCACTTTAGAGCATGCATTGGAACGCCATGAATCTATCAACGAACGGCCCACATCTCAACTTGCTTTGCCTGTCCGGGAATTGTCTTGTGAAACGCATGCAATAGAGTTGAGCATTGTGAGTACCTCCTAGGTCTGCTCCTGGAAACAAGAGTGCCAGTATCCAGCTACCCTTTCAACGGCGGCCGTGAGCCTCGCCACGCACAATGGCATAGTCTGCAGCAGTCAGACGGACGCCCTGTCGAATAGTCGTGCGTCCCAATTCGTAGAGGTCCATTTCGCGTGATAGAGCCTGCTCGTCACCGACGTGATCATTAGACAATGCGTCAAGCCGACCTGCCCAGCTCCCTCTACTTGAGTCAGCCACCTCCAAGACAACACCACCTTCAGCTGCGAAAGGATGTCTAGGCTGAGAGGAAAGTGACGGGCCGGGACCGCGTACGAGGACTCGCTCTACTGTTTTGGCCGGTTTCTTTGGTATTTTCTTCGACAGCTTGTCGAGCTTAGGTGGACCAGAGGACGCACCCACTCGCCAAACAGGCTGGTTTTTGAGTTGTTCGATCCGGTACCGAGATGCTTCATGCCTTTGCTTTTGATTCAGATGCCTGCGCTCCGCTTTGGCCTGCGATTTCATCAGCCAAGGCCATTGTAGTTCTGCTTTGCATTCAAGAACAACTGGCCCAGCACATCTTGCTGCGACATGCCAGGATTGGACGTCGGTATGTAAAGCGGTTGCTGCGGGTGGCCTTGCGGATGCTGCTGGCTATGGTGGTCGTGCATGCTGAATCCAGCATCTTGCTGACGCTGCTGGCCAAAGAGCTCGCGGAGGGAGAGCTGGCGCCCCATAGGGGCAGATGTGGCAGTGTCTACCTCTGCTTTGGTCTGGTGTCGGGCTTCACGACTCAGCCGCGCCTTCTCTGCAGCTTGCAAGATCTTATTAGCGGTGTCGGTGCGGCAGTCGGCGGTAGATGCGGGCGGTGGGTCTGCGAACACCCAGATGCCGTACACCTGGTCGCCCTGGAGAATGACGTAGGGATCGGTGAACTCCATCTCCTCTTCGCTGGTGAGCTCCAGGTAGAAGTTGTCGAGGCCGCGGCGGTTCAGTATGGCCACGCTGTAGCGGTCGGCGCCAATGGGTGACGGTGTGAGTCTGCAGAGGAACAGTGTGCCCTCGACACCGAGCTTCTCCCACTGCTGCGTCTCGAGACTGAACGTGTAGAGAGCGGCATAGGGCGTGACGTGCTCTATGGCGACCAGCTCGGGGTAGATGCGGCGCAGGACGGAGAAGTTGAGCTCTTCGTTCGACCGCGGCGGTGGGAGCGGCACGTCAACAGGCGGCGGCGCGTCTGTCTCGTAGTCTGACTGCGGCGGAGGCTGCGGGTGGTGCGCGCGGGCTTTGGACTTGTGAGGCGCCATAACGATAGTCGTGGGGTGTGCGGCTCTTGGTGGCTGTGGTCGGTGTTGATCGCGTGGTCGAGGTCGCGTCTGCGGGCTGTCAGGCGCTCAGGCGCTCAGGAACTGGAAGGAGCATGGGCCCCGATCGGCAGGCGGCGTGCCTAGCCACTGGCAGCCACGCAGAGCGTCATCGGCCCTGCATACTTCACGAATGCTTCGTCATTCCTCGGTGGGGAGTGGCTGTGTAGACCGCTTAGAAGATGGCAGTTTTCCATCACCCACCAACTCCACCATGGCTCGATAGCAGTCCCTTGCGCAGATCACGCCCGACACTCCTCCAGCGACCCTCCCACCATGTCGACGGCGTCGCGCACCGGCTCTGTCCGCTCGAGCCACACTACGCGGTCGTCTATCAACCAGCTTGACGCCCTTATTCCGGGCGCTTTCCCTGATCTGCGCTCCCCGAGCCAAGCATCCCTCACCACTCAGCAAGTCTCCCTCCAGCAGATACTGTACGACCGCAGAGCCGAGTACACCCGCTCCCGCAATGTCCGTATCAAGATTGGCTCTTGGAACGTGGCGTCCAACAAGGGGACCGAGCAAGATGTCGGAGCTTGGTTCGTAAAAGGCAAAGGCGTGGACAAGGCTCTAGCTGGTCTTGGTGTCTCTGAGCCAAGTCGCAAGGAGGAAAAGCACAAGGAAACAGTGGCCGACCAAGAGTCAAGATTCGACAAGCATGCGCCTTCAGTACCCTATGGCGACCTAGGCTCTGTGCCCGGTGATGATGAGGTTGACTTGTATGTGCTTGGGCTACAAGAGATCGTGGACATCACCTCCGCAGCCGAGGCATTGAAGCCGTACACTGATCCAACCATGGCGAACAAGTGGAAGGCTTCTCTCGAGGCTGCGCTGCCCAAAGGATATCAGGTAGTGGCAGAGCAACAGCTGCTTGGCTTATGGTTGGTCATATATGCCTCACCCGCCCTCTTTCCGCAGGTCAAGAACGTCAGTACGACTAGTGTTGGTACCGGACTGATGGGCTACATGGCAAACAAAGGCGCGGTGACAGCGCGTATCGTTCTGGGAGAGACTACGCGTCTTGTCTTCATCAACTCGCACCTGGGAGCTGGAGCAGATAAGGCAGCTCTAGAGCGTCGGATTTGGGACGTCGCCCAGATCACGCAGAGGACGCGCTTCGCACCCATCGTGGATTCGATGGGCACATCCCAAAATCAGGGTGAAGGCCTTGGAGACGAGGAGTTTGCTTTCTGGTTCGGCGATCTGAACTTCCGCATAGAAGGCATGCCAGGAGACGATGTGCGCCGCTTGCTCACTGTGCATACGAAAGACATGGACAAGGAGGAGAAACGTCCCTTCAGTTCTGATGATTCAGAGCATGCTACTAGGAAGCCCTCAGACGATGTTGAGGACGCTGTCCCACTACCGCCTGAGCTAGACCCTGCTTCGCTGCAGACGACCATATCGTGTCTGCTCCCTCACGACGAGCTGCATCAACAAATGAAATCGGGCAAGGCCTTCCATGACGGATGGGAGGAAGGGCCGATCAGATTCCTGCCGACTTACAAGTACGACGTGGGCAAAGTGGGTGTTTTCGATAGCAGCGAAAAAGCCCGGTGCCCAAGCTGGTGTGACCGTATCCTCTACCGAACCCGAGCGTCAAAGCAACGGTACGATCAAAAAGTCAAAGAAGACGCAGACACTCGCAAGCGAGACGAGGAGATGAAGAAGCTGGGAATGGACATGCCGGGAACCAACGATGTGCTCTTCGACTACGACCCCGAGACAGACGGCGATAACGGCGACTACGACGAGAACGAAGACAACCAACAAGATCCAGAGCCTGAGCAGATCACGACCAAGGATGGCTTTTCGGAAGAGCTCCTGCTTGAGTACTATACGAACCACATGCGGGTGCTTTCATCTGACCACAAGCCTCTGGATGCAGTGTTCTCGTTGAAGTTTGATGCTGTGGTGCCGGATCTCAAGGCTGCTATCCACAGCGAGGTGGCTCGAGAACTTGATCGCCAGGAGAATGAAGGCCGACCTTCCATCGCGGTCGTGGTAGAGCGTGCAACCGGATCGTCTTCGCCATCTAGCGAGAAGAACGCCACAGACAGCAGTTTCGACGGTGTAGATTTCGGTGATGTCAAGTTTGCCAAGTCAAAACGCAGGGACATCACGATTGCAAACACAGGTCGTGTGCCTGCCACTTTTGGCTTTGCAGATCGTCCAATTGAGGAAGACCAAGACTCTGGCCCCTTCCCTTCCTGGTTGAGCGTTACGTTCGACAGGGAGCCTGATGCGCGTTCCAAGTCAGGTCCAGACGATATTCAACATCGCTACACGCTTCAGCCTGCAGAAGTGATCAATGCTGAACTCAAGCTCAAGCTCAAGGACGTTGGCTCTGTACGCAACCTGAACAATGAGACACAAGGCTTGGACGAAGTCCTCGTCATCCGCGTCGAAAACGGCCGCGACCACTTCCTCCCTCTCAGGGGCCACTGGCAGCCGTCAGCCCTCGCACGCACAGTCGATAAGCTGATCAAGATCCCTGAAGGCGGCATCCGGAAACTGCAGCACCAGAGCCCAAGCGCGAGCGAAACGGTAAAATGGTCGGTGCCGCGAGAAATATTCAGGCTGACGGAGGCGATAGAAGACTTGACCGAGCGCGCGCTCGCGGAATGGGAAATGACCAAAGCCTCAGACGACGACCGCGCACCTTGGATGGACAACGCGGGCTGGCCCTTCGTCAAGACTCACGCCCAAGGAACAGCCGCTTGGCAAGACGAGCACGAAGATGAACTTGCCGCTCTGTATGATGCGCTGGACACCGACTCCCCGTTCACCCCGGCATTCGAGCCTTCCACCTCCGCGCCGGAGAGAGTCGAGCTCCTAGCCGCCGTCCTATTGACCTTCCTGACCAGCCTGGAAGACGGTGTCGTCACGCCCGAGCTCTGGAAACACCTTGAGCACAAGCTCGCCGCCCAGGAACGCTCAAAGCAGCCCCTCGACCGCGACGACCAGAAGATGAGTGTCCTGGAAATTATGGCCGCGCATCCGCCCCACAACGCTACTTTTCTGCTGCTCCTGTCCTCCTTGCAGAACCTGGTGAGCCAAATGACGAGTGCGACTGCGCCCGCGCCTGATGCGCCACGTAAGAGCATCGAGATGCCGAGTAGTCCTCAGACTAAGGTTAGGAGGCGCACGCTGAGCAAGGTCGCGGGCGAGGCGGTCAGGCAATTGGTTGTGAGGAACTATTGCGTTGTTTTCGCGGATGCGATTTTCAGGGCCGAAGCGAAGAGGGAGAAGGAGAAGGAGAGAGTGATTAGGAAGGAGAGGATGGTCAGGGTTCTGGACCTGTTTCTGGGTGAGAAGGAGTAATGCAAGGAGGAAGAGGGGGAGACGATACCACGTGTGACCGTGAATACATGAGTACCCTAAGCCGATATTCCGTTACTTCGATCGCGCTTCCAAGCGCGTCGTATGCTGCGTTCGTGATGTGACACCCATTTTCGACGCTAGATGTTGGGCCAAGTATACACGATCACCGTGTCCAACGGCAAGACATGAGCCTCTCCAGACTCGCCATTCAGATTGCCTCCTCATCGCCCTCCTGCTTTGCCGCTGCGCCCTCTACCTCATCCTCGCTAGCCTCTTCGGTCTTCTCCTCGACAGCAGCAGCCTTCTTCTTACCCTCCCCCTTCCTAGCCCTGGCCTTCTTCGCCTTCGGCTTCTCAGCAGCCTCACCCTCGCCCTCGCCCTCGCCGCTGCCAGCCTCATCAGCGTCGGCGCTGGTCTTGCGCTTTGTGGGCGCTTTGGCCTTCTCTCCTTTCTCGGTCTTCGCCTTGGGCTCGCCCTTGGCCTTCGCGGACGGTGCCTTCAACGACGCCTCCGCGGTCAATTCCCAGCCCATGTCTTCGTATTTCTTCTTCTGCTCGCCGCGTAGTTTGGAGATGCGCTGGCGCACGCCTTGGAAGTTGGCGCCTGCTGTGCGAGGGTCAGTATCTGTGGATTTCTGTTGTGAGGTGTTGGTTACGAGAACGACAGTGAGGTAGTGGGGGGAGGTGCGTATTGGAGATCGATTGGGGCTGGAACTTGGGCGTCAGGGAGAGCATATACCGGGTAGAGCGCTGACGAACTTCTCGTAGTCTGCGGAACCGGTGTTGCGGCCGAGGGCTAGGATGAGGAGCTGGAGGCTGTTAGAGTCTTGTTTGTTTCTCGTCTGTCAGGGAAATGGCTTGCAGTGCGGTCGTTATCGGTTGTCCAGCTGAATTTCTGGAAGATGTCAGCGTGGATGTATGCAGTAATGGATGCTGTATCATACAGTTTCACCGCTGGCACCGGCCTCTGTGTCGGCTTCGAGCTTCTTCTTGGGAGGCATGGCTGATGGTGGTGAATGATTGTTTGTACGATGAGCTGGAGTTGGATCGAGTCGGTATGCGAGAGAATGAACAACAATATCTTGAGGGCGGGGATTAAGCGAGGCAGATGCCAGCTTTATCTCTAGAGATTGAGTAGGTCGGTCGCGTTTCCACGGTGATAGTGAGTAAGTTCAAGTGAAGGTGAGAGATGCAACGCAGAACATCGAGATGCTACAGGCTCAATTTGTTGCCAGAGCAGCAAAACAGATCATCAATTCCTATATCTGTGATCTCGTTGTTGAAGTGCTCTCAATCTACCCATAATATGTCCAGAGTTTTCAAGCAACTTCGAACCAAGTGCAAAATCTCGCAAAAACTCGTGGATCGTGAGCATAGTTGACGTCTAGCACTTTCGAAGCCCGTTCGACCCTCGGATACGCTTACTACCGCATCGCTCAAATACTCTCATCGATTGGCTCCTCCTTGATGCCCTCCTCAGCCTTCACATCGCCAGCGTCATCGTCATCATCTTGAGCAATTCTCTCGGACTTGAACGCCTTCTTTGCGCGTGGCTTCTTGACCTTGGAAGGAGTCTCCTCGCCACCCTCCTCATCACTACCCTTCCTCTTCCTGGGAGTGGCAGGAGCGGCCTTGCCCTTGGCAGGAGTACCGTCAGGCATCGCCCAACCGAGCTCCTCGAACTTGGTCTTCTGCTCTTGACGGAACTTGCTGACGCGCTGACGGACAGCGTTCCAGTTGGTCTTGGCTGCGGGGCTGTGTCAGCTGTGTTGTGGGCTGAAGTCTCGGGCCAAATGGGTGTTCGCATAACGAAACGTAAAGAGACCAGAGGGTGGAGCACTTACAGGAGAGGGCAGTGGCAATTTGCTCGTAATCATCTCTGCCGAGAGTTGCGCGGCCCATCGTCATGAGGAAGAGCTTCGGTCGTTGTCAGTATCAACCATTCGTCGAGCAGCGAGAGAACATACAGTGCGATCGTTCTCTGGCGTCCACTTCCACGGCTGTCAAGTATCAGTCAAATACGATCGTGAAGGTATAGTGAAACATACGCCATTGTCAGGGCCAGCGTCAATGCCGTCCGTGACCTTCTTCTTGGGAGGCATTGTTGTATCGTGGGCGGTAGATGTGGGGAAAGATACGCAGAAGTACTTGTGCGGTCTCAAAAGTCCAAAGTAGCTAATGGTGTTGCTGGAAGATACTTCTGGGATCGAGCCAGGCTTTATAGTGCCCCAGATCTGACAGATTAGCGCTGAAGCTGTGGTCACGGCGACCAGCAGTGAGGTGAAGGCGCGTTGCTCCCCTCCCCGCTGGGTTGCCCTGCAAAACAAGAGGAAGTGAACATTCACCTCACCACGCCCAACTTTTGGCACCCAGAGCTTGAGCGTCGACTAAGATACACCAGTTGCTACCCTCCTTGACTCCCTCTACATTCTCCACTCAACAACCTCCAACACCACGCCCAACAACATCTATCTTCAAGATGCCACCAAAGAAGGCTACCAACGGCACCAACGGCGAAGCTTCCGAGGGCGGCGTAAGTACTCCCAGAGTCCTTCAAGGTGTTTAACAAGACTGATTCCCGTGCAGAAGTTCGTTTGGGAAGGCCCAAACGATACCAAGCTCCTCCTCCTTACCCAGGGTCGTTACGTGAAGCCCGACGAGTACGAACAGCTTGCCTCCACCTTCCCAGGTACATGATTCTTCGAACGTATTCCTTACATCCACTGACTACCTCAGGCGCCACTGTGGGTAGCATCCGCAACCGTATCTCCACCCTTCGCGTCAAGCAGCGAAACATGTACGAAGAGCGTGGCTGGGAGCTTCCCGAGGGCGGCGCTGGTCACTCCACCAAGAAGACCAAGGCTACGCCATCTAAGCGTGCTGCTGAGAACGGTGAGGGCGGCGAGCCTGAGACCCCTACAAAGAAGCCTCGTACCTCGCGCAAGACGAAGCAGCCCAAGTCAGCAACCCCTGAGGGCGATGAGGAGATGACTGACGGTGTCAAGAAGGAGGAGTTCGACGAGGTCTAGTCATTGACTTTGCTGGAGGGATCTGAATACCTCCACACTTCCCTTTTGGGTTGTGACTTTTGGCGGTGCAGTCACTACGTTTGCGGTCAGCCAGAGGACCATCATGGATAAGAATGAACAACTGAGAAGTATGTGAATTTCAAGTGACTCGTAGGTATTCCAGAACGCCATATGCCGGCTTTTGCGGCTGGCTTCCGTTAGCGCCTTGCAATGCAGTGTGATGTTATCCGCCCATATGATGACAGCCCTATTTATCGCCCTTTTTCTTTCGCAGCGTGTTGCCTGCGCCTTCGAAGTGTTTCGACTCCTTCTGTTCGCCTTCATCAGCACCTTCCTTGTCCTTGACTGGCTTGATCTCGTAGCCAAAGAAGAGCTTGCCCGGTGGCAGCCTCAGTGGCTGTGGGCCGTTCGTGCGTCGTACTGTCTTGGGTGGGTTTGTCGACTGTCCCGCGATCGGTGTGGAGGCTTGTGGAGTGGGCGCCTTGCTACCCTTCTTCGACAGCTTGTGGCCACCTGTGAGGAAGTTGGAAGATACAGCTTTCGCGCCAGCAGCTGCGCTTGTGGCCGAGGGCGCGATCGCAGCGTAGTTGATAGCCTGAGCCATAGTACCCTGAGAATGCAGTGTTCCACCTTTGCCCGCCATAACACTGCGCGGCGTACTAGTCCCGCTTGTCCTATCTGGCTCCTTATACCCTACTGGTGGTGCAAAATCGACAGACAAGTCCGTTTCGATCGTGCAGACGGCCTGGCTGGGGTGCTCTGGCTTGGCTTCGAGTACAGCGACGCTGTACACACTGTCGTTGTACGAGAATGTGAAGATGTCGCCTTTGGTAAGACATGCGAAGTTGCGGAAAGCGTTCTCGAGGACGGCCTTGGGATCTGAGATCTCCAAGAACGACGAATCCTGGGGTTGCAGCTTAACGAAGGTTCCAAGAGGGATGTCGGTCGACTTGACTTGCAAAAGATCGCCAGGTTCGAGAAGTAGCGTTTGCATGATCTGTAGAATAATCAGAACCCCGCTGGTCAAGCCCATGTCCTAAAACGTACCCAGTATGGCAGGTAGATCTTGCCCTCCTCAGCAATGAACTCGAGTACACCAGCATGTGTCTTCTTGCCGTCTTGTGCGCCGTTTATAAGCTCGAAGAGCATAGGGTATGTGATGTGTAGTCGTGTGAGCTTGTCGAGTGCGCTGGGTGGGAGGAACACCTTGCCGCCGTGGTTTGCATCTTCACGGTCTGGGCCGGGCAGCATGGCGACGGGATAGCAGCGGAAGTATTCATCGAAACGTCGAGTGGGACCGCCACGACGCATGGCTTGGTATGCAGCCATAGGATCGTCTTCGCCGTAGAAGTTGGGGTTGAACTGCGGTTGTTAGGTGGAGGTAGCTTGACAATGGTGGGGTAAAGCTTGCCATGCTGGAGGGTCCGTTCAGCTAATACAGTACTAGTGAGGTACCTATGGCTTTCACTGCAGCTAAGAAGGCGTAAGGTTGAAGGAGCGCGGTGGCAGTATGTCGAAAGTCATCGATAGGCAATGACGAACTACGTGACGGTACGGCTGCCTGGTCGATCCAGTGGCGCAAACGCGTCCAAAAGTCCGAGCTCAAGCTTCAGACGTCACCAGGTTGACTGTGATCTGCAATAATCGACGACAGAACATATCAATAAGCTCTCACAATGACCAGCTCGAGCGGCAGATACAATCCTGCGCGGCCGAAGCGCGATGGCGACCACTTCACACGCACACACCACTTGGACGCTGGCGAGCCTTCGACGAAGAAACCTCGATTCGACCCACGGAACCCCTCCACGCTCGTGCAAGATGCAGATGAAGAGGAGGACCCTGCGCTAGAAGCAGATGTGATTGGCAAAGGCGCTGGTATCAAGCGTAATGCGGTCAACATCGACGGCTACGACTCTGACAGCTCTACCGAGAACTTCGATGCGCGCGCCGAGGCCAAGAGCAAGAAAGTCGCACCACCGGAAGAGGATGACGATGACATGTTTGCCGAGGAAGACAAGAACAACGAGGAAGACGAAGACACCAGGCGAGATCAGACGAAGAAGAAGCAGCTGAGGTTCTTGGACAATGATGAGATCGAGGGTCAAGAGGCTGATAGCAAAGCTGGAGGCCATGTCGCTGTAGACTTCACCGGAAAGGGCAAGGATACAGCAGACGTGGAGAGTAGCAGTGAAAGTGGCGACGACGAGGAGCGTGACCGTATCGACTCGGACATTGACGAGGAGGTCGGAGCTGGCGGCAAGAAGAAGCATGCGCCTAAGCTCGATGCCTTCAACATGCGCGAAGAGCAAGAAGAGGGTCGTTTTGACGAGGCTGGCAACTTTGTGCGCAAGGCCTATGACCCAGAAGCAGCACAGGATTCTTGGCTTGAAGGCATCTCCAAGAAGGACATGAAGAAGGCCAAGGAGGCACAGGATATGAGGGACGCCGAGCAGAAAGCACGCGAACGAGCAGAGGATTCAATCATCACCAGTGATGTCCTTTCGAATCTCATTACACGACTGGACGTGGGCGAAACACCGATGGAGGCCTTGGTGCGCTATGGCAAGGCCGCGCCCAAGAAACAGAAGCCTAGTTACAATAAGAAAAAGAAGGGGCAGGACATGGAGGTCGACGAGGACCCAGCTCAAGCGGCCGCAGCGGCCAAGGCAAAGGAGGCTATCGACACTATCACCGAATGCGCAAGCCGACTTGAAGACCGAGGTATGGAAGACATCTACGAGCTGGAGCGTGAAATGATCATGCGCCTCTACAAACGCGATACCGGCGAAGACTGGAAGAACCCACACGCAGAAGAGGCACAATGGGAGTTCCACTGGCTCACTGCGCCGGAAGGAGACATCAATGGACCTTACGACCAAGCTACTATGCAAGCTTGGGAAGCAGCAGGACAATTTGCTGCGGGCGCTGAGTTCCGCAAAGTCGGCGAGACTGAGTGGTCACGGCTCCTGGACTTCGACGATTGAAAGCACAGCCACGATCTTTGGACAAGTACCTGAATACCTCCTGGCCGCACATGCCCCGACAATGTCCGTCGATCAATATAACAAAACCACGCCACAAGGATAAGTTGCCTTGGAATGTCGCAGATACACCGTTTTGTGCAACGCTGATGCAAGCTCCCACGACAGCGGAAGCGCCCGGCTCCACTGACAGCTACAACAATGCAGTGCCTCTCGCAACAGATAACGTGACCTGCATGCAATGCAGCCAAGCGATCCTGCCTGTGCATCTCCCACGCATACAGCCAGTCGGAAACAATAGAAAAGCGGATAGCGGTCGCGATCGCTCGGAGCGTCTGCGAAGGCAGTCTCTGAACCTTAGCCTATCGAATGAAATGCAATGCAGGCATGCTGTGCAACCAGAATTTCGGCTCACAACGTGACTCCTTTCGTGTACTTGTGCAGGTGGAGCGGCAGTGACCTCAACACGATGAGCCACGGATCTGCAGTGAGCGGCCATCGCTTCGCAGACGAGAGGATATGTCAGCCTCGTACCGGACACTCTTGCTTGCCCCTTGGGCTGAACCGGAAAGCAGAATGTGACCTGGACACTGCTCAGTGGCAAGACCAGCTGATGCCACCACCACGGTGCTGGAGGCCGTCTTGTGCACCGGCCCAAGGTTCGCAGCACACCCTTACAGATGCTGATAGAACTGACAGCGAACGCCGAACCACAGTTCGATCTCAAACGTCAAAGAAGTCAAGGCAATATTTGCTGTGCAACTGGCTTGAAGCCACCAGCAAAAGCAGCATCGACGATGATAGGGTGCTGTCCACGTTCATGAGCGAGCTACAGCTGACGGCGCGAGCCATGGCGGCCCGTTGACTTCCAGAAGCCAGGAGAACGATTCGGGCCGGCGCTGGCATGGAGTCGAAACACGCTGTGAGCCATGCTGTGCCACTCGACGCGCGAACCTGGTCAAAGTTGCAGGCTGGAAGCACTCGGTAGATAGCAGGGGACCGTTGCGCAGGAAGGACAGGGCTGCAATGTCCAAAAGTCAGACACATGATGCTGGCACCGCGAGCGTCCAGCTGCACCTCAGCGCAGGCGTTTGATTGGAGTCATGTGGTGAGAGCCAATAGTGCCCTTCACTGCGTGCCTCTGGCTGCAATGCCCCTCTGGCTGCGGCTGTCCCCGGCAAGTCAAAGCCTTGAAACCTTCGCAGGCTCTCAAACGTGTGCGCCGGTGGCAGCGGAGACAGAACTGCAGTGTCTAGCTTTGGTTGCCGTCTCCCCGCGTTAGTTCGAACAGATTTCACAAAGCACATGAACCCTCTCTCCTTTTCCGTCGTGAGCGTCTGACCCCAACCAGTCATCAGCCCCTTGCGCGGTTGACTCGACGCGTGTTTGGCGTTTGGCGAGCCCTCATTGCTTCTCTGACGTCTGCTTAGCCCGCCGCCCACGCTCCACTTTACAGGCGGCTCATTACCAGACATCCAGGAGAAGACGAGCTGGGCTCCGCAACCCGGTTCCGCTGCCAAAAGACTCTCACGCCAACCACCAACACGCCCGCCAGTGCCCCGTGAGGCGTGTTTCCCCTATTCCCACAATATCGACACGGCCCTGAGCGCACCAGCGGCCCTGAACGGCCCTGACATCAATCTCGGGACCCTGTCCGCTACGACTCGCGCGCTTGGCACTTTTGACGGTCCCTTGAGCCCTAATTATTTTCCATCGCTGCAGCCATCGCCGCTCCACGACACCACCCACCATGTACTCAGCCTACGACCAGCAGTCGTCGCGGTCGCCCGGCTCGCACCGCAACCAGCCGGGCACCCTGAACAGGATGCCGTCGCGCCAGTTCGACGCCTACCAGCAGCAGCTCGGCCAGAGCAGCCTGTACTCGCAGCAGGACGACCACCAGCGGGGCTACGACCAGCCGCGCAACTACAACGACCGCCTGAACAACACCATCCACGCGGGCTACGGCTACGACATGGGCGCCCAGCAGGGCTGGAACACGAATGCCTTTTCGCAGAACGGCCTGGGGTCGCTCGGCGGCGCCGCGGGACAGAGGATGAAGTCGCAGACGCGTGGGGGCGGACGCAGCGCGCTGCCTCAAGTAGGTTGCCCTGAAGACGCACTTGGATACACGATGGACTAACGCACCGCAGGGCTGGATGGAGCCGCCGCAGCCCCAGGGCCTGCCCAGCTTTGCCCTCCCTGGCCTAGGCAACGGAGCCTCGAGCGCCATGCTCAACACCAGCTACGGCCACGACGTCGACGAGGAGCTCATCCCCACCGCCATCGTTATCAAGAACATCCCCTTCGCCGTCAAGAAGGAGCAGCTCGTCCAGCTGATGACCGACCTGCGTCTGCCCCTGCCCTATGCCTTCAACTACCACTTCGACAACGGCGTCTTCAGGGGTCTTGCTTTCGCCAACTTCACTACCGCTGAAGAGACAGCCGCTGTCATTGAGTCGATGAACCACTTCGAGTTGAACGGCAGGAAGCTGCGCGTCGAGTATAAGAAGATGCTGCCCCTCGCTGAGCGCGAGCGAATCGAGCGTGAGAAGCGCGAGCGCCGTGGCCAGCTCGAGGAACAGCACCGGCCGCTTGGAGGACAGCTGCATTCCCAGGCCTCCTTCGGCTCGCTGGCGTCGCACTCTCACATCCCTGCCGCATCTCCATCACCCGTCTCTGCTATGCGCCAGCAGAAGATTGGTATGCCCCACAACGGCGCACAGGAACGCGTCACCAACGGCCCTGTAGACGTCGACCTAAACGACCCCCAGATCTTGCAGTTCTACTCGCAGCTTTTGCTCTTCAAGGAGTCGCCTGAACGCGACAGCATGACCTTCCCTCCGTCCTTGGCACCTCCTCAGCGCCGCATCATCCACACCCTTGCCCATCAGCTTGACTTGGCTCACGTGTCGAAGGGCTCCGGCGACACCCGCCAGGTCCATATTTTCAAGGTTCACAACAACCAAGGCTTGAGCCCGCCCATGCCCCAGATGTCCACCAGCCACCCCACTGAGCAGCCAGGACGTCGTGGTCTCAACCGCGCCGCGACCACAGACTTCAGCGATGTTCGTGCATCTGAAGGATTCTACAATGCTTTTGGCAGGCAGGCATCAGGGCTGCTTGGTTTCCCCGATTCTCCTGGTGGTCTGAACGCAGTCCCCAACCTGCGAGGTGCCAAATCTTACGCTGATCTCCGTTCATACACTCCTTCGCCAGCGCCTTCGACAGCGAGCCACCCGGTCGGACGTCCTGGAGGCATCTCCCTCGAAGGCCTCGGATTCAGCGGCAGCAACACAAACCCCAACGGCACACCTACAGCAAGCTCGATGTCACAGCGCAACGACGGCATGCTTGAGAGGGAAATGGAGCGCATGACACTGGGAGCAAATGCATTTGGACAGAGCAGCAGCCCCCGTTCACTTCGCCAGATGACATCTTGGGAGAACCCCGGCCCTATCGGCGGCCACCGTGCCTTCAGCTCCAACTACGACGACCGCCCATCAAGGCAACCTCGCGGCCCACTTCCAGAGCGAGGCCAGGGCTTCAGTCGCCCGCGGCAAAACGGCCACCAGGGCCGTGGCAGTGATGAGCTCTCTTCGCAATCGAATGTTGAGATTCTCGTCGGCCAGTGAGCATCTCATACACAGCTTTTGCACCACGATCCGCGCCACGACAACGTAACGCACCTACCGCTCATTAAATCGACACGATTAGCGCACAACCCACTATGAAAGACGATGACGTTTACGGCCAGCACCTACGGCACCCACAGCACAGGATTGACTTTACGACGTACGACGCATACGAAGAATGATGCTACGAGAGTAGAGAATCAGTATACTACAGCTCAGCTTACAGCTACATTGGGCCCGCTGCCCCAATTCTATTTACCGGCATATTCGCTGCAATTTGGTTATCGCAGATGGTTCGTTGAAGAGAAGAAAAAGCATTATGAATATATATCGATGGATCAGCTCGTCTGTTCTCAGCTTGTCTGTCTTCGGCCTTGCTCTGTTTGCAGCTTGTCTGACTTTCAGCCTTGCTCTGTATCTGCAAGTTTTTTCCAACATTTGGGGTTTGTTCTTCTGGCTTTGTCTTGCGATGTATTATCTGTTACGGCATTCGACTGGCATTGGATACTCCCTCTCCCTTCTCCAATTGTTGTTCTGGCTTGGTGGCATAGTCACGCGTTATAGCGTGTAAGTATTAATTAGGAATCAATTCTCAAATGCTTCAACCTCTGTTTCACAGTGTTCGCTGTCCGTTGTTTCCCTCGATATGGCCACCTGACGATAAGCAGGTGCCGTCGACACTTGCCCGCTGGGTTCAAGGACGCCTGCCACACCTGAACCTAGCCGGTCGCACTACCACGATCATTCGTCTTCCTCACGCCATCACCTCTCCCACCGCAGAAAAGGCTCGATACAGTCCTGATATTTTCAAGAAGCTGGAAGGTATTCAGTGCCTTTCAGGGGCTTTTTGAAAGCGTATGGATCCTCTGTTGGCTACAGTGGTTCTGTTGTCGTGTCCGCCTATTCATGTTATGCGAAAAACTACGTGGCAGACCCGAAACTACCCGCCATGTTTGCCTTCATCCATTGCAGCCTATATGACGGCCACACAAACGTAAGATCTTCCACCGGCAGCAAAGATGACGGTCACGAGGCTGTGGCTTTGCCAAGCGTCATGCAGGCCAGGCTGAAAACCTGCTCACCCCGCTTCACCTCTCGAGCGTGCTCTATCACCAGCCCAACGTGGACCCCATCAAAGAACTGATCCGGCGGCGGCCATGGAAATGGAGGTCTCGCACAACGGCAATACCTACACCTATGACACACTCTCCAACGCGCAAGGCTACTTTCGATACCTCGTTCTTAAGCCTGGAACCGGCGATGAACTGTTGGCCTGCGACATCCACACTGCACACATAGACAATGCCAAATATGAAGCTATATCATATGTGTGGGGTAGTGAAGAGAAACCGAAACACCTCCAATGCAGCAAAAAATCGATTCCAATCACTGTCAATCTCTATGCTGCCCTTGCAAGACTTCGGCTTCCAGATAAGGAACGAGTTCTTTGGGCAGACTCTGTCTGTATTAATCAAGACGATTTGGAAGAGAAAGGTGATCAGGTCGCGCAAATGGGTAGCATCTATCGACAGGCGAGTCATGTTCTCATTTGCCTAGGCGCTGATGAACGCGGGCATGCACTTAAGGCATCCGCCATTATCGATGAAGTAGCCAAGATGATACAAACGACGGCAGCGAAACTAGATCCATTCGATTGGGACACATTTCCTTGGCCAGACCTCGATGATGAGCTCCTGAATGATACACGATGGGGTTCTCTGGCTATACTGCTGCAACAAAACTGGTTTGAACGAGGCTGGGTTGTTAGGGAAGCAGCTTTCGCACAGAAAGCGACCGTAGTCTGGGGTTCAGTCGAGTTCGCATGGGCCCACTTGATGGAAACCCTCGTATGGATATCTCGCAGAAGCCCATCGGTCCTTCGTAGGTTCGAAACCTTTCCTTCGTCACACGTGCGTGCATACGAAATGCAGTGCCCGCAACTCGTCCGTATGTTCTTCGAAGAGACTTCGGGGCCAACAACTTCTTTACTGGATTGCATGGATTTCGGAAGGGGTCTAGGCCTCAAAGATGCTAGAGATAGAGTCTATGCATTCCTGAAACTCACTACCGACTCCAATTTCCTAGCAATCATACCAGACTATTCTGCGCCGCCACTGGAAGTCTACTGGAACTTCGCTATACAATATATACAGTCTACGAATGATTTGGACCATCTCAGATATGTCTATCATAACGAATAATCTCTGATCTCTGGAGTGCCTTCATGGGTCCCTCGGTGGGATATCAACACTGCCGATATATTCAATGAATCATGGCGATCTCGGAAGACGTCACGGAATTGCGAAGCGTTCGCTCCTAAGCTGATCACTCGAGATACCCTGCAGATTAGAGGGGTATGTTATGACTGTATAGCTGCAGCTTCTGATGTTTTGCGAGATACTACAACGACGCTCTTGATGCTTGTCAGTATCTGGAAATCTTTCAGTGCCAGCCATGGTGGACTTGTCTATGAGGGTGATCGTCAAGTAGAAGCGTTCAATTTGGTTCTGACCCGCGGCACGATAGCTGGTGATGTAGCTAAGTGGAATCAAGAAAAAAAAAGAATGCATAGGCGTTTTCAATTCTGCAATTGAGGCGGACAGCGAGCAAAGGAGCTCCACTGAAAGACTCACATCGATTGAAAGTTTGGAACAAAACACCTGGTACCAGTCCTTGAGGGGATCCACTCATGGATATAGGGCGGTCGTAACGAATCGTGGCTACTTTGGGCTAGCCCCTGCCGTCGCAGCTGTGGGAGACACATGTGCCATCATCTTCGGCAGCAAATCGACTTGCATTCTCCGAAGTACAAACCAAGCTGAGCACTACAAGTTCTTGGGATGTTCGTACGTTCTAGGCCGTAATTGGGGGACTCTTGATAAGGAGCTTGGATCTGAAGATAACAAAGATTGGGTCGATTGGGATATTGAAGAACAGGACATCTTCCTACGATAAACCCGTATGTTGGACCACGGTGCTATTGAACAAACGGGACAAAGCTACACTAGCACTTTTTGGGCGCGGGAGTTTAACAGGAGATATCCAGTAAGGCGTTCTGCGAATCGACGTGGCGTAGTCTTGAACAGCAGAGAAGATAGGAGAAATGTACCTGTAACAGTGAAAGACTTCAACCCGTAAAAGACTTGTGAAGTGTTAAGATGCCAGCTGTCAAACCTCGACTATCTACCTCACTTACTCGAGAAGAAAGGTCTTTCTGAGCTGCCTCAAAGCCTAGACGCGAAAGATATGTACGGAGGTAATATGCCGAGTAGTAGACTGCTTCTATATACATCACTGTACACTCAAGAACCCTTCTTTGCGATGTACACAATAGTCGCTACCAGTGCACAAGTATCCAGTGCAAAGGAACCGTACATTGACCTCGAGAGTTCTATATTCTCTCACCCAAAGTCAGCCGTACACGTCCAACTGCCACGCATCTTCCACGTCTCCTTTTGCCATTCTGCGCTCCTCATTTCTTCGGCTTCTCTCAGCTTTCCTAGACCAATAAAATCATCACCACTTCCCCATCCACCTCACCAGCCCACCAAGCCCAATCGAAACACCCAAATGCCACGCCACACCCCAAGCCATCGCAAACAGATACTTGGGACTAAACACCGTCCAAATGAACAAATGTGTCCTAAGCGCCGTACACGCCGCCATGACACTCGCAAGCATAACCCCAGTGAACAGCGTCAGCAGCGCGACATGGCCTGTCCAAACATCCTTGCCATCCTCCGTACTCTTAGTTTCGACCTTCGGCTTCGCCAAATCGCGAAGATGCGCATGTTCGGCCTCGACCCAGCTCCTCTTCGGCTTAGTATCGCTCTTCGCCAAGTCGCTGCTCGCCGCACCAGTCAAGCCGTAACGGCCGAGCAGACATACACCCGCGACACCCCAGTACACCGGCCCGGCCCAGTTCGAGACGAACACGAGGAGTCCTACGGCGAGGATGTTGTACCCGCTTACGCCGTTGTAGGCATTTGACAGGTCGATGCTGGAGATACTGTTGTTGAGGCCTAGGGCGAAGAAGAATGTTTGGCTCAGCAGAAGAGTGGTTAGGGTGGTTTGAGATGGAGTGAGGGTGAGTAGCGCTGGTGTTATTAGCGGTGCGTTGAGTCGTAGACACAGAGAAAAACTGAAGGAGAGAACAGGGTGAAGGCTTACAGAGCAGGAAGTATTGGATCCGGAAGAGCAGGTAGAGCGGAATATTCTGTGCTTTGGTCTGCGTGAGTAGGAAAAGCGTGAGCATGTCGAAGAAAGCGGTTGCTAGGTCTGGATCGTCAGCTCCGTCTTATCATAGAGAGGGGAAGGAAGCCAACATACCACCGTTCCCTCGCACGTGAAGCTTCGCTCGGCGTGTCGAGCGTTGATACTCTGAGAACAAGATCCACGAGAAGACAAGCCCAATACCGCCGAATACCATGCGTGCAAGATCCACAAGATTAAGCATCTCGACCCGTTCCATTATACCTTCCGAGATGCCGTATGTGAGTTCTGGGGCATCTTTGACAGTGAATGCGAGCTTGAATACAACCGCTGCGACGCAAAGAGGAGTCGCTATAAGCGAGCCCATCATGCGGTGTTGTTGTTCCGGTTCCGAGTCCAGTTGAGACGTGGACAACGGCTTATCCAGTGTGACGACCGAGCGGGCAATGTGTCGCGAGATCCGGTTCGTGACATCCAGATAGGTAGCGCCGACTAAGACCCATAGCAGGATGGAGTTGTTCCCATGGAAGATACCGCTGTTCACGATATCATCCGCGCCGGCAAACTTTTGCCCCGTTTGGTTCCAGCGTCTGACCACTCTAAGAATGGCCAGCGCCATAAGAGCGGGGTGAAGAAGCCATGAGTTGCTCTTCTTCTGTCGCAAGCTGGTAAGGTAGAGGTAGAAGAACCAGCCTGACGCGATCCAGTACCAAAAGTTGTGCTCTTCCTCGACATACGAGGACGCGAACATGAGTACGGCGTACAGCGTGAGTGTGAGAGAGTAGTAAAGACCAGCAGACGAAATGGGACGTAGCGAAGGAACAGCAAGCAAGCTCAGGATACATATCAAGACGGCGAGCCCAGTTCCAATGAACAGTCGGGGCACATTGTAATTGGACGCTGCGCTGGACATAACATCTTGAGCCTCATGCATGAACTGCCCGTTGTTAGCTGCTTTTGATACAAGCATTGATAAGAGTGGATGCTCACCTTGTTGAGATGTTGTTGCTGTGCGACATCGGACTCGTTGCCCATCGTGTGTCTTACAGCTCGATTCCAGAGACAAGCCAGCTTATCGCCAGCGCTCATATGGTCGCACCTCAAGATATCTGTCTGCTTGGAAGAGGTCTCAGCCTCTTCGAAACTTTGACTGTTGTAAGTGGCTTGCACAATACGCTTTATCTGCCTTGCATTCCTGTACAAAAGCTGGTTACGATCCGAGTCTGGTCGATCAGCTTCAAGATCAACCTGAACAGTTGGGTGGACTTACTCTTGTTCCAGAAGCCCATGAACTCACTGAGGAAAACGCCCAAGTTATTCCGCGGTACTGGAAATCCAAGCAGACCAGCCAGTGTTGGGGCAATGTCGCTTTGCTCGACGGTCCTGTAATAGTCGAATTCACCTTCTGTCTTGGGTTGTGCAGGACTCTGAATACCCGCCTGGATATGAGTGATCTTGGTCAGCTTCGGGCTCATGAAGACTAGAGCCGGGGATGTTTCGCCAGGCGACGATCCTCCGTGATTGCCACCTTCATTCATGCCATGGTCGCCGCATAGCACAAAGAGCGTGTTGGACAGATGGTCTTCGTTCTCGATAGCGGTGTAGATGGTGCGTACTATATCATCCATCTCTTTCTGCTTAGGGACCATGTTGGGACTGCGATAAGTCAGCAGAGTAACGCATCGTCCTGACAGGGGGCGAAGTACCTCTTGGGGCCAGCTTTGTGTCCAATATGGTCCAAACCCAAGTAATGCATAATCATAGAATTCCAGTCGTCGTTTAGCAGCTCGTTAGGAACATGCCTTGTCACGTTGTTGTCCACTTCGGTGAAGTCCTGCACACTGATCATCAACATTGTATTCCATCTACGTGTGTGTTCGTACAAGAGACTGACCGAAACAAAGAAACTGCTCGTCCCGTCCGCCCGCTCGAAGAAGTCTGGAAAGAGCTTCAACCACGTATCGTCACCGTACATGACCAATTTCCCTTGCTTATCCCCAAAGCGTTTGGCCTTGATCTGCGCAAGCCAAGTATCCTGCGTTGCGAGCGTAGAGGTCGTGTCCGATTCGGCGAAGTTGAGGATTACATCGAGGAAAGAGGGAATCGAGCCGGTAGTGATGGCTTTCACGCGCGGCATGGTGATGGTGGGAGAGGTAGCATGAGCGGTAAAGGGGAGTGCGGTGCCTTCACGAATGAGGCTATAGCATTGTCAGCAATTGAAGGCTACGTGAGAATAGAGACGCACCTCTGCACAAAGCTCATGCCACTCTCCTCACTATAGACGAAGTCGCTTCGCAAGGCATCGACGACCATGAAGACAAGCTTGTCGAATGGTGCCTCAGGATGTTGCAAGTCTTCATTACTCTCTCCATGCTCGGATATCCAGGTCACATCCTCGTACTCAGCCAGACCTGGCATAAAGGGCTTGTACGGGAAGAAGCCAGTCGCAAAGACCAAGATTGCGATTGGAATCAGCAGATTCGCGAGCGCGAGCAGCGCCTTTCGTGGCGCCATGGCAGCTGAACCTGAGACCAGGTACCTACCAAACTTGCACAATTACTGCGGAATATATGAGCAAAGGAGCGACATGAAATGGAAAGAAGATTTGTGCGAGCCCATCACGGTGTCAGACGCGTAGACGCGACGTTGAAGCTTCAGGGTCCACCTCGGCAAGCGCACTAGCCACAATGAGTGACATCATCTCCTTCTCTATCTGAAGCTTCACGTCCCAGCACCATTCATGCCTCCACGCAGTCAATTGGCCAAGCTCGCTATCCTCCCAGCGTCCAAAACACCTTTCCTCGTCCCCAGAAGCGCACCAATTGAACGCCAGCTCTCAGCGTACCTCCAGAACCAACGCTCTTCAACTCCACAAATGTCGTTCCTCCTCCCTGGTCTGCGCCGCGGTGCGCTGCTTGCAACGCCCCTCATTCTCTCTACGCCGCTGCTTGTGCACAACTTTCGCCATGCGCAGGCTATTCGCTGCGACTCGGCGGATCCGCTCACGAAGTTGGGTGACTTGCGCAACACATATGCGCGCGATGCACAGACACCTGTGATCACGCAGTCGGGAGCGCCGAATCCCAGGGCCGTGCGTCAAGTTAGCATGGGGAGTATATTGGGTGTGATTGGAGGTTTGGGAATCAGTGTGTTCAGCAAGCCGTTGGCGATTTTGCTCGGGTTGGGAATTGTTGTGCTGCAGGTAAGTTACGCTACTGGAGAGACTGGAGAGACTGGAGAGACTGGAGAGACATGGGATTCCTGAAAGAAGACGGGAAGAATTTGGATCTTGGACTTTGCAAGCTCGTTATTTGGCAGAGCCTATGCTAATGAATGCTCTAGATGATCGAGTCGAGAGGCATTCACATCATTCCCTACTCTTTCCTGCAGCGCCGCTTCAAGTCGATGAACGTACGGTCACTGGTACAGGATAACGTTGCGTTCAAGCTGTCGTTTGGCTTGACATTTGCTTTGGCTGCATTCGCCGAGTTCTAGTCCCCCAAAGTGTCATGTAAGCAGCCGCTTAGCGAGCTCATGGTCGTTGCTGTGCTAAGCAAACCGACCGTGGCCCTGTGCCATCATCTGAGGCTGCAGATGCATCTGGAGTTGTTTACAGCTCTGCCAGAAGCCTTTGACGGTGTCCTTAAAACCGGTTGAGCTCTTTGCGTTTCTGTATATATATTAGTATCGAGCCACGGTAACAAAAAGATTAGCACGTACCTCATCGAACTTTCGATGAACTTTCGCACCAACTCTTGTACTGTTGGATCCTGTTGGAAACGCTGGAGGAGTGGCTGCTCCGCAAGAGAGCTTGTGATGTAGGCCCTCGCGTTCTTGTCAGAGCGGATGAGCGCGCGAAGCGGTGCAACGATGTGCTCTAAGCTTGTGAAATCGACTTCGCCGCAAACGTTGCTTATCAGTGCAAAGGTCACTGCGTAGCCGAAGTGGTTGACAATGTCCTGCGACGTGCCTTGGTTCTGTCCATGCGAGTTTCCGGTGGACTCGAAGATGTCCTTCCACAACTTTGCGGAGGCGCGCTTCGGTAGTACCTCTGGCGACTTGATAGACTCGATGCAGAAGTTGAACATGCCCTGCAGGGTATCTGGGTGCTCTTGTGTGAGCAGACGCAAATCCGTGTTGACGAACTGCTGGATGAGCTCAATGCAACCGACGGCGATCTCTGGGTCGTTTCTGGGATGCTGCAGGGCGTGCATAACGCCCAAGTCATGTTGCAGCAACCGTTGTGCCTGTACAGCGAAGTCCGCAGGGCGCTTGTGCTTGTGGGAGGAGAGCCAGCAACATGCTGTCTCAAGTACGAAAGGTAGTCGTGGTGTCTGGACAGTCGTTTTCGTGATGAAGTCGACGGCAGCCGAAGGTGGTAACACGAACGGGCCAGGGATTGACTCCTTGAAGCCAGTTCGCAAGACGTTGCATGCCGCTTCGATGATCTCATCGTTACCAGGGAAGACCTGCGTCATGTAGTTGATCATGTTGATGACCTGGTTCTGGATCTCTTTGCCTGGTCCTTCTGACCAGAAGGTAGAAGACTCGGCTTTCGAGTCTGCTTCAAGGTCCACAACTTCTTCGTCGAGAGCTTGCAGTGCACGTCCGATACTCGACAAGCATTTCAGAGTGGTCAAGGCAAGTACCTGTCCTTGTTCCGGATCGTTGCCCTCCTTTGTGACCTTGATGGCGCCCATGGCATCTTGCGCGATGTAACCGAACAGCTGTCTGACACCAACAAGTTGCTTCTCTTCAGAGTCTGCAGACTGGACGATTGCCGCGATACCTTCAAGCACTTTGCTCTTTGTAAACTCTTCTGCTGTCGGGTACATGAGGAACTGCTCGTACATCTGGAAGAATGAGTTGAGCTCGCCTGTGAGCGACTTCCTACACTCGGAACACAGCGAAGCGAATGATTTGGCTGCGCTGTGGGCAAGAGCGGGCTGAGCCAATGCTTTGAGCAGGAAAGGTAGTACCTGAGGTAAGAAGCGCGGATTGCGCAAGAAGAACTGGTTAAGGGCAGCTACCAGCTCCACCGCAGACCTGCGAGCGATTGCTGGAATATCCGCATCACCAGACATGGCTGTGAATAAAGGTTGCTCAAAAAGGCGATTGAGGCGCTGATCAACGTTCTCATGGAAGGCGTCCGCGATAGAGATCAGGCAGAACAAGCCAGCCTCGAGCTCCAGCCAGTTGCCCGTCTCAAGCGCACGCAAGGTGAAGTCGATGAAGTTGTCTGTCATGACGTCGCGCAAAGACTCATACGCTTCCATGATGATGTCTCGAACGTCTATGCGAAAGACCTTGAATGTCTTTTTTGTATCCGAGTCCCAACCTTTGGTCTCGCTAGCTGGTGGGTAGATGATCTTCTGGGCCAGTTCGGAGATCCCTTGGAAGACATTTGACTTGGCAGCGTCCATCCAGGAGGGTGGTGGCACTCCTTCGGCATACTCGAACGATTCCTCGGCGATTGCACTGACATAGCCGCTCCAGAAGTCCAAGACGACTGGTGCAACGTCGTCGTCCAATCCTACTGTTTCTGGATATTTCAGAAGATCATGCAAAAACGCTGCGTACAGTCAGCTTATTATCTCATCGTTCGGTATCTGGTGTCAACTTACACATGACCTGTTGGTTGTGCGCTGTTTCGTGCTCCTTGTACAGAGTCTTCGATTCCAGCAGGATCTGGCCGTATGCGACGATGATCCTAGCAAGCGAGACCGTTTCAGCATCCTGCTCCCTTAAGATCTCCAGGCCCCAGGGACCAGCGATAGCTGACCATAACATCTCTTGGTGTTTTGCTTCGAAGAACGATGGGTAGTTCTCCAAAACTTCGGCGACCAGGTCCATGGCGTCTTCGACATGGTACTCCAGACAAGTCAACGCAAGCTCGGTGACAGATCGGAGATAATGAAGTTTCTCTGGCACATGCTTGAACTCGGATTGTGCGTAGAAGATCCAGCCCTATCAGATCAGCCTTGGTCGTCATGTGCATGCAAAAACTTACAATGAAGCATTTAGAGGCAGCTATGCATATCTTCTCTCCTTGCTGTACTGAATCGTTGTAGCTGGGGTCGTTGATTGGTACCGAAAGGTACTTGAAGCCACGGCCAAACGCAGTATGGAGAAGAGCTTCTAGACTCTCGGCGTTGGCAATCATGTCATGATGCACTTTGCGGCTACCTGGCGTCAGCACGGCAAAGTTTGTAGGCCTCAGACCTGGGGACTCACTTTGGACTCGCAGAGAGCTTCTTTGCCTCGTCCGCCAGGTTCATGGCAAAGTCCAGCAGAACGAGGATCTGGTCATCAGACAACTGAGGAAACAGATCCCACGTCGCTGGGTGGCCCTCCAAACCGTCATCGAGTACCGGCTGTTGCGCCGCAAACGATACAACAAGGCTCCGGAGGCACAGGCTCCATACTGAAATGGGTTTGGTAAAATACTGAGCCAACGTTGAGCTGACTTTACGCGTTGCTATCGAAGAAGACGGTCGCGATACTAGATGGTGCTATAAAGACGTCAGCTTCGATGGTAGCGAGTGCTTGAGGTCATACAATCAGAGTGGAAAGTAGCTGCGCAGAATGCTCCTCGCTCAACTCGTTCCTACAAAGAATCAGCCCAATTACTCGAACACTCGTAAGGCTCACTTACGAATCAGCGTTGAGCTTCACTGTCAATGTAAGCGCTCCGAAAAATCGAACCTGCTCATCTTGACTCTTCAGGAGGGCGTCTGCAATCTCCCAGCCCTGGGGCGAGCGTTGCAGAACTCGCAGCGTTGCTTCGTTCTGGGCAATCTTCTTCGCATGTCCCGGATCGTACAACGACTTGACCAATCCCTCAATCTCAGCAAAGCTCATGGGAAAGCCTTGCTGCTGGTCTCCATCCGTTGCCATGTTCCCAACTCACTGCGTCTTTTGATTAGCTGCTTGCAATGGTGTTCGACCTCACCATCCAATCATAACGATGCCGCAAGGCACACCGGCAATCTTTCCTTGAGCGGCTCCACACAGCCAGATTTCACTTCAGGGACCTTCGAGTGAAGAGAGAAAACACTTGACTTTGGAAAATGAGTGTTTGAGGTAAGAAATGTTGCTTTACTTACGTCTGCAGGAGACAGCTTGGAAGAAGGAAGTAAGCGTGCGCTTTCGCCAGACACTCGCAGGCGGCACGAGGGATTCTGACTATTCGGGTTGAACAGAGATGCTGGAGCTCTAGTGTGTTGTTTCGGTGAAAGCTGGCTCGTCTACCTCCAACGATCGTCTGATGATTTCGCTAGTAAATCGCCACCTTGCGATCGCATGTTTTGCGGCGTTGACGACGATACACTTTGCAAGGTTCGCAAGAGCCTGAACTGCTCGCTTTCGTGTTGATATTTGGGAGCAGCCTGACGAGAGAGATTGGATCATATGGCCTTGGCGTGCTTTCGCTCGCGCCCTGAGAATGACGCTAGCCCCGCCGGCGCGTTTGCCGCAATGCAGCTGTACCATTGTAGTGGGGTGTCCTGCATACCGATAGTAGGCGCTCTCTATGCTTCTGCCACGGTCTTTGTTGCGCACACACGCGACAGCTGCAGCGTGTGTAGCTAGAAAGCCATATTCATTCTTTAGAGCTCTCCACACATCTCCTTCTCTACGTGCCATCGACATGGCTAAGGTCGACACCACCGAGCGGCTGGCGGAGCTCCGCAAGCTGATGAAGGAGCGCAATGTCGACATCTACAGTACCCAACCGTGTTCAAGCATCGCCAGACCTCGTTAACACATGTGCAGTGGTACCCTCTGAGGATAGCCACCAGAGCGAGTACATTGCCCCTTGCGACGCCCGCCGAGGTCAGATTCCCCGCCGCCTCTCGCAGCACACCTATTGATTCCCTTCAGCATACATCAGCGGTTTCACTGGCTCCGCTGGTTACGCAGTCATCACACACGATAAGGCCGCTTTATCGACCGACGGACGATACTTCAACCAGGCTGAGAAGCAGCTGGACGGCAACTGGGAGCTGCTCAAGCAGGGCATTCAGGATGTACCGACTATCCAAGAATGGACTGTAGACCGCGTGGAGGGAGGCAAAGTCGTTGCCGTTGACCCCAGCGTAGTGACAGCAAGCGATGCAAGGAAGCTCGCTGATAAGATCAAGAAGAAGGGCGGTGAATACAAAGCGGTCGACGAGAACCTTGTGGACGCAGTATGGAAGGACAGGCCAAGCCGTCCCAGTGAGAAGGTCATTGTACAACCCATGGAGTTCTCTGGTAAGAACGTCGAGGACAAGATCGCGGATCTGCGCAAAGAGCTCGAGAAGAGGAAGAGCCTGGGCTTTGTTGTCTCAATGCTTGACGAGATTGCCTGGCTGTTCAATATTCGCGGCAATGAGTATGCAGACACGAGCACATTCGTTGGCCACAATCCTGACAGCTTGCAGCATCCCATACAACCCCGTTCTCTTCTCCTACGCCGTAATAACCCCTTCTGCCGCCACACTCTACGTCGACGAAAGCAAGTTGCCACAAGAGGTCAAGGACCACCTCGGCGACAAGGTCGAGATCCGGCCGTACGAAGCCATCTTCAAAGACATCACTGCCCTGAGCAAGGCATCGCTGGAAGCCAAGGATGAAGCTGAGGCAAAGAAGAAGTTCCTCACCTCTAACAGGGCATCTTGGGCGCTGAACAAGGCCCTCGGCGGCGAAGACAAGGTTGAGGAAGTACGCAGCCCAATTGGCGACGCCAAGGCCATCAAGAACGAGGTTGAGTTGGAGGGCATGCGCCAATGCCATATTCGCGATGGTGCTGCCCTGAGCGAGTACTTCGCGTGGCTGGAGGACCAACTGCTCAACAAGAAGGCAACACTCGATGAGGTTGACGGCGCTGACAAGCTGGAAAGCATTCGTTCGAAGCACAACGGCTTCATGGGACTTTCCTTCGACACCATCTCTTCGACCGGACCCAACGGCGCTGTCATTCACTACAAGCCAGAGAAGGGCGAATGCGCAACCATTGACCCTAAAGCCATCTACCTCTGCGACTCCGGTGCGCAGTATCAGGATGGCACAACTGATACCACAAGGACATTGCATTTCGGCGAACCAACCGAGATGGAGCGCAAGGCCTACACACTCGTACTCAAGGGCAACATTGCTCTCGAGCGCATCAAATTCCCCAAGGGCACAACAGGTTTCGCGATCGATGCGCTTGCCCGACAGTTCCTTTGGCAGTACGGTCTAGACTACCGACACGGCACTGGACACGGCGTTGGATCGTTCCTGAACGTACACGAAGGCCCTATTGGTATTGGCACTAGGATACAATACTCTGAAGTCGCACTGGCGGTTGGCAACGTGATCTCAGACGAGCCCGGCTACTATGAGGATGGCAAATTTGGTATTCGCATCGAGAACATGATCATGGTCAAGGAAGTTGAGACCGAGCATCAGTTCGGTGACAAGCCATACCTTGGTTTTGAGCATGTCACAATGACTCCCCACTGCAGGAACCTTGTGGATTTCAACCTGCTTACGGAGGACGAGAAAAAGTTCATCAACGAGTACCACCATGAGGTCTTCGAGAAGACGAGCGAGTATTTCAAGAACGATCCTCTCACCCTCAAGTGGCTCAAGCGTGAGACTGCGCCTTACTAGTCTTCTGGATGGAACCCACTTGGGATGTCAAGCCAGCATTGGACCTGTGGATCATCCGTGGGCGTCAACAGTGTCAAGAGCTTTCTTGGGTCACAGAGTTGGTACTCGATCTGTACCCGTAGGGATGATGGCACTCTTCCAGATCTTTTGGATACCTCCACGGTCTGAAGTTGACCTGTTGGTATGGGTTGATTGGTGTTGTTCTCGAGCTGCATAACATGGATGAGTGGATTGCCCCGTTCGGCAACCTCACTGCGGCACACAGCGGCTCAGAAGATATGTCACTGCATGGCGTCGGTGTTACAGCATGGTACTCTCGGCGTTGGTAGGAAATGAACTGCGAGTCCCTGCATCCACAATTGCCTCTTCAGGCAGCTTGATTCCTAATCTGACAACACGTAGCAGAAAAAGCGCTCCGCGGAGCCATCAATTCTGGAGACCTACACAACTAAAGGTCTTCGACATCGATGTTCGGGCCCTTTCTAACAAGAGAGATTCCTGGAGACTACGACAACAAATCGTGAGTCGTATCCAGCTCTCTCCACATGTCTAAGTCGAGGTGAGAGACTGTATCTACTGACTAAGCCGCGGCAATTCACGGTGCGGTCAATGCTATCAGCCCCGCTATGATTGGATCTGATGTGTCAAAGGGCGCGGCGCAGGGGTCTAGAGCGCGTCACTACTCCTCCGGCAGCAGCTCCGGTGACTGCCCCGCCATCAGCCGCGGCGCCGAACCAGACGTTTGGCGGGATGAATGACCCTTGGATGGGCAAAAAAATGTTGCGATGCCGCTGCATTGTCTTGGTAAAGGGCATCGACGAGAATTGACTCACTCACGAGACCACTTCGTCTTTCATAAGCTTCTCTCACTTCGATCCAATTCATTGATCCCTTACACACTCAATACTCTACACTGACGCTACCTTTTCGCCCCGTATAGACTTCGCCTCTGTCTATTGTTCTTCCTTTCTAGACTTGATACCCAGACTATACATTCACAATGGCAACTGAACTCCCCACCACAAACGGCCACACTGCCCAGGATGGCGAGAACAACTTCGCCGTCAAGGCAGGTCTCGCCCGCATGCTGAAGGGCGGCGTCATCATGGACGTCGTCAATGCCGAGCAGGTCCGTCGATTCCTCCCTCGACCAGTTTTCGAAAACTTGAGGCTCAAGGCTCGAAGCTGGCGAGGCATGGCTGCGTAAGGTCACGAGCTGACATGACTACAGGCACGAATTGCAGAGGAAGCCGGTGCTTCAGCAGTCATGGCGCTCGAGCGTGTGCCCGCAGACATCAGAAAGGATGGCGGCGTGGCACGCATGAGCGACCCCCAGATGATCAGGGAGATCATGGACACAGTCACCATCCCCGTGATGGCGAAGGCAAGAATCGGCCACTTCGTTGAGTGCCAGGTACGTCCTCCCCAAAGCCCTAGAAGGAGTGCTTCCTTTGTTCCGAACGGTCCGACAGCTCTGTCTTCAACTACAGATGTTCCATTCTAGGTCTTCGATAATGCTATACAACACACTCTAACCTCGCAACAGATCCTCGAAGCCCTCGGCGTAGACTACATCGACGAATCCGAAGTCCTGACCCCCGCCGACGCCGTTCACCACGTCGCCAAGCACCCCTTCAAGATCCCCTTCGTCTGCGGCTGCCGCAACCTGGGCGAAGCGCTCCGCCGCGTCGCCGAAGGCGCAGCCATGATCCGCACCAAGGGCGAAGCCGGAACCGGCGACGTGATCGAAGCCGTACGCCACATGCGCACCGTCAACGCCGAGATCAAGAAGGCGCAGGGCATGGACGAGATGGAGCTGCGCGTGTACGCCAAGGAGCTGCAAGTCGACTACGCGCTCCTGAAGGAGACTGCGAAGCTGGGCCGTCTGCCGGTGGTGAACTTTGCGGCGGGCGGTGTTGCGACGCCTGCGGATGCGGCGCTGATGATGCAGTTGGGCTGCGACGGAGTGTTTGTCGGCAGTGGTATTTTCAAGAGCGGGGATGCGGCGAAGCGCGCGAAGGCGATTGTGCAGGCGGTTACGCACTACAAGGATCCTAAGGTGCTGATGGAGGTTAGCATGGATCTGGGTGAGGCTATGGTTGGTATCAACTGCGGTACTATGGGTGAGAGTGACAAGCTTGCTAAGCGCGGAAATTAAACATCTTCGTTGATGGCGATGGAGATGGGATACGATGGATGGACATGATCATCATTTACAGGCGTTTGGGACCTGTAAGAAAAGCCGGCTTCAACACTGAGCATTAGCACATCTTTTCTCACTGCAATATGAGTTGCATATACATGAGCTTATCGCAGTATATGGCTGACCGCTCCTGAATCATTGGGACAGTCACATCTTCCTTAACGCTGTGAACTCTGGTACTACGAGCAACTTTCACTTTAGAGTCATCTTGCAGACGGTGAGTCATGTAAGGCACCAGCAGCATAGCGAGATTAAGGTAGGCAAGGATTTTCACGCAGGTGAGATGAGTATGGAATTTTACGTTTTTCATTGCACAGCTATCGTGCGAGTCCATTGACGGCTTCTTGTCGTCATACAACCCAAGCCGTACATTTCGTGACGCGTATCGTATACCAGATGTGATTCGATATCATGCAGAAAGAAGAATGCCCGAATGTAACCCCGAACACCGAAATCAACCCTGTAGCATCTTCGTAGTGGTATCTACAGGCGAGCGGAAGGAAAGTGAAAGGTGCGAGCCGCTTAGCGGTCCTCGGCCCACTCGTTCTCGCGGCGGATCTGCTCCTCCTCTTCGGGGGTGAAGTCATTCTGGATGTTGAAAGTCTTGCGGATCTCGTCGGGGGACTTGCCCTTGATCATGTTGGCAACGGTCTTGCAGCCAACGTCAAGGAGAGCCTTGATGTCGAGGTAGTTGGCAGCCTGCGACGCGTGTTAGTATATGCTCTGGTTATCGTAAGAGGGGAGGGAGTTACTTACAAGAATGATCTCGAAAAGCATCTCCTGGTCAACCTGCATGAACTTCTGGTCCCACTCGTCGATGTCGGTGGACTTCTTGCGCGAGTCCGAGTCGTCGTCCTGAGAGGCAGGAGGGTCGTTGCGGTGGTGGCCGCACCATTCGAGGACCTTCTTCATGACAGCCTCGTTGACCTGCGATATATTAGCGCGTGCTCATCAAGGTAGTAGGTGGGGAGGGACATACGTTGGGGATGGGGATGGATTCCTCGTTGTCGCCGCCAAGATCTTCGAGCAGGTTCTTGATGAGGATAGAGCGTTCGGCGACCTGGCGATCGACTTCCATGTCGATGCTATCGCTGGTAGTGATCTTGATCTTCTGCGAGCTCTCGCCGGAGGCCTCAGCGGTAGACATGGTGAGTAGTGTGTAGGTTGAAGTGGGGTAAGCGGTGGTGTGCGGGTGGGTGTGCGGTTGCGGTTTATTGCGTGTGGTTGCGTGTGAGTGTGTGGGAGAGACGAGGAGGGCGGGCGATGAGGGCTTATATGTGACCTCGGGTTTGTTGGTGAAAGTGAAGATGGGTAAAGGCACCTGGCCGACCCACGGTTTGCTTGTACTCCGCCGCACAAGCTCAGGCGCCAGCACCCCCAATGCGGTAATAGCGTAAGGCTGCCGCTTCCTCATGAATTTCTTGTCACCGCAACGCACGAGCAAGGGCGCATTTGAACCGAACAATCGCCTTTGTGTGCCTGGCTTCTTTGGCCGTCTCGCATTGTTTGCGAATAATTACATCTGCGTGCCTTGGGAGCCTACAGTGCGAACCGTGGCGCAACACGACTCCGCACTGTGCCTCGACTGGACCCCGGCTCGAAGCTGCCAGAAGCCCGGGTTCGAGGGTACATACCCGAGCTGGTCAGATGCAGAGATGTGGGACAGACAGGCAGCCATGACTGGTAAGATTTGCGTTGTGTGTGCCATTCATGGATGTCAAAGAGTGTCCGCGAACTCAAACTCAATGCGGTCACTGCACGACTGCCTAAGGCACGCAACACGTTGTAGACATACAGTGGCTGAAACACGCCTCAAAGACGCTGGTTTGCATGACATCAGGCCGCGAACAGCTCTGCTCGGTGCTCAGTGCTCGGCTGTGGAACACGAAACGCACACGTGAACGCGCTTGTTCCGCAGTCGCAGGGCTGAAGTCCGTCCGCGAAGCTCAGGTGTTGCATGCGGCCTGACCAGACAGTCAGACGAGCCCTTATCTTCCGTGCAAGCTGTACTAGAGCTGGTGTCTCGCAAAATGTGAACAAGCAAAGTCTGAAGTGCTGCTCGTCGAATCACTACGCCCCCACCCCCCTATCCGCGTGGTCTAACGGCGTTGTTTGGGCACCTATCGTTCGTCCACACTGGCCTCGATCGCAAACGCTCTGCTGGCCCTGTAGAAATCCGCTTCACCTCCGCGACAACAGACATGCGCATGTCTTGCCTCACCCTCCCCTCCAACGGCGCATCCAATCTGCAGTCACCATGTGGCGGCGAGTCTACTTCCTCCTGATCCTGGTGCGCATCTACTTCGCGCTGTCGCCGAGCTATCTGCACCCGGACGAGAACTTCCAGGGCCCGGAGGTCATCGCAGGTATGGCTGCGCTGCACTGCATCTCTGCGTGCTGGCGAATGACTGACTGATCTGGCAGGCCGCGTCTTCGACTACCCCGTCCACGAAACATGGGAGTTCACCTCCGAGCACCCCATCCGCAGCGCCTTCCCGCTATGGCTCGCGTACGGCTGGCCCATGTACATCCTGCGCTGGCTGTGGGAGGGCTTTGGCTACGAGGTCTCGCCGTCGGTCGTCTACTGGACGCTGCGAGTGCTCATGTTGGCGCTCAGTGTCGTCATGGAGGACTGGGCCGTTCATGAGCTGGTCGAGTCGCCCCGCGCTCGACGCGTCGCCGTGCCTCTGGTCGCGTCGTCGTACGTGACCTGGACCTTCCAAACGCATACTTTCTCCAACAGCCTCGAGACTCTGCTCGTGTGCTGGAGTCTGGTGTTGATTCAGCGCATCGTAGGAGATAAGGTACGCCATCGCGGTCCGCTCCCGTCACGTATGCAGCTAACGCAAGCCGCAGAAGCGCTCCGGCATCTTGGCCTCCTCCATGTTAGGTTTCATGGTCGTCGTGGGAGTCTTCAACCGCATTACGTTTCCTGCCTTCCTGCTTCTTCCTTCGTTGCTTCTGTTGCCGCACGTCAAGCGCAAGTAAGTTGCTCCTTCCTGTCATCACGCAGCCGTAGCGCTGACACTCCTAGACCACTTTCCTTGGTCTTCCTCACCCTGGCCGCTCTTTTCACAGCTTTCGTAGCCATCTGCGTCGACACTGCATCCTACACACCTGGCGAGTTCCACTTCTCGAGTGTGTCCAGCAACCCTGTCATCACACCCCTTAACAACTTCCTCTACAACTCGGACTCGACGAACCTTGCCCAGCATGGCATACACCCATTATACCAACACTTCCTGGTCAACCTGCCACAGCTGCTTGGACCCGCCTTCCCGCTGCTCTTCTTCCTCCGCCGTTCGCACGTTAGTCCAATTCTGGTGTCAGCTCTGTCAGGCGTCGCTCTCCTGAGTATCTTCCCACACCAGGAAGCTCGCTTCCTCCTTCCCGCGGTGCCACTGATCCTCTCCTCAATTCGACTGCCTCACCACCCACAAGTCAGGAAGTTCTGGACTGCCATTTGGATCGTCTTCAACGTAGTTCTGGGCATGCTAATGGGTGTCTACCACCAAGGCGGCATCGTGCCAGTGCAGATACATATCGCAAAGACCCATGAAGCCGTTACTCACGCTTTCTGGTGGAAGACCTATAGCCCACCTACTTGGCTCCTGAACGGCAAGAATGAAGAGCTTACTACTGTGGACCTGATGGGCATGCCTGGACCACAGATGCTTGATGCTGTCAAAGCTGCCCTGCCTACTTGCCGGACAAGAAAACCGCCAAAGATTGAAGGCCAAGGCGCGACGTACCTGGTGGCGCCGAGGTCAGCCTACTTCCTGAAGCCGTATCAGGACCCCGCTGGTCGCGAGGAGATCGAGCTTGAGGAGATCTGGAGCTACCGACAGCACCTCAACCTTGACGACATGGATTTCGGTGATGACGGTGTTTTGCCGACTCTGAGCAGAGTGGTCGGCGATCGCGGACTGGTCGTCTGGCGGGTAACGAGAAATTGCTGGGCCACTGAAGCACCTGCTGAGTGAACAGCGCATATTGTCGTCACTCCTCCTTCGTCGCGAAAAGCCACATCGGGGCTTAAACAGCATCCCTTCTCCTTTACATCTTCACATCCATGATACCCTTTTAGTTACAGCTCTTCTAATCTCAAACCTCATTTCCTCTTATGCTCTGTGTTCGCTGTTTTCACAAGCCCGAAGTCCAGTCTTTCGCTGTCTAGGCATATTTGTCGCCCAGAGCATCTTTAACACACTCTCTCCACATCAGGTCGGTTCTCTCTTGACTACAACCATCTGTTCTCTCACGTTACAGAAACAGCTGGGGACGAGAGCAAAACAATTGTAGCCAACACAAGGTCTATCCATAAGCACCTTGTGCTGAAAGAAGTACTGTCTACCTCCTGTTTTTCCACTGATCCAAATCTTGTATCCGGGCTTTTCCTGCAGCATGAGAGCTGGTCAACATTGTTCGTGCAACAAGGTTGACATGTGCGATTATTAAGCGGATTACAAATCAGCACAAATGGACTATACATCTACTATAGCTTCATATGGCTCTGAGAATCAACATAAGAGTCTCCAGCAGGGAAACGCTTCTTGCACATCATATCACGTAGGTACTAAACACAGCAATGGCTCCCAAGATCTTTCTGTACGAGCACTCCATCTGCCATCCACCACTCCTCTGACCACAACGCAGCACCGGCGGCACAGGCTACATCGGCGGCTCCGTCCTGCACACCCTCGCAACCGCACACCCAGACTGGTCCATCACTGTGCTCCTGCGCCGCGAGCCCTCAGCACTCAGCTCAACCTACCCACAGATCAAAGTCATCCATGGCGACTACGATAGCACAGACGCTATCTCTGAGGCCGCTGAAAGTGCTGACATTGTTGTGCACTGCGGTGACTCGGATCACGAAGGCAGTTTGAACGCTATCATCGCTGGCTTGAAGCGGAGGGAGCAGCCGGGCTATTTGCTGCACCTGTCCGGCACAGGGATCGTGAGCGACTGGGCCGATGAAATGCATCTCGGGCGCTTGAACGGGAAAGTCTGGTCTGACACCGACGCCGCAAGTCTAGCTGAGATTAAGAATCTGCCAGACACCGCGCTGCACCGGAACACGGAGAAGATCCTGCACGCCACTGTCCGCGAGCACAGCGACAAGATCGCCATCGCGATCATGTGTCCGCCCGACATCTACGGCCGCGGAAAAGGCCTGGTGAAGACGCACAGCGCACTGCTCCCCATGTTCGTCCACGAAAGCACCAAACTAGGCCATGTGTTTTTCTACGGCGAAGGGAGCAATACGCGCTCGTGGGTGCACATCGACGACCTGATGCGCCTGTACTTGCACACCGTCGAGGTCGCGGCGAGAAACCAGGCGGAAGAGGTCAAGCAGTACTTTGGCGAGAACGGGTACCATTTTGCGGCTACACAGGAGCATTCGCACATTGATGTTGCGGCGGCAGTGGGTAAGCTGTTGGCTGAGAGAGGGGTGGTGCAGACGCCGGCGCCAGTGGTAGTCGACCTGAAGACGCTGGATGGGATGGCGAATATACCGCATTTCCCAAAGCTGGCGAGGTATCTGTATGCGAGTACTTCGCGGACGAGGGCGGAGAGAGCGGAGCAGTCGTGGGGTTTTACGGGCGAGGCGCCAGGGCTGATGGAAGTGTTGGCAGAAGATGTCCGCGATGCTCTGGGTGGGCGTGAGGGCTAGTCAATAACGATCCGGAGTTGTCCCTCGTCAGATGGACCCCATTGCTTGCTGTCCAAACATGGCGAGCAATGTCGATGGTATACGGAAACGTAGGATTTTCAAAGGCGTAGCCTGACTTGTAACTTTTGCATTACTGTCTACGCTCCAACGCGTACAAAAAACCACCCACATCCAATCCACGATAAAAAAGAAATGAACGCTAACCACGCTCAGCAATGCCTCCTCTTCGAATCCCCTCTAATTCCTCTCATGACATCGCACATTGTGTACTCTCCTAAGGCGAATCCGCCTTCTTCCTCTTCGCATCCATCGCCTCCTTCGCCGTCCTGGTCAGATTCTCCAGCTCGCCACTCGTCTCACACATACTCCTAAAGCTGCCCCCCTCCTTCGTAACAAGAGTAAGCGGATCGCCAAACTCCACAACCTCGCCCTTATCCAGCACAAGCACTTTATCGTAATCGATAATCGTCTGGAGGCGATGCGCAATAGTAATCGTCGTGTTCTTGATGAGGCGGATCGTCTCTTGGATCTTGGCGTCAGTGGCGTAGTCGATACTCGCTGTGGCTTCGTCCATAAGCAGCACCTTGGGTGCCTTGAGCAAAGCGCGCGCGAGACAGAGAAGCTGCCGCTGGCCCTGGGAGAGATTGGAGCCGGACTCGGAGACGAGGCTGTTGAGGTTGCGGAAGGGGTTTTTGTTGTCGGCTTGTAGGGCGGTTTGGGCGGTGGTGTCGGCGTCGACGACGGTGCCGTTGGGTATTACCACGATGGTGTCATCACCGGTTTCGCCGTGCGCCCACTCGCGGTTGGCGAGTATGGAACCTGGGTTCACGGTTGAGGAGCCGGTGTAGCTGGCGTTGACGTCGGCTACGACGGCGCCGCTTGTGGGATTGGGGATCTCAATGGCGTTGGGAGGTGTGGCAGTTCCGATGGGTGTTGTTGTGCCGGATGTTGCTGCTGAGACCGAGGTGATGAGATGCACTTCGCGGAGTGCGGTGAAAATCTCCTCGTCGGTGAAGACAGAGAATGGGTCGAGGTTGCTGCGGATAGTTCCTGTGAATAGTGTCGGGTCCTGAGGCACCATCACGATGCTCTCACGCAAGTCTTGAAGACCGATTAATCCCACATCGACATCGTCGATCAGGATCTTGCCTTTCTCTGCCTCCAAAGCACGGAACAGGGCGAGAGCCAAAGAACTCTTGCCAGCACCTGTCCGGCCGACAACACCGACCTTCTCGCCTGGCAGAATCTTGAAAGTAACGTTTTTGAGAACAAGGTCGAAGTCGGGTCTATACCGTGTGCTGTAGTTGATGAAGTCCACAGACCCCTTACTCGGCCAGTTGGAAGGAGGGCGAGTCTCAGGGATGACAGCTGGAGCTTCCTGATCCACATCCAGATACTCCTTGACACGCTCGACCGAGTTCATATTCTGCTCATTGGCCGAGTAGAGACGAACGAACCACAGCACGTTCTCTGTGAAGGTGACAGCATAGGTAAGCGCCAGACCAGCAGCACCTGCATCGATCTTACCAACGCTCAGGACAACGAATGTACCTGCGAAGAAGGAAACAAGCGCACCAACAACGTCCACTCGGAAAGCGAGCCATCTGTTAGCGGCCCAGAGGTAGATGAAGGGTCGATGTTGTGTGTTGATCTTCGCAAGGTTCTCGCGAATGAAGCGACGCTCGTCTCCATAGGCTCGGATGGTAGTCATACCAGAAAGAGTCTCGCCAAACTGCTGGTACAAAGGACTGCGGTGGACAGACTCTAGACGCTTGAGGTCGCGGGAAGAGTTGATGTAGAAGCGACCGATGAGGAAGTATAGGACCGAGATGAAGACACCGGCAATGAGGAAAGCGGGCGTGATGACTGAGATCAAGATAACAATGGTGATGATCGAAGCCAGGCAGTGAACCACACCGATGGCGACAGGTGCGACTTCCTGGTCCACGGATTCGATGTCCTTCGAGAACCGGTTCATGAGCTGACCTAAGGGTGTCTGGTCGAAGAAACGGAACTTGGCGTGTGTGACCTTCTGGATGAGGCGTTCATGGACACGTCGTGACGCAGCGAGCGATCCGCCAAACAGGAAGCCTTCGCGGAGGAACGTGATAAACATGAAGATCAAACCAAGAATAGCGTAGACAACAAGGAAGTAAGTCGAATCAACACCAGAGTCGTCTGAGCTGGCAAAGCTCGTCTGCATAGACGAGCTATAGATGTATGACTTCTCCTCAGGCTGGTTGAAGAATGGGACGTTCCAGCTGCAAGTGCCACTATTGAGGCAAGTGCCGGACCCAAACATCGTCGGTGCGTGTGTGATAGGCGAGCGGTTGTGGTGGCCCATCGTCGAGAAGCCCTTGTCTGCGTATGCGTTTGCCCATGTTCGAATCCAGACATTCGTTGATACGGATGAGATCTGCTGCGCGACGAAAGCAATCGAAGCTCCGACCCAATAGTACCACGGACCCATAGCCTTGAGGTACATCAAGATGATGCTCAGCTTCACTCCACCTTCTGCCTTGGTCTCTTCCAAAGGATTGCTTGCTCCCTTCTTGGAGTCCTTGCCATCTGCTTTTCCATTCGCAGTCCCATTTGCGTGAGATACTTCGCCGTCGGCCTCCTCGCCACCGACATCTGAGGGTGCCTCAGAAGGTGGCTTCGAAGCACCTCGGGAAGCAGGTCTTGATTTGGAAACTTCCTCAGTAAGCTTGCCAGAGTCAATGACCTCGTCAGCTGATCCTTGGGCGACAACCCGACCGTTCTCGAGAACGACAGCAAAGTCAGCGTAAGGCAGACACAAGCTGACGTTATGTGTGACCAAGATGCATGTACGGTTGAGCATAAGCTGACCGTTAAGGGCGTAATCGAAGATCCACTTGGCGGTGTGCGAGTCGACGGCGCTCAGAACATCATCCAGAAGGACGTGTCGTGCTTTGCTGTACATGGCGCGAGCGAGAGAGATACGTTGCTTTTGACCGCCGGAAAGGGTCACACCCTTCTCACCGACGATGGTCTCGTCGCCTCCGTCAAGGATCTCGAGGTCGCGCTTCAACGAGCAAGCCACGATGACTTGCTCGTATCGCTGCGCGTCCCAGTCACCCGCAAAGACAATGTTATCCTTGACTGTACCATTCACCAGCCAAGCCTGCTGTGCGCAGTAGGCTACGCTCTCAAGGAGGCCCGTCTCAGGGTCGGGACGGAGATCTTCGCGGCTGACACCTCCAGGGAGATATACATCGCCCTTCAGCTTTGTCATCTCTCCTAGTAGCGCCATGAGCAGGGAGGTTTTTCCAGAACCAGTAGGCCCAGCAATCACATTGAGCTGTCCAGTCTTGAACTTGACGTCGATATCCATGAGCTTGAAAGCATCAGCAGAAGCCTGGTCCTTCATGTCCTTGCCGCCCCAGCTGAACGTGCCCTTGTTGAAACCAATGATGCTCTGACCGTTCTCATCCTTCTCTTTGGTGGTCAGTTGCGAGTACTTATCAGTCTCCGGCTCATTCAGGTATTCTTCGATACGATCAACGGAAACCCTCGACTCTTGAACGTGGGCGACCATATCAGCCAGCTGATCCAGTGGAATTCGGAGGATTTGGAAGAGCGAAAGCGCGGTAAAAGCGACCGAGGGTATCAGAGCCTTGTGTTCAACGTTGGTGTACACGAAAAAGGAGAGGAAAGTGATGAAGACTGGTGATCCTGACCAGATGGTCGCTGCGATAGCCCAAAGAACATAACGCCGGCGGAGATGCTTTAGCTCAACGTAACGCTTCTCGTTGACAAGCCCAATGAACCGCTGTTCCCAAGCGAAGTATTTGATAATGCGGATGTTGGTCAAGACTTCGTTGGTGGTGTGGATACGGGCGTCCGTGGCCGCCAGAATGAGTTTTTGGATCTTAGAGAACTGGCTTGCAACGTACATGTTGATCGGCAGGAGAATGACCATCATGCCGATACCAGCAATACTACTGTATCCAAGAATTCGGTAGAGCAGTATGATTGCGACCACGACCTGGACGGGAGTGTTGGCCCACAGGAAGTGCAGGTAAGCACAAATCTCGCTGACTTTGAAAGCGTCGACGGCCATGAGGTTGATGATGGCTCCGGTAGTGACTTGGGCGTCGGACTCGGGCTTGGTGTTATCCTCCTGGTTCTGCTTAGGTCCCTCAGTAGGTGTCTTCTTCTTTTTTCGGCCCCAGGTCATCATCCTCTTGATCGTGCCTTGCTTCTTGGCATCTCCCTCCTCATCATCATCCTGTTTCTTCTTCTCTTCGCCCAAAACCTTGTCAGTGGTTGCAGCGGCGCGGCGCTTCAGTGCCTTGGCGTAGATCTCTCCGATAATAACTGCGCGCAGGCGAATGCAGATCTTGCGACCGATCCATAACGCTTGTCCGTCCGCGAGCGCAGAAAGGCAGCCAGAAACGAAAAGCAGGAGAACATAGAACCATGCGGCGTTTTGTGGCGTCAGATCCGGAGCCTCAACGTATTCGAGAATGGCCTTGAGCAGCAATGTGGGAGCGAACGTAAGAAATCCAGAGATGGCAGCCCAACCAGCTTGGATGAGGAGACCGCGCTTGAAGTAGCCCAGAAGGTGGTAGGCCAACTGGGACGTGCGCTTGACCTGGCGGTAGTTGGAGATGACCGCCGCTGCCTTATCTTTTGGTGCGAGGTTCCAGACGTCTGACAGCTCATACGTCTTCTTGTATCCAGTCCAAACGATCGAGTCCACCCAGCTGAAGGTGGCGAGCGAGAAAACGCTAGCTGTGGGTTCCATGGCCGGCAGAATGTCTCCCTCGTACTCCAGTTCCACAGCCTTGTTTCCCTTCCTAGACCCTAGCGAAATGAAGAAGAGCAGCGAAGTCAGGGCGAAGTCAGCGATGGCGAGCTTTTGCTGGACATGGGAGCGCGGGTGAATGATCGCTGAGCGGAAAAGCAGGGCCGAGAGTACCCATTGCGCGCCGTAGATGAACGCAGTGTGATACCACAGCTTCGGGAAGGACCACTTGCTCGTGCTAGAGAACAAGAGGCGAAGCGAGGCGAGTGTGGCAATGTACGACCAGACGGCAATGTTTGCAATGGCCGCCGTTCTCCCGTGTCGACCCCACACGCCTGTGAAGAAGATGGCGACGTGTACTGCAAGCTGCGCCAGAACGGCGGCCTCTTCCAGTACTACTATGGTGACTTCGCCGCGCGGCTTGGTGATGGCGGTCGTGGACATGGTCTGGCGGCTCATGGTGGGTTGGAGCAGCGCGCTCTGCTCGTTGCGGTCGAAATCATCTTCGGAATCCGTGTCTGCCGCATCGCCGTCGTAATTGGGACTCTGGAAAGACCAGACGTGTCTAGGGTCTTCGAGCACAGAGTATGCGTGGTAGTACTTTGTCGCGGTGGCGGCGAAGTAGAGCTGTATTAAGAGGTAAATGACGGACACGCCGCAAACGAATAGCGGGAATAATGTCGAGAGATAGCTGCGAGGTGGTCAGTAAGCAGTCCACCCATGGTGTGAGGCAATGCGACAGGCGAGCATGCGACTGCAACGCCGCAATGCCTCTCCCAAACAACCTCCGCGGAGTCTTGTCGGCGGTGCTGGATACACTCACTCTAATTCGAAGCACCTCGAAAAGTCGTCCACGCCCCAGACGGGGCCTTTGCATCGGGCAAACATGATGCTCTGCGCTCTGTGAACGGCCGGCGGTGGTGTTCGCAGAGATTCCGCGGCGACAGCTCCCAAACTCTACAACTGGCTACCGGCAGCTATACACTCGCATTGGAAGGAGCTCGGCGGGCGCGTTCGCGAGGAGATTGCCAGGGGAAAACTGCGCGGTAAACAAACACCTGTCTGAGTACCTGGGTAATCGCTGTTCGTGGGAAGGTGAGCGTTGCCCACTTCACTAGCGGAGCAAGAGCCTTTCGCACTGATGTTCACGCGCCGAATGCAGCGTGATGTAATCTTCAATTCGCCGCCCGTCGTGCCGAAGCCGTTGATGCACGGGCGCTGATCTGATTAGATATCGTCTGCCCAGATCTGTGAGACGTCCGGCTGGAGTGATGGAGGGAGCGAGAGTTACGAGACAGCTGGGTCTGAGTAACGTTTGTATGGAAGCACGCCCACTCTTGATGCCGAGCGCGAGTCGTTCACGCGCTGCTGGCCAGGAACCCGCGGGTGTTCACCGCTCTGAGTCACGGCCATGGCTGGTCAACCGTTGTGCAGAAGCGGATGCACGAGCAGTTCAGCAATCGGCCATCTCAAGTTAGACGCCTACCATCTGCGTGTAGCTTGCCGGCGATCAATGGTGCGATGCACCCTATTGAGCAAACACGGTTGAAGAGAAGCAATCTCGACAATGGACTCCAGAGAACAAGCTCACCGACTGGATGCGCAACAGCATGTCGCGTATCGTGAGGATCGCAGCATGTCCAATAGCAACACCGACAGTGTGCTGATGTGTGGATCCGGGGTAAGCCAGCATCTGTTCTAAGCGACGCCCAACCTCGACGGCCGTCGTATGAGGAAGCTCGTTGATAACAGTGGATCACGCTGCAACGTGCCTGCCATGCCTCCCGCTTCACTCCAGTTCTCGTGGTGCAGCAGCACGTGTCAGCCGCGCTCGGTTTCATTTCCTTTTGACAGCGCGCAAGCTTGTAGGTGGAACCGCCTGCGCATGGGTTTGCTGCTGTGCACTGCTCCGCCCTTTTCGCCGACTTACGCAAGATGGCACGCGTCCGCCACAATGATTGTGTGGTGTGACCTGAGCTCCTGCACTACATTCACCGGTCTCACGTCGCTGCAATTTTCAGAAAGTGCAAACCCTCAAACGGACCTTTTTTGCTTTTTAGACTCTGATACCGTTTCGCTATGCCCCAAATGGCAATCGAGACTAAATGCGTACAAATCTATCTACCGACGTCTTGACCGTAGACATGAGATACATGCAAACGCTATAGTTCGGTTGGTTTACAAGACGCAATGACAAGGAGTATGCTCTAGAGCTTTGCCGTTTCTGGAATATCAAAGTATGAGTCCTGTTATTAGATCACTGCCCGTAGGTCGTTGATGAGCCATAGTGAGTAGCAGCGTACACCCTTGTACACGCCCTAGTCTGTGTGCTGTGAAGGGCGCAGTTCTGGGCGCATATGAAGACGCCGAAATAGGAAATGATCTTGACCTTTGATTCGTCTTGGTATATACATTGCTAACAAAAGAGACCAACCCTCTACGCGCGTGCCTTGGCAGTCGGTGTCCACGGAGCGATCTTGTTCTTGACTCTGCGCTTTCGTCAGCATGCTTGAAACGAGAAGAGCGAGAGCCACATACGTGCTGTATGGCTTGTATCCAGAGCGGGTCCAGGTCAGGGTAGGCCTGTGCTCCTTGGGCTCCCACACGCGCATCTCACGCTGGAGAAGCTTGTCCTCAGCGGGCGACTTGTCGACCATGTAGGACATCCAGGCGTGCCAGCCGGGCTCGATCTGAGAGCTACGGATTTGTTAGCCAGGCTCACATGACTGGATCTAGGGCCAACTGACGGATCGAACTCGTGGTCCTTGTAGTCCACCCAGCGGGTTCTCACTGCCAACGGTCAATTTCCCACCCGTTCAAATCGTTTTCTTGTTTGCGTACAGGGAAGCTCCTCCGCGAGGTTCTCGTAGAACTTGTTGCCGTACTTGTCGAGGCCGATGAATGTTCCAGCCTTGGTATCACCTGCGCCTGATCAGCCCACTGTCCTCTCTCCCACACAATTGTGTCCGAACATACCAATGTGCTATACGTGCGCGCGTCGTCGGTCAGTCGTGTCTACGAGCGATAATCGAAGCGTGGGGTCGAATGCGTACCTGCATCTGGTGGCCGTACTCCTGTGGAACGAGGTCAATTAGCGCTGCAAATTGCACGGAAGCTGCGGGATACACATACCTTGAAGCCAATCTTGCGCAAGTTGCGCAGCGTCCTCATAAGTGTCGACATGGCGGCGTTGTCTCTACTGTCCTTCCCACCGACCAGTCGTGAAGCGTTCATTGACGATGCGCCAAGCCCCATTCGCGCTTTCCTTGTTCTGGGTTAGGCTCAATGACCCCTGCTCTGGCCGAGCATCAAAACTTCAGGAGGCTCAAGCACAGCGCATCAACAGCAAGGCGCAACTCATTGATCAGCATGATATTAAGAGGGTGTATGAGATCGCAACTACCCACAGTCGCTGCGAAAAGGAGTTTCAGAACCTTCGCACGGCCGGGAAGGACGACAAGGCGGTATTCAACAGCGAACGCGCCTCCCATGGCTGCAGCACCACAGAGTCAAGCCTCCATGCTTGCCACAATCACAACAGACCTGGACAGGATAGCGCCAAGATTTGAAATGCAACCGGAGCAGATCACAATCATTCAGACGCCAGCCGAGTTTTATGAAACACTCAAAGTAGGTTAAACATATTTCTTTCTCTCATGTCAAAGTCAAAAGTCGGGACTCGCTGCAAGGCCACTTTGTAGTCAAGTCGTCCGGCCGTCCCAATATGATGTCCTTCTGTCATTCCATTTTCGAGGTCACCTCGGGTTCATATGTCATGTTTGATCCAGCATCAAGTGTGACCACCAAACATGAATGAGTTGAGCAGCCAATGATGCACGACCAGACTGTAGGCAGAGCACAAGATGACGGGATTCTCTTGACGTATGCAACCTTGACCCTGATGTTCGCTTGCAGCATAGTTCTGACCAGTCATAGGCCAAAATCTCTCAAGCCCAACGTCGGGTCTATCTGTCCACACTGTACATTGGCAAGACCGAACATGAGCTCATCTCCACCATCCGTACAGCACTTCAGCGCAACCCTAATCTCCATGTATCCTTCTTGACGGATTCTCTGCGCGGAACTCGTGAGACGCCTAATCCATCGAGTGCATCTCTGCTCGCTCCTCTGATATCAGAATTCGGCGCAGAGCGCGTCGAGGTACGCATGTACCACACGCCCAACTTGACCGGCCTCCGAAAGAAGTACATCCCCAAACGGATTAACGAAGGCTGGGGTCTGCAGCACATGAAGCTCTACGGTGTCGACGATGAGATAATAATGTCTGGCGCGAATCTGAGTTCAGACTACTTCACCAACCGTCAGGATCGCTACCATCTTTTCCACTCAAAGGACCTCACAGACTACTTTGCCAAGATTCACGACGGCGTCGCAAAGCTATCCTTCGACATCCAGCCCTCAGAAAAGGAAGGCAGCGGCGGCTACACCATGATCTGGCCGTCCAGTAACCCAGCGCCATCCCCCCTCGACTCGCCCTCAAACTTCAAAGCTAGCGCCTCAAAGCATCTGAGCCACCTTCTCACGTCCTCCAATTCTCCAGTGCGCCAGGCTTCCGCTTCACCAAGCACAACGACAATTTACCCCGTCCTTTCTCTCGTTCCCCTGCTCAACACCTCCACCGAGCTCCCAGCCCTCACCACAATCCTCTCCTCTCTCACACGCCCGCCCTTCACTGGCTCATCGTGGACATTCACAGCCGGCTACTTCAACATGACGTCCTCATTCCGGCGTCTCTTACTTTGCACAAGGCCCGCAAGCGGCACTGTACTCACCGCGCACCCGCACGCGAACGGATTCTACGGCAGCAAGGGCGTGAGCGGGATGTTGCCGGACGCATACACGCACCTCGCGAAGATGTTCCTGCGCAAGGTGAAGTACGAGGGCTTGAGCGAGAGCGTGACGCTGAAGGAGTGGAGGTTTGGCAAGGTGAATGAGGAGGGCGGCTGGACGTATCATGCCAAGGGGCTGTGGGTGTCGTTCCCGACCGCCAGAGAGGGTGCCGCCGTCAGGGAGGCTGCAGGCAGCGACCCCTCCGAGAGCCCCCCAGTGGACCCCAGTCTCACAGTCATCGGCTCCTCCAACTACACCAAGCGCTCGTACGAACTCGATCTCGAAGCCAATGTCATCATCGCGACCTCGGATCCCAGCTTGAGGCGCCGGCTGGGCGAGGAGGTGAAGTGGTTGAACGAGCACGCCGAGCCGGTCAGCGAGGCCGAGTTTGAGAAACCGGAGCGGAAGGTCAGTCTGAGTGTCAGGCTGAGCATGTGGGCTGTTAGGGTACTTGGCGGTGCGTTGTAGTGGAGCAGGGTCCGCGGACGCAGAGATGTACGGGTACGTGTCAAGTTTGTAAATTTCGTGGGTGATGTTTGTATTAGTGGAGATAGGGTGCGCGACTAACTACCATCGCTGTATGAAAGTATCATCATTTCCATATCTCTCGTCCCTCATCGATATCGAAGTACATCGCAAAGTACCCCTTGGAATGAAATGCAAGCACAGCGCCCAACTGCCTGAGTGGATGATGACCTGAACATCCAAGAGATTGTAAGCTGACGAAGGAGGTCTTCAGGTGTTTACTACATCCAGCTTACCAAAGCCGATTGACCAAGAGGTCGGTCAGGTGTTGAAAGAGCTCCGCCGAAGCCAAACCTTGTGGTACCGGAAACACCTGAGCCATGGGATGCAGACCAGGAAACGGCGGAAGAGCAAGAGGGCGCGGGGCAGCATGTTGAGCCTACAAGGCCATTAGCCATCAACTTCCTGTTCTTGGCCGTCATCACCCTTGTCCTCCTCGCGGAGCACAATGCGTCGCCTCGGCGCAGCACCACCAGTGTTTCCGCGTGGGGCGATACCACGGGTGGAGGGTCGAGCAGGAGGACGTACCTGCGGAGGACGCTGACGACCTCCAGCCTGAGCTTGCGGATGCGGGCGAGGCGCCGGTACAGGTGCAGGTGCAGGACCAACCGCAACGCCGTTGACGAGCTGAACACCAGGCGCGAGCCGGATATTCGGCCGTGGCGCGCGACCAGCCTCACGGCCTTGACGGGCGCGCTCGATGAGTGCGTTGATCTGGGCGACGGTGAGATTGTCGTTGACGAAGTTACCGATGTCGTGGGCGATCATGGGACGCCGGTGCGAGCAATGCTCTGCATGGCTGTTGGCGTTACCGTTGTACTGGCCAAGACACTCCCAGCAGAAGTTGTGGCGGCAACCTTGGCCTAGAGGCTGTCAGTAAATTTCCACAGAAAGTGCCCCGAAGGGTGCGAAGACTTACAGTTCATATGATCACAACCGCCCTGCTTCTCGATGTTGACACCGCACTTGGGGCACGGCTTTGCACCGAGCTTCTTGATGGCCTTCTCAGACTGCTTGTCCTCGCGCCTCTTTACGCTATCGCAGGAACCGGAGTGCCAGGGACGGTTGCAGGATAAGCAGAGCTCATGCTCGCAGTGTGGGCAGGCTGCCTTGTCAATGCTGGTGTCCTTCTGCTTGGACCTGGACTTTGAATTGCTGCTGGGCGCCTTGTCTTTGCTACCACAGTCTTCAGCGGAGAAGTAGATACCGCACTTTGGGTTGAGACAGGCGACGTACGATGCGTCTGCGGCGAGGAGATGCTTGATGACGGCTGTGTCCCATCTGTGTGCCGTCAGTGTCTGTATACTGTTCGTGGAGGTTGTCACTTACGTCATAAAGAGGGCCTTTGACAGAACAATCTTCAGTGAGGCGTGGTCCAGGACTGCCCCACACTCTGGGAACATGCAAGGTAGATGTGCCTCAGTGAGTTGGCGCGCCGACATCTTCGTCTTGATCTGCTTCTGGACGCAAGTATCGCATACACTTTTGAAGTGTTCACATGTTCCCTCTACACCAGATGCCTTGAAGTTACGCTTGGTGTTCTTGGTAATAGCGCAGATGACGCACTCGGTCTTCTCAGGTTGAGCTGGCTTCTTGGGTTTTGGCGGTGGTGTAGTCTTCACAACCTTCTTGCGGTCTACCTTCGGCTCCGGAGAGGCCTCTGACTTGATGAAACGCCCTTTAGCGTTGCGGGCAGGCTTCTTGACAATCCTTCCCTTCGCATTTGTTGGTCGTGCGGCTGGTTGTTCTGGTGGTGGCGTGTCTTCGAGCTCGATGGGGTGATCTTGCGTTGATCCGGGTTGCACAGCGGGTGTAACAGAGCCATGGGCTGCGGCAGGCTCAGAGCGTTTGCCGCGTCGCGTAGAGGGTGCCATCACTGATGCAGGTCGATGAGGTTGAGGGTGATGTGGGTGGACGGCGAGGTGCAGTGATACATGCAGGCAGCTACGCGATATTATGTATCAGGCGCAGACCGCGGCTGCGGTAGGTGAAAGCGTTTATTGTTGAGCGCATCGCGACCGCTGCGCGTCCTACTCCTTATTAGTGAGGTCTCCTTGAAGTGAAAGTATCTCAATCTAGCACTGGAGACCTCTGAATATCGAAGAGACATCATGGCAATGAGACTGGGTATTGACACAAAGTAGAATAGCAGGGAGCAGAGCGGCTACCTTTGGAAAACATGCAGCTGTAGTGCCTTTAGATGGCGTGCAAAAGTTTGAAGGGTCGTTGAAGCTCATACTGTATATGTCATATCTTGATGAGCGTGCATTGAGTCGCACCCGTTTGGTTTGGTTTGCGTCTCATGCAGAACGAGATGCGCGCTGACGCGTGAAAAGCATAACATGGTCCACAGAAAGCGCTCACCATATCAGTTGTTGCATGCTTGAAATTTTCTGTGAGGTCTGAAGGATCTCGTAATGTACGTGGTCTCCAGGGTCTGTCTGATTCAGGTGATGACGTAGCGCCTAGCGCCTTTCCTCCTATTCAGCTCGAGCGACGGTCGCTTCTATCTATACGAAAGGCAAAACAACATGACTTGGGTGCTCCGCGTCGAAATGCACCCTGTGTGTTCCCCGATTGAGTGAATGCTCATTGGTCCCAAAATTGTCGATGCCAGCATTCCGCCCGGAGACTGAGACTCTTAAACTCTCACCAGCCTCATACTCGATTCCCATCGCCCAAATACCGATATCTAGCCTTACGACTGTGCCGGGAGCTATCTTCTCTTCCTTCTCGTGTGGATGAAAGGGCCAGTGCGGGTGCATACTCTTCTCCTCATCGATAGCACGGTGCGAAGCCCGGAGTATGCCCAAAGGTCCCTTGTAAAGTACAACTTCGGTCGACTGCTGTTTAGTCATCTCATCGAATGACTTGATGGGGATATTCTTCCAGGGTATGTTGAGGTTCATCATTGGCTTGCCGTCCTTGTCAAGCTTTTCGATCAACACATAGATATCCATGTCATCGTGATCGTCGCACGACATCCAGAGGACAGCTTTTGGCATCCCAACCAGGGATGTGTCCTCGTCGAAGCGGTGGGTGAAAGACAGACTTGCTCCATCGGCCGAGGAATAAGTTGCACTCTGCTTTGATTCGCCTGTTGGGGGCTCAAGACTAAGACGCTCGCGATCAGCCAAATAGAGCTTCTTGTACTCAGTCCTTGGAAGTGGGAAGTCCTCCTCAACGACGTTCTCGTATGACTGAGGCTCCTTGTTACCAAAACGTAGCACAGCCATTCTCACACGTGGGGTGTTGAGCCAGTCGTTGTCGACACCGCGGAGGTAGTGGTCGAAGAAGGAAAACAACTCGTCCCGGGCCTGTGGATTTCCCCACAGATCGGCCCATTCCTGCCATGGATGCCATCGCAGCCACTTGTCTTTGGAGTCAACCTCAAGCCATGCTCGGATAGCTCCCATACCGTGCATGGTATTTGTCCATGTACCGGTGATGTATGTGGGGATGTTGATATTCTTCATGTTTGGGCGCTTGTCGTTCCACCACTCGTTCGCCAGAGGGTGCTCCTTGAACATCTGACGAAAGCTCTCCACACCGTTCTTGCCTTGCAGCATGTATTTGACAATCAGTTTGTCGAAAAGATCGCCAGCATAAATGCCACCGCGAGCAAATTGCTCACGAAAGAGATCGCCGCATCCCTCGAACGGTGCAATGGCTTTTAGACTTGGCGGGCGTTGAGCCGCGATGAACCATTGCGCGATCGCAAGATGCGAATTACCAGCTAGTCCAATGGAGCCTGTACACCAAGGCAGCTTGGCAACAGCTTCGATTGTGTCGTACCCGTCTTCCGCTTCTTGTGTTCCGAGGATCACCATATGACCATCGCTGTCACCGGTACCGCGTGTGTCGACGTTGACGATAGCATAGCCTCTTGGTACCCAGTCCGCTGGATCTAAAGCCTCGAACTTCTCCAGACCAGAAAGTGTGCCGCTCTTGATGCCGAGGCTCCATGGAGTCATTAGCCCCAAACTCAAGAGGCCGTTGAATTTCTTCCCAAAGGGCGACCACATGATGAGCGCTGGGACCTTGTCGTCGGTGTTTGGGGGCCTGTAAATATCTGCGTAGAGCTTTGCACCGTCGCGCATGGTGATAGCGACATCATGCTCGACAAGGATGTCTGACGCTAGAGGGTGAGCATCTGGATGGTCGTACTTCCATCCTGCTGGAAGGACCTCCGAACGTGGGTTGAAACCAGCATAACCTCCATTTCCGACAGTCGGAGGGTTGATCTTATCAAGAGGCACTTGACAGCCCTTGAACTCCGCCGTGGTCGGAGTGCCCATATCGCCCATGTTGGAGGCCTGCCGTGCGGTCCGGAGAATGAGGAAAGTGAAGCGGATTGAGGACTGGTGTTTGTTGACTGTCCTCGCTAATCAGGATTGCAAGACATTCAGCTTATACGGTTTTGAGGGGAATTGTGCGAGACATATGAAGCTCACGATGGGTGGTCACGTCGCGAAGAGTTGACCCGAGACTTCTGCACCCCAGATACGGAGTGCATGTGGAGGGCACTCGGGACCCGAGACGGCCGTTTGAAGAGTATTCGGGGATAGTTTCATTGGGTAGTGTTGGATCTGAGGGGGCTTTAGTTGATCTGGCCGCCCGCAATTCCGACTCCGAGCCGAACCGAGAACCGAGCCGATGCGTGACGAAGCACCCACCAACTAGCTACCTTCCCCGGATTTCTCCACATGCCTAACACCCCACGTGGAGCTGTATCGCAGCATTTCATATAAAGATAGGCTCATAGATTGGAATCAGAGAACAAGCGGTACCAGCTTACAAGTATCAACTTTACTTGTCAACACTGTTCAACATGTCGACCATCACCGAGACTGTCTCGCACACCATCAGAGCAACAGCTCCCAAGAAGCCGCAGGTACCTGGGCCAAACAAGCTGTTTGCCCAGGAAGGAGTCCAGTATGGCGACTGGCGAGACGACATTGTTCGGGACGGCTACGCTGTGGTCAAAGGCGCCATTGCTCTTGACCGAGCGAACAAATACTCGGACGACATCTTGTCATATCTAGAGAACTTGTAAGTCCACTTGATCGAATATAAGAACTCATCCCAGCTAACAAGGAATGCGCAGTCAAGGCGGTCTTGGATTCAAGCGGGACGACCCTTCCACAATCGAGGAGGAGAACCTTCCCATCATAACAGAGAAGGGCATGCTCCTCGGCTATGGCGTAGCTCACGAGGACTTCACATGGGGCATTCGTCAAGAGCCAGGCGTGATTGAAGCCTTTGAGCGCGTATACGACACTCCCGATCTCCTTGTCTCTTTCGACGCCATTAACGTCGGCTTCCCCAACCGCAAAGATGTCAAGCCCAACACGCCTTGGCCACACCAAGACCAAGACCCAAAGAAGCCTGGGTTCAGATGTCTCCAGGGTCTAGTCAACCTGATGCCGAATGGCGACAACGATGGCGGCCTGACGATCTGCAAAGGTGCGCACCATCTGAGCGAAGAGTTCCACGACGAGTTCAAGGACGAGCCGAATAAGATCTGGGCCTGGACCAACGAGTGGTATGGTTTCACAAAGGAGGGCATGACATGGCTCGAGAAGAAGGGCTGCGAGTGGGTAAAGGTCAATGCTGAGCCAGGCGATCTTATCCTCTGGGACAGCCGCACTCCTCACTACAATCTCAGTGCGACTGGCATCACACCACGTATCTGCGCATACACATGCTACATGCCGGTGTCTGATGCATCGCAGGAGGACCTTGTGAGGAAGAAGGCTGCGTTGGAGAATACACAGAGTACGACACATTGGCCGAATGCGCTTCACGTTGGCGGTATACCGGTACTCCGCAACGGGGAGCCGTGCCCATACAATACTGGAAAGCCAAGAGGTCCTGTGAACCTGAGTGAAAGAGGATGGCAGCTGGCTGGCATTCCTTATATTGAGGCGTAGATTTTGGTTTCATTGTGTTCTGTAGATACCGTAATTCTCGAATTTTATGGTTGTTTCTCAAGGGTCGCAGAAAGTTAATGAGGCATCTCTACCAAGAATTCATGTAGCCGCCAGAAGGCTTGCAAGGTTATAAGAATCCTCCTAAGCTACCTCAAATACCTCCCTATTTTGAGCTTGATTTTGCCATGCCTAGCTTTCTAGTGGCTTCTTGCGCTTTGTCTTACTGCTAACTATAAAGCGGTTTTAACAAAAATGCCTCACAAACAGATCTCTGGCCTCACCAAATAGTGTTGCATTTTTCTCAAAATGGGGTCGAAGACCCTTCTATATTTGACCTTCGCAGGCAGTTCAACTCGGGAACCAAGTCTCAATGCAGTACCAGTACAGTGGCTTCTTACTGACTTCGTTGATTGACGGGAAAAAATAGTGCGAGCGTCAGGAAGGCCATTTGCCGCTCAAATGCCAGAGAAGCTACAGCCTGTAGCTGCTCGTTGCAGTTACCGAAAGGACGGGACAGTGGGTTTTGGCTATAATCAAGAAAGCCGCAGTAGTGCGAGGCAAGGACGAAGGGCACAAACGCGGGCTGCGTCATTATCGAAGAAGGATTCTGTATTCTTGCTGCAGTCGCTTGTGCAAGCGTGGGCAGAGGACTACCGCATCTTCTCAGATAATAGTGACCATGAGCTCCCACAGAAAAAATGAGCAGATAGGGGATTAAGCAATGCCCATAGTCAAGGGGCAATCGAACTGCAATTGCGTTACTCGAGTTACAGCTACAGAGTCTGAAACCATCTATATCGTTATTCTTACCTCGTGTGTCCGGCTTTCCCCAGTCCCTAGTGTTCTGCAGACTTCTCTTTGAAGACCTTGTTCGAAAAGACCTTTCGAAAGTACCTCCCAGTCAGGTACGCAGGAATGACCAGCCCGGACAGTACACCAGTAATGATCGCCAGGATGTCCATAGTCCTCTCGTAGCCCAGTGAGGCGATAGCGGGAACTGTGCTATAGCTGAGTCCGAATGAGATGAAACCACGCCCAGCGCAGATGACAAGGAGCAAGGGCCCAGCCTTCCTCGGAAAGATGTCAACACAGTAGGCAATGCTGACAACATTGCACCCGATGAAGGCGAAGTATCCAAGATGGTATGGCGCGACGATGGACATCCAGTGCCAGCTCTGCGGGTTCTGGGCTCCTCGACCGTAGATTACAGCGGATACTACTTCGCACGCCGCGGGGAAGACGAGCGGGATCAGTCGGTACTCGGGCTGGAGGTAGTCAGTCATGTGCCAAGTGATCCTGCATATCTGCTGTGAAGACTTACCAAGAAGACTCCTGCGTGCCATTTGCTCAAAGCTTTGACAAGATAGTCGGATCCGTAACCAAGCAAAGGAATGAGCAATGCACAGTCGGCTACTTGTACGAGCTGTACCCAACCGAGCTGCACACTCGTAAAATGGTGTGCTCCCATGAGAAGTGGAGCAAAGGTTGAGGCCTGGTAGACGTAAAGGCCTAGGAAAGCGCCGTTCAATACCAAGAGCCAGAAGACGTTCGGGATCAGACAGCACTGGAAGGTCTCCTTGTAGAAGGTCAACAGCGCTGACCAGTCTGGTCGCTTGTGGAAGAGTTTCAGATCGTTTCTCCAGGTCCTCGGACCGAAGACATCCGGCTGCAGAACGTGATTCTGCCTGGTGGTGACCTGGAAGAGGAGGACTTCTTCGCCTTTGTTGTTTGCTTGACCGTCGGCATCCAGTCTGACATGAACGAGTCCATTGTCTGCGTCTGAGGGGCGGTCGAACTCAGTCTCTACCATGAAGAGGACAGATAGCAGGAGTAAGGCCCCTGAGACGATGGCGATTATGCCGTACCACCACTTCAGCCCCCATGCTGGGACCAGCGCCGTGGTCGCAACGAACATCAGAGCTGTGCTTACGGTCTGCACGCCAACGAACCAAGATAGTTTTGCGCTTCGCTCGTGGAGGAAGTGTATCTCTTCAATAATAAGTGGGGCCAGAGCTTCGCTCTGACCAGCCGCTATGCTGAAGATGTTCCGCCCGGCAATGTGGCTACTTAGCGACGTGGCGGTTGCACACCAGATGCTGGAAGCAAGAAGAACAACCAGTGAGGCCAAGAATACCGGACGTCGTCCAATCGCGACAGATAGAGGCATGCTGAGCAGATTTCCAATGCCCATGAACAGCGTTGGGTATGTCAGGAGGTCGGTTGCTCGAGTCGCCTCTTGGGGTGGGTACATCTTAAGAACCTCAGGGAACACGGCACCGAGGCCTGAGGTGCCCAGGACCGCAAAACCCGAATAAAGACCAACCATCATTATTATGAGAAATTTGTGCCATGTCGGGAGATTCAGCGGGTCTGGTGGATGTCAGTCGGTAGTCTTGCAGACTGAACACGTATGGACTACCTTTTGGGTCAGGACTGGGAGTGGGGATAAGGACGATGGCATCGTTCTTGTACAGATCGACGCCGCCCTTGTTGACGGTTCGTCTGTCCTCGTCTCGACTTTCGACATCCTCTACCATGACGGCGTCGGCTTTGGGGTCATGAGCCATCTGTTCTGACATGATCTGAAGGCAGTAACGTAGTGTCCGTGGTAGCGGGTATATATGCAGCAAACATTGGCAGGAGAGTCATGGTCATATGCCCTCGTCGCCAATGGGTCGAGGTCGGCATGTGGAGATGAAAGGTAGGCATACGAGGACGGGGTGCAGGCATGCAGAAGTTCGGCAGCTGAACATTACCCCAGATGGAGACGTCCCCGCATTGCGCTAGCACTCGGCTACCGGAATCTCATAAGAGATGAAGTTGCCGCGGAGTCTGCTCGATCCTTGCGCCCCCCGTTTCGTCCCAGAGCACTTGCCGGAACATCAAAAGCCATCAGGATTGACCAATCAACAAGGTTTCTCGGCTCGCTTGGCCATGTCTCCGACTCAGGACGACAGTAACACGCGCGCGTCCACCTCCACGCCTGCGACAGCCTCGCGGCCCAAGCGCAGGCGTCTCAACTTTGCCTGCAACTACTGCCGAAGCCGTAAGACGCGTTGTGATGAGCAACAGCCGTCTTGCCATGCGTGTCGAGTCGCGGGAGTGGCCTGTGTGACAACAGACCGACGTCGCCCCGGCACGGAGATCGAACGTCGGGAAGCTGGCCAGAGGAACACCATTGAGCCTGGAACACCGGTCTCTGATAGAGGTGGAGCCGAACAGCGTCGAAGCCCTGTCCGAGATTCCATCGACGACCTCCGTGCTTCTGGGGAACAACAATCATCACTCGTTAGCCACCGTGCTGAGCGCATCACTGAGCAAGATCACCCCGAAAGTCTCCAATCCTCTGTGAGCTACGAGACTCGCCATGTGCCGTTCCAAGGGCGACTCCCAATAATACGTCAGCACGCAGCCCAGAGTCTCGTGGAGATCCTTACAGGATGGCTGGATCTAGCTCTTTATCGGCTTGGTCGATCAAGCAGCGGCATTCGACCTTTGTTCAGGCCCAGTAGGGTGCCACGCAGCATTGTAACTCCCCTTATGACCTCACAGCCTCTTCCAGACCATAACGTGTGCATTCAATTACTAGATGAATATTTCAACACCGTCAACACTGTGTATCCGCTCCTGCATCGGGAAAGGACACTTAATCTTCTGGCATATGCACAGCAGCACGGACTAGAATCGTTCATTGAGAGACATGGTCTTACTTTGCTGGTGCAGATATACCTTGCGCTGTTGCTTGCGACATACACTTGCAGAGGTCTCCTATCCCCTGGATACATCGAGCATGTAGGGACGTACTGCAAAGCAGCTTATGGTCATGTCCTATTTCATGGAGACACCGATGCTGCAGTAGTGGCTGCAATGACCTCCATCAACTTGCGGCGCAAAAGTCATGATACGGCGGCATGGGCCATGCTCGTTCAGACCTCTTTGGCGACAACTTCAATCGTTCCCACCAGATCACGACACTTGCCCGAGAACATACCAACTCTGAGCAGATTAAGCCAGGACGAAAGAGTATGGTGGATACTGTACTGCCAGGAAAAGTTATCGGCGTTCGAATTGGGCCGCGCCTCACTGTTTCCAGAGATTCGAAAACGTCCACGACTAGGTGCCAATGCATTCTCAGAGGACTGCCCTGCCGAAGACAAATCTTTCGCAATCGTCGCGAGTCTGGCCACCGTTATTGATGAGATAAGCACACGTTGCATCCGTGTGAGCGTTCAGGAGGAGGAAAGCGTTTCGTCTGAAGATCTCAAAGCCGCTGTCTTCGCAAAAGTCCAAGTCACAGGTGAATGTCAGATGGAGCTTTTTCAGTGGGCCGAAAGCCTGCCTGTCGAATACAGGTACGTATATTACTTTCACAGAATAGAAACATGTCTGGCATTGCAAAAACGTCGACTACACTACGGAGTAGAGCCTAGTGTCGAGAAGATTTACATGCATCCAGGACATCAGCAGGCAAACGAGGACGACTTGCCATCATGCTTACCATCACTTGCATCCCGCCTATGTTGTGATTTGCTACTGACATGGCCAGGCCCACGTCCGAGATCTTCCAGAGCGACCAAAATCTGTCACTGCGAACGTTTATCTCGATGCACTACAACAATGCGTAGGTTACCTCAACAATTCGTTGTCAGATTCTGCTAACCCAATCATTCAGGCACTTCATGCTGTGTCGCAACAGCTTGCTGATTGCTCAAGAGGCCGTGCAAGAGGTTTCCGACATGATGGGCAAGGGTCAGCCCTGGGAGCACATTGTGCGCTCAGGTCACTCTATCCCTGCCAACTCTGCAAGAAAGGTACTGACAGCAGTCATCGAAAGAACGGACCACATACTGGAATTTGCCATATCGATGCTTCCGGCAGTGATACACGCTGCCTACATACTATACATCCATACCATCCGGCACCCGGAAGCACGGATGGCAACTATAGATAGAGTTGTAAGGAGACCCCGTACTGACTGAGGATATCAAACAATCTAACGTCTGCAGCTCATCGACAACGCATTGGACCACGTCACACGATCCGCGCACGACACCCACGACCCCAACAGCGGCATCGTAAGCGCCTTGGAGAAGTTCAAAGACCTGATCAACGGTGTTTCGAGTAGCAGATCCACGGCCGCACAGCACACGCGCGAACCGACTCGATCTTCGAGACCCTCAGTATCTCAACCCACAGCATCTCAAAGTGCAGCATTGAATGCGCTGCCGCACACAGCTATGCTTGCGCCGGAACAGCACCCATCTGACCCTTTTGATCTCTGGGCTGTAGACGATGCTGGGTGGTCACCAGATTTGCCAGACCAGATAGGGTGGGATTGGGCGGCGTTTGCGCAGCTTTTCCCGCTGTCTGATGGATCGATGGTGGAGGGACCGTCGAATATCTAGGGGTAGCACTGTTCGGGGAAGAACCGGACTAGCTTCGAATGTGGGTATCTCGAAACCACCCTTGCCATGCTTACAGACCTAAGTATACTCTTTCTGACCATTTGGCTCCATCTCGTATTCGTGATTCCAACCTTTTATCGCTTTACTGTCGTGACTTTACGATCTCACCGGTCCAAGAGCAGTCGTCTCTAAACTTCAGGAGCGAACATCCAGAGGACCTTGACAAGGCATGCCCCGTCGAATATAGGCTGAATTGTATGTCAACGCGTCCTAATGAGTCTCCCACAGACGTCGCGAGTCAGCCATAGGCGGGCTCTCCGACATGTGCAGGGCAAGCTGCCCTCTCTTTGCGTAGTAGGTGTGGTCGCGCCGTTGTCGTGGCTTGCAAGATGTTGAATGCTACGGCATGATCATGGTGCTTGTGCGATGTTGAGTGCTCATGTTGTGCATGTTTGTCAGCTTGCGGACTGAGAGTAAGGTAGCAGGTAGGGCGACGACCTGCAGGCAACCGCCACGATGCAGAAAGAGCGCACCATCCATGGTCAAGCTCACATTAACGGCTCAGGAAGGAACAACGCAGTTTAAACATCAACAACTTTTCATGTGTATACGACTAGACTAGTTAACACAATAGCAACCGCACGACCGACGCCTCGCTGTACAAGAATGCACACCAAGATCTATCGTGCCATCATTGCGGGTCATCTCTAAACAATGAAGAAGCAAAGGCGCAATAAACATATATACGAAAAGGGATACATCGAGAACGACATAGGAGAAGACAACAGCATCACCTAAATAAACCTCAACCTCCTGGCAACACCAAGGCAGACCGCGACGAACAGGGCGATCGTGCCAAGAATGCCATAGAACCACGCTGGGCTGCCATCCTGCCCAGGAACGCGGACGTTCATACCAAACAGACCGCAGATCAAGTTGAGCGGAACGAGAATCGTCGCAATGACGGTGACCTTCTGCAGCGTGTCGTTGCTAGCGTTGCCCTGAATGACCTGGTCGACCGAGATCTGCGCGAGGTAGTTGGAGTGCGCGCGACTCAGCATCTTCTCGAAATGCGCCAAGTTGGACATCATAGTAACGACGTGATCCTGGATATCGCTAAGATAGAGACCGACGTCGCCGCGGGGTGCGACGCTGTACGATTCGTTGCAACGCTTGGCGAAGCCCTTGATGACGTCTGCCTTGCCGCCGAGGAGGCGCAGCAGCTGCATGACCCGCTTGCGAGCGTCGCCGACTGCGCGCAGAATGGCACGAGAGTCTTCGATGCGGGCTGTGAAGACTTGGTCCTCGATGGCCTCAGCCTCGTCCTCAATGCCACGGATGACGGGACCGAAGCTGTCGACAATGTCGTCAATGAGGGCGTAGCAGATCCAGTCGGCGTTGAGGTTAATGTAGTCGCGGAGGCGGCTAATACGCTTGCGAACGTTGAGAGTGTGAGGGCTCTCAGAGAAGGTGAACGTGAGCAGACCCTCCTTGAACACTACTGCATAGAAGTTGAGCGGCTCCAGGTAATCTTCGGACTCCTTGTCGGCTTGGTAGAAGGAGCGGAAAGACACAAAGTAGTACTGGTGGAACAGCTCGACCTTCTCACGGGGCTCTTGAATGCAGATATCCTCGCGGGTAAGAGGGTGCACACCGAACGCCTTGCAGATGGCGAAAACCTCCTCCTCTGTTGGGTTGACCATATCCATCCAGAAGACGCCGCCATTTGGAGGGATCTCGAAGAGGTCGCGGAAACGCTCGCCAGGCATGAGTAGTCCGCCGAGTTCTGCAGCGTGAATGGTGTCGTCCAGCTCGGACGAGAAGAACGTGAATCGATTGCCAGACAGGCCAGGGACGTCCTTCTTGTTCTCGTTGTACATATGCGCCAGACCCTCCTCTGCGAGCTTCTCCTGGATAGCTGGGTCGACATCTTTCAAAGTCGCAATCTCGATGTCGTCCTTGCGGTGGGTCTGGCTGGACTTGGGTCGAAGGTCTGAGAAGATCTTCTTGGACATCTGAGATGCAACGCTGGGCTTGTGGCGCAAGTTCTGCGCAATCGGGGTCCTCTCTTGACACTCCGCAACGAACTCCTCCAGCTCTTCGTAGTCGAACCGTGTGGTCTTTCCGAAATCCTCTTCCACGGGAAAGCACACATCCTCCTCGGCAGAACTCGCAGCCGACACGGTCTTGATGCTCTTCACATCCTCGGGACGCTCATCGCTGATGGTAGGGCGGCGTGCAGTGGCCCTGGAGTGCGTCCTCTGGAGGTTGAGCTCGACGAACGACGGCGGGCGGCTGTTGGCAGTGTTGGCGCGCTCACGGCGACGGTTAGGGCCAGCAAAAGCATCCACGGAGTTGGGAGGGGACGTCGAGCGCGAGGTCGTGGAGGATGCGCGAGACCTGACGAGGCGCTCGATGGCCGGGTCGCGAGGGCGCCTGAAAGTGTCACGGCGCTGAGATGGGCTGTGGGCTTGAACAGACCCACGGCGGCCGAAGCCGTCGGGGGACAGGTACGGACCATCGTCGTCAACCACAGCATTCTCCTCAAAATCGCGCGCAGTGATTCCACCTGCTTCGAGAGCTTCATTGACTTTGATGAGCAGGTTTGGGTGTTCGGCTTGGCCGTTGACGCTAGCAAAGGTCGGTCGGCGCGAGCGAGCAGGTGGCGGCGAGTCGGCGCGAGGCATGGACTGCGGCTGGCGGCGGTGATCGTCGAGGTCAGACACCGGAGTGCTGAACCTCGTCTCGGACTTCTCAGATCGTGGAGTGTGAGACATCTTGGCGGCTCAGGCGGCGATGAGCTTGACTCCAAAGGTTCTTCCTTTTCCTTGATTAAGCCAGGTTTGTTGTTGTGAACGTCCAGATGAAGATCTCTTGCAGCGCAAGAAACCTCAAGGTTCGGCGAGTCGCTTGTGAGCGCTCACCACTACGGCGCGTTCAATTTGACTAGAGGCCTTGCGTAGGGTCCTCCCCTACACTCAGCCGCTGGGGAAAAGTTTCCGGTAGCCAGACTTCCTGATCCTAGGGGAACGAGGAAGAGTTCGTAAGTACGGTAGATCGAGAGCGAGTGTGTTTATGGCCTGGTAAAGCCCAGTTATGGCGGCTTCTTGTAGTCGCCTCCGTAGACCCACGCCTTTGGGCCGAGAAGGGGACGGATGGAGGAGAACTTGTGAAGGTAAAGCCCCGCCAACTTGATGGTTTGGTCTTGATAGGACGCCGAGGCGTCAGAAAGCGTAGTGGACGGTGATGGTGATCGAAACGGGGATCCCAAATTCGATCAGTCGCAGTTGTGGGCGGTAACGTCCACTGGAGGTTGAGGGATCTCCTGGAGCGAGTCAGCGATGCAACTCGTGACGTGCAGTCGCTGGTAATGGCGGCGAGCGTACTAGGGAAAATCGAATTCAGGTGTTTTGGCGTTGTTTGTTAGGGGTTTTACAAGGTCCTGGGGACGGTGTGGTGATGTTTGGGCGGAGGTGGGCAGGAGTGAGGTTAAGTATAGTGCACGGCCGTCGGGTGTCAAGCTTGAAAAGCCTTTTCCTGATGGATCGGGACCACGGCCGGGAGCTTTCTTTTGGTTCGATGCTACGGCAACATGCGCAGAAAGTGACGCATCCAGACCAGGGCCTCTTGGATCGAGTAAAGCGAGCAGCTGAAACAGGTGACTCCCTGTGGCGCTCTGACTGGCTTTGATGATATGAAAGCAGTGTTTGGCCTGTCACATGCATGGGGGCGCACAGTGCGTCAAGGTTCGCCCAGCCTTGAATCGCGTCCCGCGGGCCTGTGGCTGTGTGCGGCTGAGATCCCTGCAGGCGCATCTCGGGGAAGCTGCCACCTGGGCTCATCGACCGTTGAAGCACCGCAGCGCCAGGAACGCCCTGGCACACGGTTTAGTAACGCGAGGCAACACGGTTTCTTGATCGCACCCAGCGACGTCAACACGCTACATCATCGCCATGTCTGAACAGATGCTCGAGCAGGTGCGCGAGGCGGTCGAGGGCCAGATCGTAGGTGCAGTGGTTCGCCAATCGCCGCGATGAACACTGACAAGTGCAGGACTTTGAGGGCCAGCGACTGGCGGAGATGCTTACCACAGTGCTGCTCGGCGCCGCAGGTGTACGTTCTGACTACATTCGACACATGCTTCGCAGTGCTCACCAGCCTAGATCATTGCTTTCCTCGTTGGCTTCGCGCAGCAGGACATCAAGCTTGCTCTCTACATCGGCCTCGCCGGCACCGCTCTCACATTCCTTGTCGTGGTCCCGCCGTGGCCCTTCTACAACAAGAACCCCGAGGACTGGCTCCCGGCGCACAACGCATCAGCCTCGAGCTACAGCATCGACGTAGATGGCCAGAAGGTTGGATAGACAGTATATCACGATTTTGGAGAAGTACAGGCGAGGGCCAAGGCGACATGACGTATTCGTGGTTCATTCATTCGACGACTTCGCCGGTGGTGCTATTCTGCTCTCGTGTTCTCATGACCTTTTATAAGCCCAGTGACGCCAGACGTCCGTAATGAAACCCAGACCCAAGCGCTGCTTGCTATACACAGTAGACGGTATCTGTATCTCCAAGCTTCTATCGACCGTACTTCTGGAACTCCCAGTCTCGGTTGTCGAGTGGGCAGACTTGTCGTGTCTTGAGCCATCGTGAGATGCAGTGGAAGTGGAAGGCGTGCTGCGAACGGTTAGCTATAGCTACTGGGGCGCGTGTGATGCTGACGTACGTTGCAGATGCCCCAAGCAACGGTGCACTCTTCGCTCGTGGCAGACGCCTGGTTGGCCTGGCACTCGATGCAGAGGTCCATGATGTGGTTACGGCAGATGGCGCAGTTGTCGACGACGATGTCCCAAGCCCAGAGAGCTACAGCGTTCCACTGCGCTCTGTTAATACACAACCAATCCTGCCTGAACCTCACATGCCGACTCACCTTCTTGACCTCGAAGCGCTTCTTGTCGCCAGTATCTGTGCTGGCGCCAGCCTTGGCGACCTTTGTCTTGGGCACGGGCGCATCTGCCATATCGACGTCCGCCATGGTCGGTATGGATGTGGGGGTTGCGGGGAGATAGTAGAGCTATTCGACGGTGGTGGTGGCGGTTGACGGCGGTATTCGCGGTGGCGGTGTGTTGGAAGACGAACAGTGCAGCTCGTGAGAATATCCGGACGCGGCGTGGAGAGGTGAAAGCTGTTTGCCTTGTCGACGATTCACGGTTCGAAGAGGCAACAGTCGGTCGTGCCTGGCGCTGCGGAGCTCGCACAGACCAGCACCTTCGACCCGTGAGTCTGAACCACAAGGCGACAGAACACTGGAAGCGAGGGCGAGCAACCGTGAAACAGCTCGAAATGTATACGTAGTCGCCTGCAGCCCTTTGGCCAGCGCCCTCATTCACGCACACATGCTCAAATGCGCTTCATGTTCAAAGGGGTTCAAGACGGTTATCGCACGCACCGCTTGCGTCAGTGCCCTGGCCGAGTTCAGGCTGAGGCTGTGACGCTCGCTGCCCGAAGAACAAGGCTGCGCCAACTCCGCATAGTCACCGCCGGCGCAACCGACAACGTCTCTCTCCACTCTCTCACCTGTCCTCCACCGTTTCACACGACGACCCGCGCCTATCACTACTCTTGCGCTCTGGATATGAACACTTCACTCTCTCGCAACTACACAACCACGCTTTATCAGACCCGCTCAACAGCCCCGTCCTCCCGCGACAACAGTTGATCTCGACCATAGCCAATAGCACCTTGACGACGTCCAACGAAGTCGCCTACCCTTCCACCCACATATACACATATTGCGCCTGCCTTATATGTCGACTGGCCAAAGTATTGCCTCTCCTCGCGCCCCGCGCGGTCAGCGCCAGCCGAGCGCAGCTCAGCCCGGACAGGAGAACAACAACGGCAGACAGTCACAGCGCCGGCCGAGAGGCGGCAGGAACCATCACAATGCCGCGCATGCCTCCCCGAGTAAGGCACCACATGCCGACCCCTCGTTGTCAGAGGGCGGCGGCGCCTACACGACCGACGATGCCCGAGCACCCCCTCGCAGCGGGAAGAAGCATACACGTGGACCGCCTTCGCACGATCGAACATTCTCACCCGTGGGCGCGCAAACCTCCTTGACCGACACCGAAGTCGCCGCAAATCGTACTTCTGCCACGCCACTAAAGAACCACGGCGCCTACGCTGGTCCTACCTTCCACGCATCCCCTGCGCCTTCGGCTTTGCCCATCCCCAAGTTCCTGTCTCGCTCGGTGCCAGCGAAGACGGCGGGAAGCCCGCCAACGCCGCCTCCAGACAACAGCTCTGGTTCTGACACAGCGAGCCCGACTCCTTCACCATCCCGAGCGCCCATTGCCATTCCTGCACGCCATGAAGACTCTCCCCTCGATATGCTTTTTAGGGCTGACAAGGCTGAGAGGGCCAAGAACATAACCTTCAGCCCCAATCACGCTCCAGTGAGGCCCCAGCAACAGCAGCAGGAGTACAATGTCTTCCCCATCGAGCTTGATGGAGATAGCAGAAACTCGCCTATGCATCAACCTCCTTTTCAATCACCGGGCGGACACCGTTCTACGACGGATCCTTCGAGGGTGCCGCAGTTGAAGGACGTGGAGCAGACGAACAATGGCAACGATGTTATGCAGGATCTGATGAACAGGCTGTCCATGTCGCAGAAACCGCATCACGCCCCCATGGAAACGCCACCTCGCCAAGCACCACAGGCCCCGGGCAACTTCCAGTCGCCCCAATTCACACCCTCTCCTTTCAACACTGGTCGGCCATCAATCAACCGCAGCGTTTCGGGCCCTACGACGCCAGCGCAGGCCCCTCAGGACGGTCCGGACTTCTTCTACGGCAACCGCAACCTCTCACCGATGTTCAAAGCAGCGCAGGGTGACACGCCGAAGCGCAACTCGGGCTTGCGTACCGAGGTCACTGCGGACTCTCCTACAGTTCAGGAGAATATGTTCCACGATTTTCCTTCTATTCCTGCTGCCAATGCAATGGATCCCAATGCTTTTTCGCGTGGCCAGCCGGCCCCGGGCACTCAAGGACCGGCAAACCCGCGTCGTGGGTCTGTGCCTTATGGCCAACCTCAGCCAAAGCAGCCCAACAAGCACGTCACGCAGACGCCCGGACGATATCAGCAACGCCAGGACAATCATCAGCGCGGCAGGGGTAGCTTCCACGGGCAGGGTCAAAGGCATGGTAGGCCAGCGGCCAATGCCCCTCCAGCGACTGCACCTAGGCCTGCTACGACTATGATGTCTTTTGTACCTGCCTCAGTATCCGCGAAACCGAAGGCAAAGCCGGCAGAACAGCTGGCTGCTTCTGCACCTCCGGCTACTGCTGCTCCACCTCCGAAGACCGCGACACCTGATACGTTGGCTCTAGAGCAGGATCTCAAGCGCATGCTCAACCTCAGTCTTACTGGAGAAGGGGTTCGATAGTCTCGAATCCCCAGACCTTCTCCCCAGCGAGGCAATCCAAGTCCTCGCGCAGAGTGACTTTTTCTTAATGCATGGTTTGCGGGCGAATTCTGGTTTGCTTTGCTTCATGTCCATCACCTTCGTTCGTCTATTTGCGTTCTATTGGGGGCTTTTGCCATGTTCACAGTCATGTTGCATGGCGATTCTGTCCTTTCTTGTTCAGGCGTTGCATGGTGTTTCTCGATATCTGGCAATGGTTGGCATACCATCCGGATTTATGGTGGATGCGCTATGGTTCATCGACTCACTCCAGGCTATGGTATGGTATGGCGGGCACATCTTGCAGGGACTCATTGTTTGCGTAAGATGCATGGCAACGGTGTTAAGAGCAGGAATGGCGTGGTTTATGGTACCAGGTTTGGTACTTTGTTCATCTACATTATTCCCCTTGAGGTGTTTCGGCAGGCTTTTGAGCAGCGAACCCTCTTTGCTAATGCTCTGCCATCCGCACCTGGACCCAGGCACGACTCCAACTATCGACATCTACTCGAAATAACACTACAAAAATCAATAAAATAATGGGCATAATGCTCGGCTCAATCTCTTCAAGGGATTGGGTTTTATGCCTAAAGCTTCCTCCGTGGCTGGTTTGTACCGTGATGGTGAGGTGTTCCCACTTACTGACGAGCCCCAGATGTAAAAAACAAAATCAGCATGCCGGGTACCGCGTGCAGTCGGCTTTCAGAGTGAGCAGTCGACCGTGACATCATACCAGTCTTTGGCCAATAGGGAAAGTACGCCAGCTGATTGCCTATCAGTCCAGAATCCAGTTCAAGGGTACCTTCAACTTCCAACACGGGGCTATATCTGCAAACGCGTCGACTGAATGAAACCGCCGTTGCACAGCGCTGCCCATGCGTGAAAACGTCTCAAGTACTCCAGGCTTGGTGCTCCTTTCGATGCACTGTTGATACGGCTAGTCACCACCAGGCCGGTGCGCTTGCTTAGGACGGCTTTCTCTGACTGCTATCTCCCACGTGGAACAACGTCACCTCAAATACAACGACATGTACAATCGCATTTCACTACTCATGTTGCTGATTGAACCGAATGTGACCAACCAATGCGACATCAGGCACAGTGCTCCGTGCGGTGGAAATGCCGTGCGCGTGTCACTTTCACTTCACTGTCACCTATAGCTCGCCACACAGAACGAACCCTTATTTCGATCCCGAACGCGACGCGTCCTGCCCACACTTGCTCTTCACGATTTACTTGCTCAACTCGACAACTGCACCGTCGATTCGACATCGCACGCTATTCACCATGAACCGCCTCAGGACCAAAAGTAAGCCCTGCATAAGAAGTGACAAAGATGGCAGCTAACAACGTTTTAGCCTCGCGTTTCTTCACGAACAGTCCGACTCAAGATGAGAAGGTAGCAATGACACCCACAGACTCGGAAGCCGACTTTGACGCCGGCATCGAACGCAGCCTGAAGAAGAGGCGTAAGTGTATACACATACATATAAGCGTTTGGTCATAGCTTACAAATGCAGCATCTCGATTCTTTCGAAAACAGAACTACAAGCCACTGCCTAGTCCTCCTTACATCGATCCGTCTGAAGGCCCTCCACCGCCACTGCCTAAGGACTGTGTCCGAGTTGAGCGCGCAGGTGCGCCCGTTGTGGCTGAGACAGCATCAAAAGAGACGGATAAGCCGCTTCCATCACGCCCAGCCTCGTGCGTGTCAGCATCTTCTGAACTCCGAGTGACTCCAGACAAAGAGAGCCATCGTACGGCACGCAAGAACAAGCAGGCAGATCCAACGCTCAAGAAGCGCCCGAGCTTCGCGTCCCTGCGCAAGTCTGGTATGACTCTGCTACTACTGTCTCTTGGCCTCAGTTAACAACGCATAGGCTCGCGCATCTTCCGCTCGAACTCAGGTGGTCATGATGCTCCTCCGCCACCAGTGCCCCAGATTCCCATCGACACGCCCACACCGAAGCTGCCTCGACCACTTCTTCGACCAGCTGAGTCCAATCGCTCTTCGCGCTCGTCTCAGTCAAGCAAAGCTCGTGTCACGTCCATCTCTCGCCCGATCCCGTCCGTGCAACTACAGCTCCGTCCCGACTCCAACTCAATGTACAAGCGCCCCTGTGCCAAACCCAACGGTTCACCTCCACCCCGCCCAGCGCGCCCCGGCAGCGTCGACGAAGATCTCGTAACCATGGCGCGCGACAGCGTTGCTCGAACGATGGTACACACTCCGAACCGCGCCCGCACACTGACCGCATCGACAGTCTCCTCATGGTCGCCCGCGCTATCTCGTGTCGGCTCAGAAGAAGCGTACTCTCGCCTCGGTCTACCGTCCGGTCACTCCTCGCTCTCCTCCCCGCGCAGCCCGGTCTTCGATGCCCCGCTCGCGGCGAACTTTCCCATGGATCCAAACATGCCCTTGCCATTCCGTGACAGTGATGGCAGTATCTTGGGCTACGGGCGATTCAGCGCGTATGTCAAGGCGCGCCAGGGCTATGGAAGTGGAGGGTACGGGGACGGTGTTGAAGAGGGTGATAGGGATTTGGGGCCTGTTGAGATGTACTGCGAGAGTAGGTGCGCAGATTGGACGTTGGAGAAGAGGGTGAGTGGGAAATTAGGGGAGAGGGGGATGCTGTTCCGGGACCGGTGGGGTGGTTGGTATTTGGTAAAGGATATATAAGGGAGAGTGGGTTGGTGCATGTGTGGATAGATCTGGACGAGTGGGCTGTATACGGATGAGATTGGAGGCAAGGTATGATACCAAGAGAGGAACCTACAGCCTGTACACGAACGCGTACGTAAGTGACAGTGCTGCTCCAAGTCGTCCTTTTGTCAAGATCCTCGAGATCTCTTCAAGATCATCAACCTCCTTCTCAGCACAAGACTGGTGGCAATGAAGCGTTATGGCGATATGAAGACTTGACGAGCGGGTCCGTCGACGCTGACATGCGACTCCAGTTTCATGGCAACGCAACTCGGACAAGAACGATGGTCGGCCATTGCAGATGATGACGGCATCGGCTGGTGCTCTACTCCAAACGTAACAAATGGTCTCAAACTTCGCAGACCCCAGAAGCGACTTGCGCAGTTTGCATTGCAATGGCTGCTGTTCAGCACCGGGTTCGAGGATCAAGGACCGGAGAATGTTGCCACAAGGCAGTGCGTCCTATCGGTAAGTTTTCTGGAGCTAATCCATGGCTTTACAGACCGCTTGTGATATGCGTTGCGATACGTTGGGTGTCGTTGCTGTATTGATCGAAGATAGGGGCATGCATACCGAGGAACAAGCGAAGGTGTCAGCATGAACCCTGCATCTCGCCTAGTTGGTCTGCGTTGACTTGCAAAAGTCAGAGTCTTCGAGGTGTGAGTGAGTACGTTGATCGGTGTGGCTCTTGAGTCAACTCTGCTCAGGCAAGGCAAATAGTCTTCTCTTTAATATCCCACTCCGCCCATTCTTTGCTCTCCTCGACGCCAAGGCAGCTATAGAAGCCTATGCCTTGGCCATCAACGTCAAGCGTCTTCTTGCCCAAGACGAAGCTGGGACCCAGATAGATGTAACGATCATAGATGTCGCTTTCTCGAAGTAGGCAAGGACAAGAGCATCCAAAGATGATTGCGCACGAATCTCCTTCCTTGGCAACGGCAGGTGCGAGGCCATAACACCCGCGTTCGGTGACCATAAATCTTTTGCCAGCGGTCGTGGAGGTAATGTATCTGTGAACACTGCTCTCTTCGAGTCTGCTGACTTCTATGGCGTCCCATTCGATACCGTCAGAGACGTGAGGTCCTTCAGAGAGACGTTTGAACATTGTGATGTACGCCCTTCGCACGTCGAGCCACTCCTCCAAGTCCCCATAGAAGCCGGCCATTGACAACGCGTCGAAGAACGCTTCAAGTAGATATGGGAAAGGATAGTGAGCCTCCAGTCTTCGCACCGATGTCCACAGCTCGAACAGTGCCGCTGCTGTCGTTGTGTCGCTCTGAAGAACATTGGAAACGAAGCGCACAGGATCGATGATCACACCTTCAACTTGTAGGGTTGTGTCGTTCAGCAGTTTTGGTTCGGAGATGCGACCTTCTTGAGACCTCAAGGGTGGGTAATCAGCGCTTGTCGACATGAAGCTGATGAAGTTGTCTTCTGATATGCTCCAGTCCGGCGCCCAGGTCATGTCAGTCGTGCTAAGAGACTCTTCGGTATGCTTAACGTAGTGCAGTAGGTCAACGTCACCCGTTGCTGATACATAGGCCATGGCAAAGTCACGGTAGACTTTCAATGGCGCGTCGGTGTACTTCGGTACAACAGTGAGTTGACTTGTCGAGTCTTTTGCGAGATCGAGAAAGGCATAGACCCTGTCGCGTGGGTCTTTCAACTGCAAAGCTCTTGCGAAGTGAATGTAGTCAAGGAGGGAACAGGGCTTCCAAGCTCCCTCTTGATAGAACGTGCAGATGATGTCCTTATGCTGAGCCTCGTAGGCCTCCAGATGAGATCTGAAGCGGTCTTCAGCTGGAATACTGATCGTCTTCGCGGCTCTCCGGTGCCTCCAGACGAGAACGCGCATCAAGTCGTGCCAAGCGAATTCAGTACTCCCCCATATGATCAGTCCCTGACGTGCGAGTCCCGCTTCTCGAATGACCCAGCCTCTTGAAAACCACGCTTGCTCCAACAAAGCGTTCACGGACGCCCACCGAGGATCGCTCATGACAGGTGCATCCGCTGCTGCGAAGGGAAACCAGTCCCAGGGATACGGACTCCATTGAGGCAACCATTCGCCGTTCCTCTTAATCTCATTGACCCTTTCATTGATTGAAAGTAGCGCAGCATCTATTACGTCGCAAGCGTATTCAAGCAGAGCAACCAGGTTGGGCCCATACTCTTCTCCAGAAGGGCTCATGCAGATGAGCACCCGTTCTGCACTGCGATAGATGTGTCCCATGAGGGTTACCTGGCGGCTCTTCTCCTGAAGGTCCTCTTGATTGATGCAAATGGAGTCCGCCCAAAGAGTCCGTGGAGCCGCGGGAAATCTCACTCGCCGAAGCACCCTGTGAAGATTGGGTGTAATCTTCAAGATCTTGCCATCGCAGATGATCTCACAATTCCGCTGATCTGTGCCCCAAACATACGAAATAGATTCGTATTGAATCGCCTCAATGCGTGATGTGAAAAGGCTGCATCTAAGTGGGTCGCCATCGACTCCAGGCAGCAAGATAAGGTATCTGAAGGCATCCGAGGGAAGCTCATCATATTTGTATGGTTCCATATGTAGGCGTGCGTCGGCGAAGCGGCTGATGACGCTCGGACATAGATGGGTTGACAGAAGACAGAAGCATGTCGACGATGTCCTGATCTCGACCTGAGTGCTATTGCTGGCTTTGCATATCGACTAGAGCCAGATTTGGTGGGCCGTCACACATCAGAGTGGAAAGGCATGAGCAAATGCAGTGTTCGTGACGCGACGCGACTCTTCGGCGAAAAGAGCCATACCGCGCGTTTCCGCTTTGGGATTAGAATAGAAGCTAGCGGAGAAGGCACTGTCCGCTTCAATCTCGAGCAGCAACTGCGATCAACATGCCCACCAGTCCGGAACATTTCCTCAGCCAAGCTCGCGAACTGACGCATTTCGAGCCACAATGTATCAGACATGCAGCAAAGATTGCAGTTCTTTATTCGATTCAACCTTGCAGCATTAAGAACAAAGGACAGGCCACAGCCTACAATGACTCCTCCAGTTCAAGAACATACATTGTGAAGTGATGGGATGAAGGCAGCCTGAATCGACTGATACTCAAAAAGAGACCAAGTTGCTGTAAAGCCAGATCACCAATCTTTCTATCTACGAAGCTCAAACGTCTATTCCAACCCCAACAATACCACTTACGATCTCAATATGATCGAGAAGATTATCCGTCGCCTTGGATTCGGATCGCCTGAAGCGCCTATCATACCAGGCATGGATGTCATAGAATGGCAAGTGAGCGAGCTCAAGAGCGGCAGTACCGTCGATGTCCTCTGCCACAAGGACTCGAGACTTCATGTTGTTAGCTTCAAGCAGAGTTGCCCAGATGAGAAGCAAATCGGTGAAGTTGACCTTACGAAAGTGTTCCCAAGCTACAAAGCTCAGTTCGCACTCTATCGCTAGAGCCGTCCCGAAGATAAGGGGACTGTTTTTGTTAAGCGAACGCAGATCCTCGACCTCCTTGCTGCAGGAAATGACCAATCTGGTACTTGTGGAGTCAATCACAGCGTTATCATTGACCACGAGGCAAGTATCTGTAACCGACTAATGTCTGAACCTCAAGCAAACATAGTGCAATTCCTAGGCGTCCAGATCAAAGACGAGCTGATATTCAATCATGAAGAGGGCAAGCTCCACGTGCCGCTCGCAGGGAAGAGTGCAACAGGCCTTGCTTTTAGGAAGTACGACTGTACACTGGACGACCTCGTAATCCGTGGACACAAGTTCGACGTCAAGGTATGTCTTAAGTCCGTTGCTGCAGCTCTTCATTGTCTTCACAAGATGGGGTATGTGCATGGTAGTTTAAGCCCCCACCATGTCTTTGTCACATATGGCAACGATGACAACTGTTTCTCTCTCGGAGACTTTGCTGACGCTCATAGCACCGGTGATGTGATCACTTTCAAGACTGGCGGAAATCGATGGCGCAAACGCAAGATACCCAGAGTTGACCATGCGGAGGAGGAAGACGACTGGTACGCCTTTAGAAAGCTGACTGCGTGGTTGATCAAGAAGACAGGCGAGAAGGTGGAGAACTTCACAGACATTGAGGCATTGACAAGGCGCTAGTCTCTTGGTATGTGTATAATGGCTTCATAGTCGGGACTGCAATGTAAATATATCAAGTTGTTGTACGAAGTTGAAACTCTAGACCAACGGCACTGCGGATGCTGAAACAACCCAATCCCAAACCACCCAAGCGCCGCGCTCCGAACTGCCAAAAACTTCCAATAGTTTGCGGGACCATCCGCCGCTCCACCTCCATCTCCAGCATGCACACTTCGACGCTACGACCAACGGCGTCCGCGCCTTCCTGGACGCTCGCCCGTGCCACATGTCACAGTGCTAGTCTCCTGCCAATCTTTTCCCAACTACCCCCCTAGCTCTTGTCCATGAATCTATATCCCGTTTCCTTGCTCAATAACAGCAGCAACGAAGCCGCCGCACCCAATCCGCACGCATCGCTACCCGCCACCAGCACCATGCCCGACGCCCTGCCCAAGCCCACGCGCAATGTGGCCGAACTCGCGCGCGAGGAGAAGAGCTTTACGTTTGCGCACTTCACGTGCGAGCACGCATGGGTCATTGGCAATATCCTGCGCAACACGCTACGGTCCGCCGATGTGAGCGCGCTCATACATATCTCGTTTGCGAACCAGACGCTGTTCCACTCGCCGAGCTTGCCGGGCATGATGCCAGATCATGAGACCTGGGTGCAGAGGAAGCGCAATACGGTGCTCAGATGGGGACACTCGACGTGGTATATGAGCTGTCAGTTTGATGGGGATTACAAGCGGTTTGCTGAGCATCATGCCATGAGCGGTGATGAGTGGGCGAAGTACACTATCGAAGGGGGAGGTTACCCTGTCTTTGTGAAGGGTGTCGAAGGCTGTGTTGGTGCTATTGTCATTGCTGGCCTAGACGGCGAGCAAGCACACATGGTCATCGCGAAGGCGGTCGATGAGTACAAGGTTTTGCGGGAAGGCTCCAAGAGCCCTATGCGCAGTCTGACCGTCAAATGACTAGACGGACTGGGCAAGGGGAATGGACTTGGCATCAGCCTGGAAGGGTTGGATCTGAACCCTCCGAGGCAAAGAGGACGAAGCTGAGTGTACCTGTTACAGGCTGGCCTGGATACTGTATTACAGATGGGCGCTGGACGTGTTATCTACCGGCCGGAAGCCAAAACGCCCATCGACTGCGTCGAAGGCTATCGAGTAGCTCCAGAGAAGGTTTCTCCCGGTATTGACAAAAGGTGGTCGCAGCGACGCTTCCGGGAAGACGTACGTTGGCTCTACCTGCGAGTCATCACCGACCACAAAGGAGTATGACATCGCAGCATGCTCCAGCGATGGAAAGCCAACAGAAAGCCTGGTGCCAGGCTTGACTCGCTTCACCATCTTCGCTCTTCCATTGGGATTCGGGTTTCGAATCGTCACGTTTGGTATGGTGAAGCCCTCCTCGGCTCGAATGTACATTTGGGAGATGCCGGTGTCAACAAGCCCGGGACCGCAGTGCCTCCCTTCGTCGTCGATACTGAAACACATTTGGACCATGGCCCAGTCCCTTGGGTCATCTCTGTGGGTCAACCCAGGATCGAGGCTTGTGAATTTGCAGCCTTTCACGACTGTTTGCGTCAGTCCGAGATGCACACCCTGGGATGAGATCTCATAGCCAAGTCGCATAGACTCAGGCGACACTACTCGCCCATTGATCGACTCGACGTTCAAAAACGCGTTCACCTTCGGCGAAGCATAAGGCATACCGTCCTTTGCCCCGTTTCTACCGAAGCCAACGCCCATATACGTTATCTTCGACGTATCCCGTACAACAGCCTCCTCGCCATTGGGCCCTCGAGGGCATTCGAACCGACCTGCTGGTGTGCTTGGATCATACCAGGGACATGTCCAGCTCTTGTCGACTAGAAGGATCGGTACTTTCGCTATGGCTTGCGAACCAGCTTCTCCGTGGAACATGATCGGAAGCTCTACGAGACGACCTACGTACAGAATCTTGCTGCTGGTGAAGAAGTGGTGTGCTGGCGTTCCTATTCGTCTATCGACATTTGGGAGTATGGACGCACCGATCAGCGTCATGGTGCTACCGGTGTCCACAGGCATCTCGATCTCCACATCCTCGATTGTCGTCTGGACTTGCGGTACATGCTTCGGGCTGAACTTATAGATGTATGGTAGAAAGATGGATTCGGTATATTGTGATAATTCGGCGTCCGCAGGGGTCATGTTCCTTGTCGTCGAGATGATGCAATATAGCGCAACAATGCACAGTATGACAAGGATGCGATGAAAGAGTGTTGAACTCCTCCGATTCCGCTGGCGTGATGTTGAAGATGTCGACGAGGCTGCCACCTCGGAAGACGGCAGCGCCACTTTATAGTGCTCGGGTTCCATAGCTATTTAGAGCACGAGGCTTGCGGTTCCCCGCAATGAGTTGAACAACTGCCGTCAGACACGTCAAAGGTGCAGCTGAGACTTGATGTGTGTTAGTTGGACGGACCGCCAATTGCCGCGTGCATTGGAGAAAGAGCGCGTGTTAACTCTACGTCACCCTTGCCTCGGGCGGCAAGAGTATTGGACCCTCGCGTCGACTCAGCCTTCTGATGCTTGGAGCTTGAACATCAACGCGAGACATCTGAACCCATCGTCACGAACTGTCGATTTGTGGGCATCCCTGTCAAACCCCAGCCACCAGATGCAGATCATCAAAGACACGTGATACTGCACAATGCAGGGCCCTGGCTCTTCCGCGTGCGCTCACTGGGCGCCTGTGCGACAATGTACAAACTTGACTGAAATCTACACATACTTGCAAGAGGAGGAAGCCTGACACTCTAGAACTCTTTGCCCGACATGGGCGACCCGATACATTCGCGCTGAGGGACCGTCGCATCTCACCGCGAATCGAATAGCACTCCGCAGCGCGCGCGCCCTCAGCTCTCGAGACGATTCTTATAGCAAACATGGGTCGTTCGCCCTCACGCTCCAGCGATGGCGGTGGTGCGACTCGTGTTGAGCCACTGCTCCTCAACGCGATCGAGAAGAAGCGCCATATAGATGTGATTGCGATCATCGAAGAGGCCAAAGCCAAGGCGCAACCCATCGAGCACCTGCTGCGCATTGGCCTGATGCGCGCTGTCGAACGAACCAACGTCGAGATCACCGAATACCTGCTTGAGAGTGGAGCGAAGCCTGACGGCGCGCCAGGAGGCAGGGTGTCACCCGTGTTGAAGGCAGTCGAGAGGAACAACCCCAAGATGCTTCAGCTGCTGCTGAGATTTGGCGGGAACGTAGACTCACAGGACAAGCAAGGGCGCACTGCGCTCATGACTGCTGCATGGAAGAACTACTTCCATGTTATGGATGTGCTGCTAAAAAGCGGTGCGGACGTGAACAAGAAGGACCACAATGGGCGACATATCCTACACAACCTGGCGGCTGACAAGGACTGCAATTGGGGCTCGAACGTGGTTGAGCTGCTGCTGCGCCACGACATTGCCCTCGACGGGCCGCGTGGGCAAGACGAGAGCAAGAGGACTCCGCTTCATTGGGCGGCAAGCACAGGCAAGCGCGAACTCTGCGAGATGCTGCTGGGGCGCCCAAAGCTGCCCAGATCAAACGTCAATGCGGTAGAGGGCAGAGGCAAGGCGCCTATCCATCTCGCCATTGCGCACGGGCGAGACGACATCGTAGAGACGCTTCTCGCATACGGTGCAGACGTTATGGCACAGAGTGACGGAAGCTGGACACCTTTACACAATGCATGCGATCAAGGGACGGTTCGAGTTGTCAGGGTGCTGCTGAACGCTGGTGCAGACGTCAACGCGCGTGTACTGAATGGCATGACACCTTTGCACGTCGCTGCGCAGGCGGGACATCTTGAGGTGGTCGAATGCCTCCTCGAACGGAAAGACATCAAACGTGCTGCAAGAGATACCTTCGGCATTACACCATTCCTGCGAGCTGCGCAGAACAAGAGACGGGATATTGTCAACCTGCTAGCACCATCAAATAACGCAGAGACTTTGAGCGAAGATGCTCTGGGAGCTTGCAATGGATTCGATGCTACAATTGTCGACTTCGGCAACTTCCACAACGATAACAAAGTTACAAGGCGGACAGTGTATGAAGTTCTGTACGGTCGAGATACTATCAATCCTAGGAAGCCAGCTGTTACGATATTGCCGACTGAGTCCAAGGCAACCATTTTCCGGTGGATCCACCTCCCTGCAAACAACATGGCTTGGGTGGAGGCGTTGCTGACCAAGGCGTTTATTGAAGAAGGCGCGAACGACCACGAAGGGTTCAGGGCACTCGAAAGGTCCTTTACACATCAACATCGCGGTCAGCAGGTGCACTCGCACTTCATGCGGCCATTGTGTCAAAGCACGCCTCGAGCACCGAAGCATCATGATGAGTCTGATCTATCTGACAGCGCCGAACATGGGCCGCCGCAGATCGTTGTCAATAATGGCCTCGGTCTGAGCATAGATTCTATAGCAGGTGCGCAAGAGTCGCCGCTGCCTCCGTTTCCAAGAACACCAGCACGGACAGGTACATTCAGCACCGATCAGACTGATTGGACTGCCGGATCAGGTACACCTGCTGGAAGGGAAGGGAAGGGCAAGCACAAGGAGAAGACTGGCAAGCTCCAGAAATGGAGAGGCTCTAAGCCGGCTGGTGGCCGGTCTGGTGGTACAGAGACGCCGACGAAGCAGTACGATCACCAGCCACGACGAAATGCCAGCACGCCTATGACCGACAGTGGTCGACTGCGCTCACCGGGCAGTCCTGGCCGGAGAGATCCGGCGGCTGTTGCCAAAGCCAACGTCTTCACGTTTATGCCGTACCTGCACTTCGAAACAGACCAAAGGAGGCAGGAGATGCAGGAAGCTATAGCACGAGCGCAGTCGCTGAAGGAGCGGACTCGACAAGAAATTCGCATTCCGCCACAACCACTTCGACGAGCATCAACGTACGATGAGATGTTGCTTCGTGCGCATCTAACGTCTTCGCAGGTCTCGCTTCATGTGCGCCGGACCTTGGACCAATTCTTCTACCACAACATCGACACCCAGTCTCGAGACAGGGATCAGGTAGTGTACAGGTATCAGTGCAAGTCATCCCACCATGACCACATAGATCCCAAGATCTTCATGGTTGACCAACTGTGGATGTGGGTACTGGGTAAGGACTTGATCGTCACTGCCTTCCCTCAGCGATGGCAGCAGCCGCGCAATGATCCCTTGAACGTTCTAGACGGCGTTATCGAGAGGCTTAACAGCAAGACGCAGGAGCCAATACGCAATGTGTATGATCTGGCCACTATCATCACTGAACGCTGTAGTGGCGTCTTCGACAGGCATAGAGTCGGTGACGAAGAGTATCAGTTCTTAGACATGTTTGAGAGCAGCATCGGAGATGCAACGGAGATGGAGACCATGTTGTTCAAAGAGTTCAACACTGCCTCCGCGCAAGCCTCGGCCTGGCTGCAACATCACAGACGGGCAAATCGATTCTCCCGGTATCTAGAGGCAGAAGGCAGGCACCGAGAGCATCAGAACCGCCGACACGTGCCTCACCATTCTCATACGCACGCACTTGCCGATCCACCCATCAATAAAGAACACTTCGGGTACGATGATGACAGCTCGCTGGCCCATGCTCCTCTCTTCGTTGACAAGCTTCTTGACATTGGTGCCGAGACAGACTTGTTAGCAGAGACGAAGGACATCCGCGACGAGCTCAACATGATAACCAAAGTCCTGGAGGACCAACGCTCAGTGATCCCAGACCTCGAGACTGCTATCATTGACATCTACAAAGAAGAGCGCAAAGCACAGCATGATTTGAAGCGGCACTTCAAAGACCAGCTCAAGACGATTGACACCCACATGAAAGATCTCGAACGCATGGACAAGCAAGCAGAGCGCATCTACAAATCCATCACCGACTTACTCGACCTGAAGCAAAAGCACGCCAATGCATTCGAAGCCCGCTTCGCCCGCGACCAAGCCGCCGGCACTGCACGACAGAGCCAGACCATCATGGTCTTCACCATCGTCACCATCATCTTCCTGCCGCTGAGCTTTATCGCTGCGTTGTTCACCATCAATATCGAAGAGTTTCCTCACAAGCCGGGCGGCGACGAGCCCAGTCTACCAATGTCCTACGTCTTCAAGTTCATGTTCGGCATAGGTCTAGCGATCTCGATTCCTTTCATCGCCATTGCTCTTTCCTTCGATGCCATTGGCGACTTCTTCCGCGAAGTCCGCCGTAGATGGCGTGAGCGCAAAGGCCGGGACATCGACTTCGATAGGCGCAGCACGGCAATCGTCAGCGACGAGAAGATCGGCATCGAATATGCCGTGGACATGCGTGCGCTTGAGCAGGCACTGAGCGCTGGACGTAGTAGCATGGTGCAAGCGAACGGGCGCCGCAGTATTGGGAGTTACCTGGGGAACGGGTATGACCATGGTAATGGGACGACGCTACGAACAGCTGCGAGTCGCAGCACGGCGGGCAAGGATGGGGTATATGTCACCACGCACGGTAATGGCATGGCGACGGTGAGTGGAAGGCTGAGCGCGGAGGTGCGACCGACTCCTGTGGAGAGGATCAGTACTGGATTTAGGATAAGGCAGAGTACTGATATCGAGCGAGTGTGAAAAGACACTCTGGATGGATAGTCATTTGGAGACAACGTTTTGCTTTTTGGAAATAGCTATATACCCCCTGCCCTGGACGCCAGATGTGTCGACTGATCGAACTCCGTAAGCATAGACGGCACATCAAGGCATGCACAACGTCGTTTGGAAAGCGGACCTGCCATGTAGCCGTGCTGCAGTTGCAGCCTTGTTCGGCACATGCTCGGCGCCGGAATTCGACCCTAGGGTCCACTCCCCGGGGTTGGCACCTTTGTCAACTCATCGAACTTTCGTCAACTTTCACAGTCCCGACTCCTGCCCCCTGGCTACATCACTGAGCATTAGAACCGTGCGACCTGTCAGGCGCTTCGTTCATCTCGCTAGTCGCCAACCGGATGCTGCCATTGCTGATACCCAACCCAGGCCTGGAAAATGGCAACAATCAAGCCTAAGACCCCGAGCAATACTGCAATGAAGACCCCAATCGTTGTTGCCATGAGCATCTTCCGCTCGGCGCTTTTCGTACCGCCTTCAAAGAGTCGCTCAAACCAGTTCCTGGGGCTTGGGTCCTTCAGCTCCGTGTGTAGATCCCTGAGTCGCTCTCCAAAGTATGCGTAGTCGATTTCGGGGTCATCGTCTCGCTTGAACCAGTGTATTCTGTAGTGCAGGAAGTCCTTTTCGAAGCCGCATCTCTTCGTCAGCGACATAGCAAAGCTCTTCGACTCTCGACCAGGTGGGAATAATACCTTGTATAAGGTGTGAAGAATTTCCAGAAGAACCGCTCGTGGAACTAGACTTTGACGGGAACCTTTTCTGGTAGTCGACAAAGTCTCTTCCAAAGCAGCTGTGCAGTCGAAGATGTACACGACACGTGCTCTTGGATCCAGTTTGAGGTGGCTACGAAGATCATCCGTAGGCTGGAAGCACAATCCGGACTTGCTGCTCAGTCGTCTTGCAGTCAGTTCTGGTGAAAACAAGGGCTGAGGGTCCTGATACAAGTTCCCATTAGGTGTGTTGCCAAAGGCTGCATTGACAAAGTCCGTCACGGACAACCCAGCATTCCATGGAAATGAATCGGCGCTGTCTTCTAGGTTGTCGGCGCAATCGTTCGATACACCGCAGTTCACAGACAACAGCACGCTCACAGCTAAATTGAACGCTCGCTCTTGGTCTGACTTGGCTATCGGCTTGCCTATGGGAACAAAGTGCTGTGCCATCAACTGTTCTTTCGCGTCGTTCGGTTGATCCTGGATGAGCTTCATGACAGCTAGCAGATCCTGGTGGGTCTTCAGAGCTGGCCTCTTCACGGAGTTTGGTATATACGAAGAACATAGGCGCTCATACCGTGTCAATACCGGTTGTATGGTTTTCCTGCGATTCCAAGGACATGGCGAAACGTCGCAGCCTGACTTTCCATCACAGTTCCCACATAGCTGCCAGTCCCAAAGGCATTTGCCTAGGCTCTGCAGATCGACATCGGTAACGAGTTCAAGAGGGGCGTCAGACATGGGGTGTTTCGTTCAGGGGCGTGCGAATACTGGTTCTGATTCTCAACAACAGTCTGGAGGACTTCTGTCTGGCGAACACACAGCACTCTCCCCATCCCGAGGGGGCGAAGCCGTGAATTGCGTGTGGCAGGCTGTCATTGGTCGACCCACCCGCGGCAACAGTAGCTGCATGCCCCGTAAGCGCCACGTACTTTGTCCACCAACCAAGCCCCAAACCCGAGGCTCTTATGCACTGACCAGTCATAATCGACGCAGTCGCGTCTATGGTGATCCAAATGTTTTGAAGGCTTTCACATACCCATAGACATGGGCAAAACCAAGTGCTCGCAATGTGGCAGCAAGGCTCACGTCTCCTGCGAGGGCAAAAACGACCGAATCAACGGCCTACAGATTTTCGAAAACGATATAGAAGCGGAGCTCGAGGAGCGACTCGAGGCTTTGATCGAGGATCTCCAGCCGCCGCTTCTTGCTCATCTATCTAAGAAACGTGAGCCTTTTAAGCCACTGATGATCAGGGTCAGAATCCTCGGAAACGATCAGGCCTCTGCCAAACCGTGGATTGTGGTTCATTGTCCGTCAGCAGTTGTCAAGGATGTAGAGTCATTCTTCATGAAGGACATTGCTCGGGGTATGTGCGCCGACTTGGACATCGCTGGAGGTTTGGAGGTGGCCTTCGTTGGCCGTCCGATAAGAACCAGAGCTGGCCCATTAACGCAGGTGGAAGTCTCCTTTGCCTCTATCGATGTGAATCTTCCACAGCCTTGGTCTGGTCCAATCATCCTGGCTCAACATCGACATACTCATCGTGCTACCATGGGAGGCATGCTAGTGGTTGACAACCAGCATATTGAGTCCATATTCGGCTTAACGGTCGGGCACCTACTTCACTATGGATATGCAAACGACTTGCAAGCGTCAGATGACGATACGTCTGTTGCTATCCACGATGAGGATGCAGCTGCGGCCGCAGCCCAGAGCCGTCCACTGGGAAGCATTATCGACGCCTCCTTTTCCAAGTATGCACGAGACCTAGATTGGGCGTTGATACAATTCTCGGAGTCAACTCAGCTCTCCGATTTCGTGTCTGAGGAACCCAAATATGAGAAGTTCTCTGAAGGCAACTGCAAGGGACCAGTGACTTTCCGTCCCAATCCACTTCCTTGGGGATCAGCCAAGCTGTCATCTCTCCCGGCATCAGTGATGCTACCTTATGGAGAAGTGTTCATCAAGATATACCCAATCGTAATCTCAGGCGTGCAAGGTAAGTGTACACCCTGTCATGTGAACACGACTAATCATGTCCCTAGGATTTGAACTACCAACAGGCAGCTCCGGCTGTTGGGTCACAACGGAGAGCTTTGGAAGTGATGCTGAGCACGGCAGCTTCCGAGAAGTAGCTGTTCATGGCATTGTAGTTGCAGATGACTGTTTCGGCGATATCTACATGGTGCCCCTGGACGAAATTATGGTTAGCATGGAGAAAGCCTTGTCTGGGATGTCCGTCTCATTACCAAGTGATACGCTTGAGATCGTCCGGTTGTTGCACGAGCAAAGTTTCAGGGTGGACCGACAGACCGTGGAGAGGCGCGCTGTGAACACGACCGAGATATCCAAATTTGCACCCCGAGCCCCTGCGATGTACCCAACGGGCCCACTACCTCCGCCTCCGCCTCCAGCCTCTAGCTCCACCAACCCTCCAGTGGCAGGTCCTTTGAATCTGACGCAGCCTCAGACTTCGTCAAACGGGTTCAGCGAGGTCGCATGGTTTTGTTCTGAATGTCGCGACGGTCCATACCTGTCTTGGAATGTGAACTGTGGAAACTGTGGACATGCACGTTGTGACACCTGCAACGTAGAAGGAAAACAATAAAGATCTCAGACAGATCCTTTACAGGGTGCGGGGTCTAAGCCGGTCAAGAGCTGGTCAAGTAATGAGCTGACACGGGACGCGTTCGCATTCGCCGGAGCGCGCCGATGACACACCCGTCATTACCAACATCACACTACGAGATGAATCATACTAGACCAGCCGGACTTCGGTCTCTCTCCATCAGTGCTGTTCGCGGCAAGGTCCAGTTTGAAGAAGCCGCCGACTAGTAGCAGTAACAACTGAAAATCGCAGGATGGCGCCTGCCGTCAAGGTTTCTAGAGCGACGGCGCAACATGATTCTCGAATTGGCCACAAACGCGGAAGTCATACCAGCTGAAGTCCGGATTTGAACCACACCGCGCTATCAGACTGTGCCTGATCAACACAAGGACACGGTTTGGAGATGCTCTCGGTGCGGAGACGCTGGTACGTCCACCTGAAAAACTGTTTGTCACGATTGCGGAAATTCGCGTTGCAGCTTCGACTGTGCGGTGAAACATGTATGAGATAGTGGAAACCGTACAGAAGATTTGATCGCAAAGCGCTCTTGATTTGGGTACGTGACGCGTTTGTGTTCATTTCGCGCGAAGGATACACCTCCCTTCACCAACCTCGCACAATGCAACCTTCAGCTTGACGTGTCGTCTACAAACTTCACATATTATGCAATGATTTGCACTGTGTCTACGTTCCCCAAGCCTTCGGTCGTATCCTATAAAGCTGGGTAAAAGTATCACAATGCCTGCAGCCAAGGATCTGCCAGCAGCTGCAGAGCGCACGACACGAGCCCCGACTGGGTCACATACAGAGAAGTCATTGCCAATGATCTGACCATGAAGACAGTGACTGCGAGAAATACGGGGGAGATCGATCATATCCTTCTCTATTCATCTCACTGTTCACCGAAGGGCACTTCTGTGAGGAAAGCATGCATGATTGACGTCGCCAATCTGCCACTTTATGCCCACGACGCCTTCCCTTGGCGAGAGATGAGTGGACTTCGCGCTGATGAGGCGGAACGGCCGTGGTATGAGTATTTGCCAAGATGCATCCTGCATCGATGCAGACTCCCGTATGTCCTATTGTAATCATTGAATTGCTGGATCAAGGGCGCAGCAAGGTCTAGCAGTCAAAGATGTCATGCACGTACGTACGAAAAAGAAAACAGACAATTCATGGACAAGGCGTAAATTTCTCTCGATGTCTACTATGCGATTCGATAAGGTATTCATCTGTCTCTGACTCTTTCAGCTGCGATCACCTCTACTCTTCTCGACATATGAGAACTTCTCTCCATCCGTGAACACTCGACCTCGCAATGAGTAATCTGAGTACATCACCTCCTCCCGAGTCGATATTGCCGTGAATCACGGCTTACTCTGTGTCTTGTTGCCAATGCGTGACGAGTAGAGATATCCCGGGGGAATCTTCCTCCGCCCTTATGCCTCGCTGGATCGTGGCTGATGTTTTGGATGTCGTTCGGCTGCATTGTTCATTGATGACCCCAAGGGTCATTTGGGCACATGAGTGGCTGGCAGAAGTTTGATGTCCGACCTGTCGTTGGACATCACGAGCTCTCGAGTATCGGGTTTCGTCGTTCGGTCACATGATCGTACCGAGACGACGTTCGGTGTTGGCGTATTGTAGCCGTCAAAGTAGTGTCCAGATGCAGATGTTTGACGTTAGTGGATGTCGTAGATGTTGTGAGTGCGGCTCAAAATAACGTGCGCAGGGGTGTGGATGATACGCGAAGGCAATGATTGTACGATCCAGAAGTGAGGCACCGAAGCGATGTCGTAAATAGCACAGTATCTTCTGCAGACAGTCAGCGACTGCCGGATGGCGATAAAGCGCGTGGCGCACACCATTGTTGCGCAATTTGTGCATTGTGTGTGGGCGCCATGCTCAAGCAGAGGTCGTCCCGGAACTGTTAGGGCTGAGCGCTTTGAGGGTATCGTAAAAGCAACCGTGTCATCTGCATGGGGTCAATGACCGTCGAACGAGAAAACAAGGCGTGGTACATACCGGAGCCTGTTGCGTAGACGATTGAGGTAAAGTGCGAACGTCAATGTTCGTCAAGATGTTGCGATGTTGATCGTTTCATTCGTCGTGTCGACGTTTGGAGGGAGACGACTCAGCGATCTCATCTTCTGGGAAAGGTTTAGTACAGGCTGGAGGACGTCGAGTGGGAGTGTACATACCATTGTCGCGCCCACGGCGGCGAGCGTTCTGTACAGCGGCGGAGGCGGCGGAGGGACTGCATCCGCAAGCGGTTTCGCACGCTTAGCAGCTGCAGTCTGAGTGCATCCCGCGCTACGCTTGCTGCCGGTAGGAGCTGTGGGGTCGGACTCTGGATCATCTGCCAGAAAGCTCTGCAGTGTAGGATCGGGGTACAGTGCCTTCAAGTGTCGGCGCATGTTGGCGATATCTCCCCAGAAGTCTTTACGCTCTTGCATGTGCTTGTCGTAATGGCGCTGTTCTTTCGACAAAATACTGAGGAAGCGAGGTCCGAGCCAATCAATCTCTTCGTTGGCTGCGAGCTCTTTCATCTCCTTCCAGGGCATGCATTGGGTGAAGAGACCGGTCGTAATGTTGAAGTATTGACTTCGGGCAATGGTCTCGAAGAGGCTCCGGACCGTCTTCACTCGCTGATCCTGGTAGCTGCTCTTCGCCCCTCGCTTGATGGCCGAGACCGCGACGGGCTGCAGATTCGTCTTGTGCAGGAAGATGCAGCAGGTCCAGATCAGAATCGGGATGCTGAACCCTCCACCTTGAAAGGCTGCAGAGATCTTATTTCCTGTCTTCTTGATATCTACATTGCCCCAATCACCATGGTCAATAATACATTTGGCAAGCTTCGTCATGAGCGCCTCGTTGTTGAAGGGCAAGTCGAACATATGGTTGAAGTTCACGGCCCACGGCACGTTTGCGATATAGAAACGAGCCCGCCGCAACTGCCCGATCACGTATGACATCTCAAGATTGACGTCCTCTTCTTGTGTGACTGGCGGAGTTGCTACAGCAAGCGTGGTATTGCCGGAGAGAGCGTTGTGAGCCTGGGTGGATGTGGGTGGATTTCCAGTTGCTGGAAAGGTGGACAAAACCCAAGCGCCAGCTGCAGAAGTTGTGGTAGATTGACTAGGCGGACCAGAAGGACTCGTTGCTGTAGGAGTCGGCATTGCCGTGCTGGAAGCGAGAGTGACTGCTAGGACTATCGGTACGCTTGCTGGAACCGCAGGCTGAGGCTGTGCTGACACCACAGCAGGTGCCACTTGTGCGGCTGCACCCCTCGGTCGAGCTTGAACAACACGATCTCTCAGAGTAACAAGCTGTAGCAGAGTCACAGATGGGGCGGCTTTCAACAATGTGATGAGGAGGTGCGAGGCACTAGGCGAAGCCTTAGCCGTTCGGATGTATCCAACGACATTACTGGGCAGGTTGAGCGTGGATCTACGCTTGATCTCGGTCTTGAGGTAGCCGAGCAACTTAGGACCCAAATCTGACAGCTCGCTCCAGATTGGGTGATCTCCTGGTACCTTTGCAGGAGAGGGATCAAGCTTGGGCGCTGATGGTGGTACACCTGGAGATGAAGTGTCCAATGATGACTGAACATCGTTCATCTCAGAATTCTCTTCAGCTGCAGCAGGGGTGGGGTTCGTCACGTCTCCCTGGTCGGTGGCTTGCGCCGCTAATGATGGTACATCTGGGGACGTAGTGCCAGATGATGACTGAACGTCGTCAATCTGAGAGCTCTCTTGAGCTGCAGCAGAGGTGGCATCCGCTGTACCACCTTGAACCATGTCCTGCGCCATCGACCCAGATGATGAGATATCACCATGCGTGCCGGACATGTTGACGTTAGGAGCAGATGTTGAAGCTTGTGTCGAAGTCGTTGCTGCCGGAGGCATTATTGGTGCAGCTGGAGCAAAGGATGCAGCCTGAGGAGCTGCAGTGGACAATTCCAGCTGAGACGAAACAGGCGCCGAGATTGGTAACAATGCCTCTTGCGATTCCGACAAAGCCCCTGGCGCTAGTGTCGTGCCCGGAAGGATAATGGATGCGGGAGAAAATCCTGAATCATCGGCAGCAACGACATCCATGGCATCGTTTGAGTTCGTCTCCGTCGACAACAATGTTTGAAGAATGTCAAACATTTCCGCAAAAGCCATATCAACATCATCAGCGGTCGAAGACTGGTCAGAAACCGAAAATGACGATACTACGTGCACTTGAGGCAACGATTGCTGGGCTGAAGGCTGCTTGGCTTGCAGCAAAGACTCCGCATCATATGCGCCGGACATGTCAATACCTGTAATTGGTGGTGAGGATTGAACTTGAGATGGTCCTACTGGAACCACCGTCGACGCTGCCGGGGCTGCTGATGCAGCTTGAAGTGGGAATGAAGACGCAGCGGTATATGTTGGTGCAGCATCTTCCAACTCTGAGCTGGCAATATCGGTGGAGAACGAGTCAATGTCCTGTGCCGGTGGATTCAAGCGCGCAGTGTCACCGTTCGATGAGGCAGCGTCCTGCACAATATCATCCGCGCCGTCATCCCGGATAAGCGAGTCTTGGGCAGACTGATCAGTGGTAGGGATGAACCCAACGACAGCAGCAAAGTTGGACTCGAAAATTTCAGCGCCAGCTGATTGAGACGCGTCCACTTCGGAGGCAGGCTCGTGTGCCTCGGCCTCGTTCTCCTTACGAAAGGCCTCTAGAATTCCAACGTCTCTGATCATGTTGCCTTCGACAGGAGCGGACTCAGACTGCGTGGTGCCAGCGTTGTGGTTGTTGGCATCAGCTTCTGACTGGAGGTCGTCAGGGAATTGCCCGCCGTCATTACCATCGTAGCGATACTCCGGTTCGACCACAGTGCTTGGGCCGGAGACCTCAACCTCTTCGAGAAGAATGCTGGTACCTTCGCCACTGTTGTCATCAATGACAGACTCAAGCTTGGACTCGGTGGTTGCAGACAGGTGGGCGGCTTCCTCTGCGGCACTGGTTGGGATGTGCTCATCTGATGCAGCATCATTCCCACCCTCGATGAGACTCTCCTGGTCATCAAAAGTGACCTCATCCTCGGTAGGACGGCTTTGGTGATCCTCGACGTCCTTGACAACGTCGCAGACCGCAGCAGAGCCAGACCGGCTGGCATCGAGGCCGTGATTGGTGTCGCCTGCAGAGACTCTCTGGAGGTTCCCAACAGGGTTAGTAGTATCTCCGTTGCCGGAGAGACCACCAATACGAGAGCCAGTGCCATGATCATCAGACTCCTCCTCAAGATGGAGAGTCTGGATAGCTTCGCAGAGATCTAAGCCGTCTTCAGCCACGGGAAACTCGGGCTTGGTGGCCACGAGATATTCGGAGGAAGTTGCGGACGACACTTCAGAGTCTGGTGTGGTCGACCTTAGTAGGGGCGAGCTCAAACAAGAAGCATCCGATTCATCTGAAGAATCTTCATCATCTGAGTCAAGCAAGACAGTCTCCTCATATGACGCGAGTGGAAGGGCATGGGAGGTAGGCACCCACTGCATATCACCAGCCGATGACTCTGCCCCGTCAACCTCTGGGACTGGGGTCTGGTTCGCGTCTTCCAAGATCTCTTCAGTGCTGATGATAGGTGACTTCTTGAAGTAGTCGAGGACCGAGGCTTGCTTTAACTCCTTGACTGCCTTCTCTTCGGCCTCTGCAGTGAGAGCAGGGAGGTCCTCAGCCCATGCGGAAGCCATGGCGGCAGAATTTTCGGCGAGCGTAGAGTACCGCACAGTAGGTAACTCAGCCTCTTTCATACTTTCGTCTGTACGCTCTAAGATCCTGTCTGCTGTGACTGGAGTCTCCGTCTGAGTCTCCGTATCCTGTGGAGGCTAGAAGATATCAGGGGAGCAGGTCAGGCACAAACACAGACTACTTACGAGCTCATCCAACAGAAGTTCCTGGGCAGAGTCCACCTCGGTGCCATTGAAGCTACCATACTTCTCCCGCTCGGATGGAGTGAAAGGAGCTTCGTGTTGCATGCGCGCCTGGATGGTTGAGATCGCAGTCTGCGTGGCCCGGATTTCCTCTTGGCGCTGCTTCCTTCGGCATTCCTTGATCTTGTCGAGGTACCCGCGCATCTCTGCTGTGAGCTGGCCATCGTGATGGACATGTTGTAGGTGATCCGTCATTACTTCGGAGATGAGCTCCATGTCCGTCTGGCGCGGCGGCTGGGAAGATGGGATGCCCGCCATACTGTTGAACGGGTATTATGCGGCGCCGACGAGGAAAGGGGGCTGTAAGCCAGTAAGGAACGATATAAGAGGTGGATGATAAGAGGTAGACCGGCGGCGCAGTGCAAGATCAAGCTCGCGGTTGAGGTCGACCTGGCGTGGGCGTTGGTGTGCAAGTAAGCTTGAAAGCGAGGGCGGGCATGAAGGTAAGGCCGTGAGGTGCGCGGAGCTATGGCCACTTAGTCGCAGCGGCGACGAGGTGCATTGGAGGCCCTTTCACTCGACGTGTGCGGCTGACGAGAAGGGGGTTCGTCATGTCCCGCTCGAGCTGCGAGCATTGGCGGGAAGGTCACTACCGGGGTATTGTTTCACTCGAAAGGTAGGCTGGTATTCAGAAAGCTCTTCTCGAAGCCTCCAGTGAGCGGTGAAAGGGTACCGCACGTGACATGCATCTATGGCTCGAACCTGGGGTGATCAGTCTGTGTCATTGAGTGAGCATGGCTTGAAGAGGTCCGGTGCTTACCATGTTCCAATGCAATTCTTTTTTTTTTCGCCGCACAGCGCTATCTGGCGGCGTAAGGTGCTACCAAGTCATGTAGGAAAGCTGCCCAATCTTGGTTCGGCATGACCGCAAGCAGATACGCTGATTGCTTTGAGACCATTCACAAGCCCTCTCCTAGATTATTCTATAATGTCTATTGTCAGTATATAGTACGACACTTGAATCGTAAGCGCTTACCTGGGTCTAATAAGAGTCGTGTACAGCGTTTGCCCGGTAGAGCTTCCAACAAAGGTATCAAAGACTGTTTGAACAAAGGCGGGCCCAAAAGGACTCTCACAACAAAACGCTCAGCAAGACAGAGGATACAACTGGAGAGCACCCGAAACTATAGTCGCTGTAATCTGATGACACAGACAGAAGGGTATGAGAGTATGAACAGGAAGTTGCAGTGATAGACACACGACGGAGCAAATGAAGTCACACTTGAAGTTTTACGTTATTTCATTCATCATTATGGTGACCGAGGTGATGCAGGTACCGGTGCCTACTACCAAGGTCTTTCATCCATCATGGTCGTCATTGGAGGCAACAACGCTTAGTCTAAGCCATAGGTCAGTATGGCCAACTTGGAAAATCAATGGCAAGACTTACTGTAGTTGAAGTTGCCGTCGTTGTTGGAGATACGCTCGGAGAGATTGAGGTCACGCTCCTGGTGGTTGCCCTCCTGGTCGCAGAGAGAGGCACGGAGGACGGGAACGGAGCCATCGCCCTCGATGGTGAAGTGGATGTTCTCAGCAGAGCCGGAGAAGCCCTGGCCGTCCCAGTAGAAGTGACCTGGAGGTTGTCAGTGAGGACTTCGACAATGACTGACTGGTAAAATCACCGTTGTCGTTGCCGATGTGCTGGTTGAGGTCGATCTCGGAGTCGTTCCACTCGCCGTCGGCACGCTGGAGACGAGCACGGAGCATGTGACCGTCGTCAACGCGGATGTCCTGAGCAGAGTAGTGGAAAGACATTGTCAATAGAGGTAGTTGAAGGGTGTGAGCAAGAAGAGAAGCTGGACTGAAGTTGAAGAGAAGAGTAATTGAAGAGATGAGGTTCGAAGTAGAGGGAAGCTGCGAGCTTTATGTGGAGATTTACGTCAACCACATGGTCGAGGCAACCGCGATGGTAAGAGAGAAGTGGGTCTTGCTATGTCGCGCCTTCCTACAAACAGCATCGTGAAATCGCTCGTCAGCTCCACTGTGCACCTGGAATCCTCGGTGAGCGAACTCCAGGACCCTGAACTGAGGCCCGTGGCCAGGGACCGAGCGTCTTGAGCACCTCCAGTATCAGCTGTCGTTGGCTGTCTTCCTGCCTCGATGCCGCAGATCCGGCTTGGGGATCGTGAGATTCCACAGCAGCTTCTCGAAATGAAGCAGTTGCATATCACGGGCTGCTGGACCCTGAGGTCACACCGTCCATTTCATCGACCCCAGTGGCCGCCAAGTGGGCACAGCCATGCATGGCGCCACGCTGTGGCCGTATCGCGCATGCGTGGCTGTGTGTGATTTGTGGCGGGACTTCGGGGCGCAAATCGAGTGGGTACGATGCGCCTCCTGGCTGCAGGTCGTTTGCTGATGCGCGTTTGAGGCCGTTTACAAAGTGGAGCCACGATGGGTCGAGCCGTTCCAGCTGGGCGAAAGTGACAGGTCAATAACTCGAAGCGATACTGTATTCTTGCACGCATTCATATCTCTTTCTCGCTCGAGCAAAGCAAAGCGAAGCGTGTTTGTTACCCGTTCAAACCCATCCTGTGGTAGTGGAAGAATCACGACACGATCGGCACGCAATGTGGGGTGTAGTGCGGCCGGGCGCTACTGAGGCGCTACGTGGGCTGGCGAGGCTGTCCAGACCGCATATTCAACCCCGCGGCTCCCGATCCAGGAGATGCCTCATAAAGCCCGTATCGTCACTTTAGCTGGTGCATTCCGGTGTGTTTGAAATGTCTGCGGTCCTAATCGGTCACGTCTAGATCTTAGGTAGTACATTGGGCGTATATGTCGTGTTGAATGCGTGAATTATTGTGGCTTCTAGTCTAGCATTTTGAGGCGTCGTGAAAGGGAGTACGTAAGCAATTCGTCGTTTGATATGCGTGTCCGTAAACTCTATTAATCGAAATGCAACCAAATAACTCCGTCGCTCGCCATAATGCGTAGGATTCAAGCTCTTTTGATGAACCGACCCTGGAGACAGGGCCGCGCAGAAACCCTCTGATGTACTGAGTGCAATGATACAGTAGACAAACAGTGCGATACTCTCATCGACACATAGTTAACGACCAGACTGTCCCTCCAAGACCGAAGTCATGTTGGACAACTCTGACAGACGCCTCCTCCTGGTCGGCCTTTCGACCTCATCATCAGAATCGTCGAGGTCACGGTCCTTCTCCTCGTGAATGCGAAGAGTGAGCCAAGCGGCAATGATGGCGCATAGACCACCAAAGCGCAGCACCCAGGCAACACTGTCGTCGCCGGCAACACCACGGGGCTTTTGAAGAGCCCTGAAGATGATTGAACTGACAAGCGTGGCAATGACCTGAGGGGCGGCGATGGCGACGTTGTGGATACCAAGAACCACTCCAGCAGAGTCCGCATCTCCAGCATCAGCACCCTCAGCAATAGCCTGCTCCTCTTCGCTGACAGGCTTGATAGCACCGCGGCGGATGGCATCACGCTTGGAGATCTCAGAAGCGATGATAGAGAAGGGTGCCCAACCAGTCAGACACCATGGTACACCAATGGCACCGACGAGGATGGTCGCGCCCATGGTCGACTTGATAACAAACGTCAAGGCCATGAGAATGGCGAAAAGGATATGCGAGATGAACCATGAGCGACGGAGGGTCAGCGACTTGATCTGGAGCTTGTCAAGCGCGGCATTCAACTTCTCCATCTTGGTCTTGGCTGGCCCGGTACGCTTCTTCCTGATCGTGAAGTAGCCAGTTCCACCCATGGAGTGAGGAGTGGCAGGTGTCAAAGGTGTGGTGGGCCTCATAGGTGTGCCGGGTGTTGGCGGCTCGGGCTCGGGCTCAGGGGCCTGGAACGACGGTGGGATGATGAAGGGGAAGATGACAGAGCACAAAAACGTGGTGACAGCAAAGACCAAAAGAGCACGAGTGCCAATTCTGGTAGCATCTTCCCAAACCTGGTCGATCTCGGCCTCAGACATGTGGGGGTTCGCCTCAAAAAAGGGATCAGCGTAGATCTCACCAACGTAGGTAGTGATGTAGAAGAGGAAAGGAAACCATCCAATCCAGGCGAAGAATTGGACTTCGCAGACGCGCTTGATCTGGTCCGGGAGCCTTTTGACAGACTTGGACAGGCCCTTGAAGAAAGCAACGACGCCCTCCTTCTGCTCCGCGGGAGGCGGGTCACGAGTAGGGTCGCGCTCGCCAGCGGTGCAGCTAACACCGACTGTGAGGGCCATGACAAACGAGGCGATGGCGCAGAGCACCTTGAACTGAGTGTCGCCGAGGAATGGGAGGTACAGAGGGAGGTTGATGTATCCGGCCAGGTAACCAGCAATGTTTCCAACGCCAGCGGACCGCATAAGCCACGCGTTGGCTGATTCCTGCTGGTGGGTAGGTGCGACGTCTACAATGTAGGCTCGGATAGCGGCTTGGATGACGTTGATGGCGAAGTCGAGAACGTAGACCAGGAGGACGGCGAACACCATGGTGCTGTTGGCGACATAGTAGTTCTCACCGTCAGCGCCGAAGAGGGAGCCAACACCACCAACGATCTCGCGAGCCCATCCAAGGAGCATGAGAGAAGCGATTGTCGCAATGGCGCCTCCAAGGATGAAAGGACGTCTCTTGCCCCAAGTGATCCTGCAGTTGTCGCTCTTCAGACCGACGTAAGGCTGCACGAGAACACCGGAGAGGGGACCGGCAATCCAGACGAGAGCAAGCATGGACTTGCTGAGACCGAGAGACAAAAGGTAGGGCTGCGCATCTGCATCAGCGTTCTGGGCGTGTGAGAAGATGGCAAATAACTTACCGAGCCATTGGAAGTCTCGACAGACCAGCCAATCTGAAGACCGAGACCACCGAGGGTCAAGAGGAAGAGGAAGAAGCTGCTCTTGGTCTCCTCAAACTCAGGGAAGTAGTCATCGTCCTCCTGACCGAAGCTGGGCGCAACGGGCTCCTTGAGCAGGCGGTCGGTCTCGCGAGCGCGGTCGGCAGGATTGATGAGAGGCGAGGACTCGGTGAAGGCCGTCTGGCGGTTGGGCGAAGGTCCCAGCTCAGAGTCGCGTCCGAATGAGACAAACTTGGGGCGAGGACGACCAGATTCAGACAGCCTGGTGTCGATTGGCGGAGGGTTTGGCACCGAGCGTCTCGAGGAGATGGAACTCGCCTCGGAGATGGTGTCGTCGTTGTCGCGGCGGCGCGTGTTGGACGGCATGCTGGCGGTGGTGGGAGGACTGCGCTCGGGTTGCAGTCTGCGCCGGCTATACAAGAAGACGCTACGGACGCAGCGGTCGAAGGCGATGTCGCTGCCTCTGTCGAGGAGTGCAGAAGATAAACAGACTCGAGGAAAGTTTATGGGTAGGCAGACGCACTACAGGTTTAAGCGCAAGCAGATCCTGCCCTATGAAGTCACAGGAAATAGCCACTGGCTGACCCGTTGAGGTAAGGGTCCCTTTGCGCACGTACTTGGCGTGTCAACCGTCAAACACCTGGTGCGCGCGCCAGAAAACGCAGAACCGGAAAAGCGAGGAAGCAGTGCAGCGAGCGGTGCAGAACAGCCTGGAGAGACTTCACGGGGATGCAGTTTGTTATGGGCCAGAAGGGCGGTGAGCTCGAGTGCAGCTAGAAGGTTCATCAAGCAGGGCAACGGTTCCGCGCAGACGGGCTGGAGTTCTGTGTTCTGCAAGTGACGTACGTGAGGCTCGGGAGGCTAGGCCGCGGTGGGTAGGCGGTGGGCTGGAACGACACCACCAGCGTGAGCGGGCCAAGCAAGCAGCTGTCGGCGGATGCGCAGGTCAGGAGCTCCACCAGTTCGAAGCTCGCGGTCGCTCATTGCAGGTATCTTGTCGCAGACGCCTTGTAACCTGATCAGACTGCCTGTGCGCGTGCGCTGACACTGGGAAAGACGGCCTCGAAACTGCCGCGAATCGCGCAACGTGGTGCCTGAGACACCCACCGATCAATAGCTCGCCGCCCTTGGTGACACCGAGCATCAAGACACCGAAGCCACCTATCCTTCGCACCACCACGCACACCCTGCATATCCTTTGCACGCGCTTTCCTGGCGCCCGCTGCTGATGACAACGCGACCCGCGCCTTGAAGTCACCATGGTGTCGACAGTAGCATGGGCCGTGATGGGCCAATTGCTGAGTATGCGCCAGACAGCCGACATGGCAACTTTTGGTGCATTTTGCTGACTTGACCTGCAGAGCGAGATGCCGTCGATGCAGACCCAGATGGTCAGTTCCCTCCACCGTGCGCGCGCCCGCGATCGTCCGAGTACTGATGTGCCGATACAGAAGAAGCCCCAGAGGCAGGACAGAAGGAGATATTCACGTCATGGGCGCTCTCGATATTGATTGTGCTGCTCATCATTGCGCTCTTCACGAGCTACATCATGCAGACGCGCAAGATCCAGGCAGTCCACGAAACAGTCCTGTCCATCTTCGCCGGTACGTCGAGTGTTGCCTGCTATGCCCGCGGCCCACCTCGTGATCCTCCGTGCTAGAGCCTCACTAACACCCATCAGGTATGGTCGTTGGCCTCGTGCTGCGACTGACAGCAGTTGGATCGGTCCTGGACGCAGTCAGCTTCGACTATCAGATGTTCTTCAACCTCTTACTACCACCCATCATTCTTTCAGCCGGCTACGAATTGCATCAGGTGCGCCGGACTGCCTGCTGCACCAATACTACATGCTGACATGCCTAGGGCAACTTCTTTAGACATATCGGTAGCATTCTTACCTTTGCCTTTGCTGGCACATTCATTTCCGCAGTATCGCTCGGACTCATTCTGTTTCTTTGGACACGCATCCCCCTCGATGGATTCAAGATCAACTTCGTCGAGGCCATGTCAGTTGGCGCTACGCTTTCAGCCACCGATCCCGTAACGATCCTCGCCATCTTCGACACATACAAGGTCGAGCCAAAGCTGTACACTCTCATCTTTGGGGAGTCTATTCTGAACGACGCCGTTGCTATCGTGCTTTTCGAGACTGCGCAGAAGTACAAGGACGGCGCCGAGACATTAGGCATCACGAGCCTGTTTGAAGCTTTTGGCATTTTCTTCGGCGTCTTCTTTGGAAGTCTGTTCATTGGTGTCATGGTCGGCATCGTTGCGTCGCTGACGCTCAAGTTCACATATGTCAGACGCTACCCCAAGACCGAAACCTGTCTCATCATCTTGGTTGCTTACCTTACATATTTTTTCTCCAACGCCATCCACATGTCCGGTAAGTATGTCAAGAGCTGTCGTTTGAGCGTTGCTGACTTCAGCCAGGCATCGTGTCGCTGCTCTTCTGCGGTATATGTCTAAAGCATTACGCATACCACAACATGTCTAGGCGCACACAGTTGTCTACGAAGTTTGTCTTCCAGGTCACCTCGCAATTGTCGGAGAACTTCATCTTCATCTATCTTGGATTGTCGCTCTTCACGGACAAGCAGCTCGACTTCAAGCCTCTCTTCATCCTCATCACCGTCTTCGGTATCTGTGCCGCTAGGTGGGCGGCCGTCTTCCCTCTGTCGAAAGCCATCAATGGTGTCTCGAGGTACCGCCAGCGACGTCGCGGTATCGAAACGACTGAGGAAGAGATTCCATATGCCCACCAGGCTATGATCTACTGGGCAGGACTGCGTGGTGCAGTCGGTGTTGCTCTTGCAGCAGGTCTGACAGGCAACAATGGCGACACCCTCCGTGCTACGGTGCTTGTGGTGGTCGTATTGACCGTTATCATCTTCGGTGGAACCACCGCTCGTATGCTGGAGATCATGGGTATTCGCACCGGTGTTGTGGAAGAGATCGATTCCGATGATGAGTTCGACATCGAGGTAGTCAACGGTGGTACTTTTCAGCGAAACGCAGGCGCGGGTATTGGGCACACACCCAAGCCTAGCCAGAACGGCTTTGGGTTGGGCAACGTGAACGGCGCGTACTCCAGCGGCTCCTTGAATCGCAACAGCCCGCCTACACGACCTAATGGACAGACAATGCGACGCAACTCCAGCAAACAGCGATTCGCAGATGGCGCCGACCAAGGTCTGCTCAGCCCGCACGACAGCAACTCTGCCGACGAAGACGATGTGGACCTTGGTTTGCCACCAAGCGCGCGTAGGTCGCCGAATCGACAGTCATCTCCAATTGGCACGACAATCGATCCTCTGTACCCGACCTCAGGCCATAGGATGCCTGAGACTGGGCCGGCAGAAGGATCGAGCAGAGTCGCCACAGCGACAGGCGCAGTGAAGCAATTGTTCAACGACATCAGTCACGACCCGGCGAACGCATTTAAGCAGATTGATGATGGTTTCTTGAAACCGCATTTGCTTCTCGATCCTGGGCATGGAAAGCCGGGCCCAAACAACGTTTGAGCGTTGGATATTGCAGCATTTGAGCATCTCTGGCGTTATTGGGAGTGTACATCATTACATCGTTCTGCGGGACTGATGATACATTTATGAATGCCGCGGCTGCAAACACTCGCGGCGCATTTAGGCTGTAGCATTGTGCCTGACCCAAGTTGGCAGGCTGCTGAATAGACTTCTTCATCTTACGTTGCGCATGCGCTGACAACGTGACACAGGACGCAAAAGGTACATCCAAGCTTTGCACGGCCCAATGCATCGCTAGGCATAGAGGCTTGCAAGGTCATCAGGCAAGGCTTGAGTGTATTAAGGCACTTTACCCCGTGCTTGTTCGGGCAGTGACCAAGCCGCTAGCGTGTCTTCCATATTGCTCCAGATTAATCCACTAACAAACATCAAACCAGCTCACCATGAGCTCCACCTAGCTTGGACGACCACGACATTTCACCTCCCGAAGAACGAGCGACATTGCGGAGCCCCAGAATATTCTGCAAAGCGTCCATTGCGGGGAAACTCCCTCAATCTAGACGACGCTTGCAGCCTCAGCGCGGCTCAAATGCAGCTCATCTATCATCATTCGGTGATGGCGCGCACCAGAATGGTCCAGATATGATCCGGCATAACGAGGATCTTCCAGTCACTTTTGGCCTTGCGCACAATTATTTGAAGTAAGATAGCGATGCTGGAGACGAACAATAGCTTCAGAGCAGTCGACCAGAAAGCAGGACAAGACGTTTGTACCCTGCAAGTACCGCTCCTGTACCTAAAGTGGCAGGCTTCAGAAGCAGGTCCGAACTTCCGCCACCGTAAGATGGGACCCCTGCACATTACTGGGCCTATATCAGATGACCGATGATCATACTATAGTACGAACAAGTACGAACAAATGCGACCTGCAGCCGGCATTCATCTATGTTTCATCTGTCGAGTTGCACAGACCTCGAAGATCACGAAGTCGCGGTTTACGGGCCTGCTTCCTGATGAGCCGCGTTCGACAGCTTCAGATACCAACCAGCAGCTGGATGGTAGAACACAATGGTATAAAAGGCACTCCAGCGCTCGAGAATGCTAGAAGCCACAACCACAGTCTTTCGCTGTTTCATCACCGGCAACATGAAGTTCACTATCTCTGCCGTACTGGCAGTCGTCGTTAGCGGCGCCTTCGCTGCTCCCACGCCCACCGAGGAGGGACCCATTACCGCCCGCCAGGCTGCGACTGCGTGTGCCACTGCTGTCACTCTCTCCGGCAACCCTTTCTCTGGACGCTCGATCTATGCCAACAAGTTCTACTCGTCTGAGGTTCTGTCCGCGGCTGCCTCAATCACCGACAGCGCGTTGAAAGCCAAGGCTACCAAGGTCGCTTCAGTTGGAACATACTTCTGGATGTGAGTAGTGGCGTATCTACCACATCTCCTTACTGACTTCTCCAGCGACACTCGCGCCAAGATCGCTTCGATTGAAGACAACATCAAGAACGTTGGCTGCAACCAGATCGCCGCCTTCGTCATCTACAACCTTCCCGGCCGTGACTGCGCTGCCAAAGCTTCCAATGGTGAACTGGCTGTTGGTCAGGTTGACGTCTACAAGTCACAGTACATTGACCGTGAGTGACACGGATGATACTGAATCGCCAGTACTAACCGTAATAGCCATCGTTGCTCTTTTCAAGAAGTACCCCAAGACCGCTATCTCCCTGATCATTGAGCCCGATTCCCTTCCCAACCTCGTCACCAACACTGGTGTTGCCGCCTGCCAGGCCGCCGCCGCCGGCTACCGCGAGGGTGTCGCCTACGCACTCAAGTCGCTCAACCTGCCCAACGTTGCCATGTACCTCGATGCTGGTCACGGTGGCTGGCTCGGCTGGCCTGACAACCTCAGTACGTAGCCCTGCCCCATCTTCACCTATTGGTCTAACAGCTTTTGCAGAGCCCGGCGCGCAAGTCCTCGCTGACGCTTACACCGCCGCTGGCAAGCCCAAGGCTCTCCGCGGTATCTCGACCAACGTTGCTGGCTGGAACGCCTGGAACCTCACACCTGGCGAGTTCTCCACCGGCGACGGCCAGTACAACAAGGCGCAAAATGAGAAGGCCTATGTCGAGCTATTCGCCCCTTACCTGCAAGCTGCTGGCATGCCTTCTCAGGCCGTCGTCGACACCAGCCGCAACGGTGTCCAGGGTCTGCGCAAGGCGTGGGGTGACTGGTGCAACGTCAAGGGTGCTGGCTTTGGTGCTCGCCCTACCACCAACACTGGCTCGACCTACGTCGACTCCTTCGTCTGGGTCAAGCCAGGTGGCGAGAGCGATGGCACCAGCGATACCTCTGCCAAGCGCTACGACTCCTTCTGTGGCTTGGACGATGCATTCAAGCCCAGCCCGGAGGCCGGATCATGGAACCAGGCGTACTTCGTGCAGCTGCTCCAAAACGCTAAGCCTTCTTTCTAGATTAACGATGAGGTACTGATACTTCTTGTATATAGAATTTGAGGTTCCGGGAGAGGGAAAGACGACGGAAGGGCGAGAGCAGTGTAAACGCTACCTGAATGACATTCGTTTAACTTCCAGAGATTTCGTTGAGTGACAGCTCGACACTCGCACGTTGCTATGGCGATTCAGTTCTCTATCTATCGCGCTCTCCGAGCGTACCCTGCAGTTCCTCAAGTGGAAATGGCAGCGGCGAAATAGCCTTGACTGGCCACGTGTACGTCTTCACATACTCCGTCTCAAACGACCATCTCCCAGTGCCAACTGTCTCCTCCTTCTTTCCCTTCCCATCTGGGATACACACCTCCGCCGTAACGCCCTGCGGCACCACAACACGAACCCTGAATCTCTTCTCCTCCACAATCTCCCACTCCACAGACACCTCGCCGTAGGGCGACAGATGACTCGCCTTCGCACTCGTGATATCCCCGCCCATCACAGGCTCGATTCTCACCCTCCGCCATCCAGGCTCCACGCACTTCAACCCCGCAACACACTCATGCAAGAACGTAGCCACCGCGCCATACGCATAGTGATTGAAACTAGTCATATCCCCCGGATTGATACTCCCATCGGGTAACATGCTATCCCACCTCTCCCACGTTGTCGTTGCGCCCATCTTGATCCCGTACAGCCAACTCGGGCACGACTCGTTGAGCAGCATGCCGTATGCAACGTCGACGTGTCCAGTTTGCGTGAGCGCGGAGAGAACATACGGTGTGCCGGCGAATCCGGTGCCGATTTTGAAGGCGTTGAGCGCGACGACGTGGGCTAGCCTATTGCCTGCGAAAGCGCGTTGGTGGGGTGCGAGGAGGTCGAAGGTTATAGCCAGAGCGTAGGCGGTCTGCGATTCGTTTACCAGTCGCCCGTTGGGGGTTATGTATTCGGCTTGGAATTGGGAATGTGCGGCGGTGAAATCCGCCGAGTATGTTTGAGCGTCTTCATTGTTGCCGAGAAGCGCTGCGATTCGAGACATCAGACGGAGTGTCTGTACCAGGAAGGCGTCAGACGCGAGTTTGCTGTCTGTTTTGCTTTGCCAGGGAGCGTCGGGAGGTGCGGCGGGGTCGAGCCAGTCCTGAATGGTTGTCAGTATGGGATCTCTCACGTCACAGGGAAAGATGACAGAAGCAGCTGACTTCCGACGGAATCGGGGGCAGCTAGTGCCTATCCTAGCCTCGTGCAGAAGCGAATAGATCTTCTGTTAGCTACAATAACATCGTGCTGTCATAGCGGGTTCTTTCTGCAACATGAGAACGAGCTTTCATACTTACGCCGAGCTGAAACACCTTGGGATGCCAAAGATTCGGTGTCTGACTCCCTGCGTATCTCTGGATCTTACTAAGCCAGCCCTGCATACTTTCGTACTGATTGCATAAGACATCGATGTCGCCTGTGGCCGAATACATCGACCACGGCCCAAGGACAGTAACATCGTGCCAGATCGCGGTAGGTATGTCCAGATCCCAGAAGCGATCGCCCTCTAGAACATCAGGACAGACCATCGGTGGAAGTCCGTCTCGTCTCTTTTGGCAGATAGCTAGATCAGTATGCCAATTCTTCAGAATGCCAGTACATTGGTAGATATACGCAGCTGTTGGAGCAAACAACGCAAGATCACCCGTCCAGCCCAGACGTTCATCTCGCTGAGGGCAGTCAGTCGGGATTGACAGAAAGTTGCCCCTCATGCTCCAGCAAACGTTCTGGTATAGCGTGTTGAGTTTCGCGTCTGAGCATTCGAAGTGCCCGGCCTTTTGCATATCTGTGTGACAAACCACAGCTTCGATGGATTCCATCAAGGGACAATCCGCAGGCCAGTCGTCAATCTGGGCATACCTGAAGCCATGAAACGTAAACCTGGGCTCCCATGACTCGCCCTCTGGAGAACCTCTGAGTATATACTGATCTGTGGCCTTGCAGTCGCGCAGTGGCCTTGTGCCCAGCTCGTCATGCTCCAGGACTTCGGCATGTTTCAGGGTGATCTTGTGCCCCGCGTCACCCCTAAGATTCTTGATTCTCAAATAACCAACAAGATTCTGTCCGAAGTCGAGGATGACCTTGCCCAAGGGTGTGGTGATCTGCTCGATTGGCTTCATGGTCGAAATCCGTCGCACAGGCTCTCCATAGCCAGCTACAAGCTTCGTGTGTTCCGGCAAAGGCTCGAGGACTTCTGCTGCTTGCCATGCCGTGCTGCCACCATCTTCTAGAGACCATCCATCGACCTCTTTGGTTGCATCGTACCTCTCGCCATCGTAGATCTCGGCTAGTTGGGTAGGTCCTTCTGCGACACTCCAGCTCTCGTCGGATACAACTTGTTGCAGACTGCCGTCGTCGAGAGTAATTTCGAGTTGCGCGATGAGCGTGTTCCTGTCACCCCAGATGTTGCGCTTCCCTCCTTCGAATCCAATCCGTCCATTGAACCAGCCTTCAGCGACCCGCACGCCGATGCAATTCTTGCCATCCCTGAGAAGCTTGGAGACATCGTAGGTTTGGTATTGCAGTCGATCACTGTACTCCGTGAATCCTGGTGCAAGGAAATAGTCTCCGACGCGCACGCCATTGATCTCAGATTCATAAACACCCTGCGAAGTGATATACAGACGCGCTGACGCAAATGACTGGTCGATGCTGAAGACTTTCCGGAAAAGTTGCTCTGGGTGTGACTTCGTTGGGTCTCTGGCCTGTGGGCCCGTGATACGCTTTGCGATCCAGTCCGAAGAGTTTAGCAGCCCAGTTTCCAGAACGCTTGGCTCACTCCAAGGTGTGATTTCTCCTTTGTCGGACACAGCCTGGATTCTCAAAGACACGCGCTGCCTCGATTGTAACGGCGTTTCGAGTGGCCATGGCTCCAGCTGTGACGACTCAGAAACGACTTTGGTACGTGAGACCTTTGACTCTCCAGTAGCTAATATTTGGCTGACTTCAATGTTGAAGCTCTGCTGCTGAAAAGGCTCGCTGTAGTCGTACGTCCAGGAAATCCGCGGAGTTCTTTCGTCTATTCCTAAGGCGTAATCGGAGCGGTAGTGCTCGAAGCGTGCGTTCCTGACGAGAGCCATGATTGAGTGAGCTGTGGCTGCAGCTGTGTTCAAGTTGCGCAGATTATGAGATTATGAACGGTGTCAATTTTGACCACGAACGGTTCTGGATGAGATGTGTCAAATTACAACAATGGCAACCACGAACACAAGTACATCCCACTACGGCTGGCACATCTTCGGCAGGTTGCGCTTGTGATTACCTTCTTCGGCACGAAGAGCCTCAGCGCGAAGGGGCGGAGTTGCAGCTACCCCACATTTCTGCGGCATTGAGCAATCACCATTGGGGTCCTCTGCAGTCGCGCCTGTCTGTTCTCCACAATCGGTACAACCTCGCCCCGAGGATGTTGCGATCAGATCTCGGGAAACTAGACGTCGATGGAGCCGGTGAAGGACTTCCAGGATAGTGCAGATGCTTTGAGGTGAGCTCATTACCCGACGGTCGGACACATCCGATACTTCTGGCTCGCCCCGGCTTGTCCTGAAAGCTATTGTCGTGCTGTCTTAGTCTCAAGGCGAAGTCGCTCGTGACCAGAGTCATAATCACGATACCCCAGATATTCATCGCTGTCATGTCGTCAGGAATCTGAACGGTAGGATTGGATTATCTTTGCCTTCCTTGACTTCCTGAGCATTGAGCCACGCTGGTAGACCTATCAGAGGTCAAGATCAATACATGCAAGCAGCTGGACTAAGTATGTCTTTGATAAGTGCGTGTCAGTAAGATAGTCAAAAATAAGGTCGACAGTGAGTACAAAATAAGTGTCTTTGCGATAGTTTCATAGATCGAGCTTTGGCTATCGATGCGTGAGTGGGTATCTGAACGATGAATGGTCGTTTCCTGATGCCATGCTATTCTTCTTATGTACCTCGGGAGTATGCGTGTCATGTTACGATCAAACCTCAGGCAGCCGTCCGGCTACACCCACATACAGATGAGGGGTAGTTCCTTCCGTTCCTTTTTGCCTCATGTCAGCTTACACAGTGTACACTTGCTACTGATCTCAGAGTTGTCTGGTCGTTTATACTGTCTAGCCAGAGCTTGGACGATCGGTCGAATTATAGTTCGTTCAGCTCGAGCTCTCTTCATCTCACAGCACGCATCGATAGTTTAGGGGTAGAATTGAAGCTTCCCATCTCACCATGGAAGGATTTGCTTCAGGCACGGGTTCGAGTCCCGTTCGATGCAGTAGATTATGCTTTTTGCTGTGTTGTGCGGGCTGCAGAAAAAAATGTTGCTGGTCGATAGGGCAGCTGTAGCTGCTGGCGTGGCGCTGCTGGCTCGTCGTTGGGTCCGCAGTCACTTTTTGATACGCGAGATGCTCGGGGACATCCTCCTGTTAGTACATAGACGACAAAACGGCTAATGTATAAAGTTCCTGTGATTTGTGTAAGGTGTTGGTGGTGACTGTGGATGGCAGGTGCGGAGGCCGCGACTGCACTTGGGGGTGTTTTAGCGGGGTGGACTAACCTGCGTCATTGCGCCTGAATGTCAACACCAACTGTGTGCACTTGACACGATACAGCACCCTTTGACATCTTCGACCCCCACTATGTCCGCCAAGATTGAAAAGACGATACAGCGACAGAAGGAGAGGTACTTCAACTACTCCAGTGACCTTACTCCTCACTCACATGTTCAGGATCGCAGAAGGCCAATACTATGAAGCCCACCAACAGCTCCGCGTAATCGCATCGCGCTACACCAAAGCCCAGGACTGGGTCTCCGCAACCGACATCCTCTTCCGCGGCGCACAATCGCTCCTGCAGGCAGGCCAAGGCGGCTCCGGCGGCGACCTCTGCATCTTCCTGCTCGATGTTTTCAACAAGAGCGAGACCAAGCCTGACGCCAGCAGCAAAGGCAAGCTGATCACTCTACTCCGCGCATTCCCGCCCAACGAGCCCACAAAGAAGAAGTTTGTTGCCGAGATGGTTGGCTGGAGCGCGAAGTACGGCGAGTATCCTGCGGGCGACCCCGAAATCCACCACGTCGCAGGCAGCGCATTCGCTGAAGGTACGTCCAGCAACCACAAATCGAGCAAGAGAGCTTCAGACTGATCCCCGATACAGACCTCGAACCTTACGACGCAGAGCGCCACCTCGTCCTTGGCACAAAGGACTCTCCAGAAACCCTCGCCAACCTGGAATACGCCTGGTACACAGCCGATGATTCGCACACCGCCCCACTCTACACCGCGCGCGGCGTCCTCCCCTACCTGCTCGCAGGTAATCTGCGCGCAGCGAACAAGTTCTTCCTGCTCTTCACCAGCAGGCTATCCTCAAAGCCGGGGCTGCAGACCCAGCAAGTCTCGACCTCGGCCTCAGACCTGCGTGTCTACCCTTCACTACCGCTGTTGAACTTCCTCGGGCTGTTATTGCTCAGTGTGGAGCGTGGCGATCCAAGTTTGTTCCGCCAGTTGAAGAGCCATTACGCGGCGCATTTGAAGGACGTGAACTGGGACGAGGCGATGGATCAGATTGGCGAGATGTACTTTGGCATCAGGATACCGAAGCAGGGGAACCCCATGTTCGACATGCTAGGGAGCATGTTTGGAGGAGGCATGGGTGGTGGCGCGACGAAGCCAGCGGGTGGGAATAAGACGCTGCCGCCTACTGGAGGGTTGGACTGAGTTTCCGAAAGGAGTCAGCTTCTACAGTGAACGGACCCGGCACGACGCGACGCGTACATACCAATATTCAAAGGGATTGCATCACAATGTTGAAGAGATAAAACTGGGCGCAAACGTGAGATACTTTTGTCTACACTACTGATACCCTTGGAATCCTCAGTCTATGATCCCAACACATCCTCCAGTAAAAACGCTGACTTATGCGGCAACGGTCTTCTCCCTGAAGCGGATGTTGTACTTGTCCTCAAGAACCTTCATGAGCGGCCTGCAGATAGCAGGGTCCATGGGCGCAAGGATGCCCTTCTCCTTGATTGTGCCGTCAAGAACCTGCTGAACAGCGACCGCGCAGGGAACACCGACGAGCTTGGCCATGGAAGAGTAGCCCTTGGGGTCACCGTAATCAGCAAGGGTAGATGTGCGGATGACCTTGCTGCCGTCCTTGTTCTCGATCTCGAACTTGTGCTGAAGCATAACGAAGTCGCGCTCGTCCTTCTCGTACTGCATCTTCTTCTCGAGTGTGGCGCAGAGAGTGTCGAGCGGGTTGCCGCGGGGAATGATCTTCTCATCCGAGAACAGACCGATCCACTCGAGACCGGCGATGATGCGCTCCTTCTCCTCGGTCGAGGGGAACTTGTGGCGCGAGCTGATGGCCCAGACGATGTCCTCCTTCTTGTCACTCGACGAGCCGACGATCTTGGCTGTAGCGTCCTTCCACGAGCGCTGCTCGCCCTCCTTGAGGAAGTCCTTCTCGTCCTCAACAAGGAAGCCGATGTCGACGAGGGTCTTGATGTACTCGGGGAAGCCCTGGTAACGGAGAGTACCACGGACAATGGTCTGGGCCTCGGGGATGTTGTAGCGCTCCTTGTAGGGGGTGGAGTCACGGTTGGGGTAGGCGACGAAAGCGTAGCCGGGGTAGATGAAGTAGGGCTTAGCCTCAGCCATGAGCTCAGGACCCTCGACCTCCTTGACCTGGCCATCCTGCCAGTACTTGGCAGCGTTCCTCAGCGCAAGCAGAACACCGCGCGAGCTCCAGGAGAACTTGTATCCGAGAGGGTTGTCCGAGGACTCGGGGGCGGGCAGACCACCGCAGTATGACTTGAAGGACAGAATCTTGCCGCCCTCCTTGTGGACATCGTCGATGGTGATAACGGCAGACAGGTGGTCGATTCCGGGGTCGAGACCAATCTCGTTCATGACTGTGATGCCGGCCTCCTTAGCCTCGGCGTCGAGCTCCATCATGGCGGGCGAGACGTATGAGGTTGTGACAACATCCTTCTTCTTGCGGATGGCCGACTTGATCACAGTCGCGTGGAAGGTGTAGGGGATCAGGGAGATGACGACGTCGACCTTGGCAACCTCAGCGTCGAGGGCCTCAGCATCGTTGACATCGAGCTGGAAAAGTTAGTGTCTGCTTTGTGTTGTTGAGTAAATGGTGCACATACGCTGATGGCGACTGCGTTGGGAATGCCCTTAGCAAGAGCCTGTGCCTTTTCGAGAGTCCTGCAGGCAACGACGACCTTGACACCAGACTTGCCGAGGATCTCAGCAGTTGGGCGGGTGACGAAACCAGCACCGAGCAGCAGAACCGACCTGGTGAGTTATCAGCTCAAGTTTTTCTGTATGCCTTGAGATTGCACTCACTTTCCGGTAGAGTTGACCCCACCGAGAACGGTCTCGAACTTGTCTGCAATAGTCAGTATACGCTCAATCGGCAAGCTTCAGGTACGCACTGATGATTGCCTCCATATTGTGTGATCTGTTGAAATTTCTCGAGATCAGAAATGTGGTTGAAGATATAACATTCGGGAGACCTACCGATAAATTCGTTTTCACTCCGCGAGTACGCCGCGGGGTACTCGTCATACGTAACCGCCGCAGGGCGACCGAACTTCGGAGCAATCATCGGACAAGGGAAGGTGGGTCTCAGCCCTATACGCACGTGACGCGGCAGGAGCGGCTCCACATGTCTCAGCCGCATTTGAGCTAGGCTCCCTGCGCGCCAGGTACGGTCCCAGGAACGTGCCTAGACATCATCGACCACTACACAGCGAAGCACGACATCAACACTCCAATTTCAGCTCGGCGACGCGTCAAGAGTATCCCGCATCTTGAAGGATCGATCACAGACCGGTACTCGGATTGGGGCGCGCAAAGCGCTCGAGACAGCTGTCATCATGCCGTCCGCAATAGACACAGGCGATGACCTGCGGATAGCAATCAAACAAGTAATGACATGCGCATCTCGAAAAAGTGTCTTTTTCGTACTGACATGTGAAAGATCTCTCAGTCGTCCGTGGGTTCGGATTACATCGACCAGCTGATCCCTATCATGAAAGATGCGCGCTACTCCAACCAGCTGCAACTCGCGTTCGATCAATTTTCCAATGACCGCGAGTCTGAGATTGAGCGCATTTGCAATGCAAATCATCAGGACTTTGTCAGTTCGGTTGATTCCATGCTTCGTATTCGCGATCAGACCGTGCAAATGAGTGGAGAGATCCTGCAGCTGAACGAATCCATCCAGGAAAGCATTGAGAAATTGGCGACCCAAAAGAAAGCGCTGGTAGACTCTCGCGGTGTGCGCCAAAATATCAATGAAGCGACGCAAGCTCTGAACGCGTGTTTGAACGTTCTCCGGATAGCGAATCAGGTTCAGGATATGTTGCGCGAAAAGAACTATTACGCGGCTCTTCGTGCATTGGACGAGCTACAAACGATTCATCTGAAGGAGATCAGCCGCTTCAAGATCGCAAACCTGATCGAGAGATCCGTGCCACAGACCCAGGAGCAGATCCGAGAAGCGGTCAAAACAGACTTGAGCACTTGGCTGTATCGAATCAGGGAATCTTCACAGTTCCTTGGCGAAGTGTCCTTCTATTACACCGATGAACGCAGGAAGCGGAATGCTGATCGTGCCGAAGTCGACCCACGGTTTGGCCGCTTCAAGCTCAACTCATCGATCGAACTTGTCGCCGATGAAACAGACGAATTCGACATCCTGAATAATGAAGAAGCAGGAAACGAGACAGACTTCTCGCCGCTGTTCCTCGCCATTCATATCAACGAGACGCTAGGCAAGAGTGACCAGTTCAAAGCCGAGTATGCTGCAGATAGGCGGACACAAAAGGATTTGATCATACCTAGTAAGCTCAATCTACTGCAAGATGAGTGTGACGACCTCAGCAGTCTTCTGGAAAGCATTGCAGGATTTGCGATCATCGAAAAGGCGACGATGGCCAAGACGACCAATCTGCGGCAGCAAGCTGATGTGAGTCGTAAAATTCACAAGGAAGTCGCACTGCTGATATGAGCAGGTCGACGAGCTCTGGGACTCGATGTGTCAAAGCGCCATAAAACTCATCACTGACTCGCTACCCACCGTCGAGAGCGATGAGCTGTTACTGAAGATCAAGGGCCGAATAGCCTTGTTCATGCTTACGATGGAGGTAAGGCATATCCGTTCACCTATACCGACCCGGCTGACACTGCTCAGAAAATCGGCTACTCCGTCGCAGCTATGAATGACCTGCTCTTGACACTATTCTCGAAGTACGCGGAGCTTCTCAAGAAGCGCTTCAGCGATGATTTCCTCGAGATCGTCCAGACCGATGACTACATGCCAATGCCAATCGCTAACCACGAAGAGTACGACAAAGTAGTTTCCGTCAGCTGGTATGCCCCGGACAAGAGTCGCGAAGAGCTTGACTTCCCTTGTGTCCTACCTTTCTCTCAAATGTACCCGCTCTGCTGCATCGACATCCGCAACTTCCTCAATCAAATCTATCTCTTCTCGGACGACTACTTCCAGAAGTCGACAGTCATCGACGAAACACTCCGCACCTCGCTCGACGAGCTACTCTGCGAGAAAGTTTGCCAATCCCTCATCGAGCGCCTCTCTTCGCAATACCCCGGCCAGATCGTGCAAATCCTGACGAACCTCGAGCACTTCGAAACCGCCTGCGTCGAGCTACAAGACCTGCTCTTCCAAGCACGCAGTTCTCCATCCTCAACAACACCCATCATACTCTCCGCAACTGAGAAGTTCAAAACCGCCAAACGGCAAGCTTCGGACCGCATCTTCGAGCTCGTAAACTCGAAGATTGACGACCTAATCGAGACCGCAGAGTACGACTGGATGGCGACCAAGCCCAGCACCGAGCCCAGCGAGTACATGCTCGAGCTCACCCGCTACCTGAGCAACATCATGAGCTCCGTCTTGCTCGCGCTGCCGACAGATGTCAAGGAATTCATCTACTTCGACGCGCTGAGTCACGCTTCGACTGCTATTCTCGCGCTCACCCTCGATGAGGGCGTAAAGCGCATTACGCCGCCTGCCGTTGCGAGTCTCTCCCTTGACACGCAGTACCTCGTGCAGTTCGTTGAGAGCTTGAATAATCCCATCCTGATGGAGAATCTGGATGAGCTGACGCAGACGGTGGCGCTTATGGGTACGGATGATAGCCTGGAGTTCTACGATATTAGTCAGAGGAATAAGAAGTATGGCAAGGTGGATCAGCTGAAGGGCGCAATTTTGTTGGAGAAGTGTCAGGAGGGGGCGCAGGTTGCGGCGCAAAGCCCGACGAAGAGTGCACCGAGTGAGCGGTTTGGGACGTTGGGAAGTCGGTTTGGGCTGGGGAGGAACTAGCTAGGATATGGGTATCGAACGGCTTTGTTTGTATTTCTTCAAGTGGTGTCTTTAGACTTGTGCGCCTCGTTGCCGTTCTCAGCTGATGTGTATGGGAGGGGTCCTGCGTCGCGCTTGGCTTGAGACGCGTCCTTTGCCCTCCATGCTAGGAATTCTTCGCTCACAATTCCTCCAGTCCCCTCACTCACTCTCCTCACTTCGACTACCCCGCCCTTCTTCCTTAACACTACACTGTACACACAGTCCCCCTTGACGACTTCCTTCAGCCACCCCAGAAACTCTGCCGCAAAGTTAATACACACATTCCCATCCCAACACCCCGTACCCCTCCTGACCATACCCGGCAACTCATGTGTATTAAACATTTGCAAGCCTCTCAAAATTCCCGCCTTACTGCGGAACCCGACGCATATCTTCGAGACGCCGAGTAAGAAGCTCTGGGCCCAGAACTTTAGCAGCTTGCGCTCGAACTTCAGGATGTCGCGGTGCTGTTGCCGGTCTCGGGGTGGTAGCTCTTCGGCGGTCTTGAGCTCGACCCAAGGTATGGGGTCATTGGGGTTGGATGGCTTGGGCGAGAGGAGACCGTCGACTTCACCGCCGAGCAGCAGGGTGTGCGGGCCGAAGGAGGTGTGGACTATGGAGCAGTGTTGTGCGTGGTTGGAAGTTATGGATTGTTGGTGCCTGCGGATCTGGCCGGGAGGTGTTGTGGAGGGTGGTGTGGGGATGAGAGATAAGGTCTCGAACTTGTAGCCCCAGTAGGCCATCATGGCTTGCGATTGCTGGTCAGGGTGCTGGTGGCGTGGAGGTGGACGTGAGGATTCGGCAGCCCGTGATGCAGCACGGGAGGGGAAGTCTTCTTCGATGTAGATTGTGCCATCGTGAAGGGTTGCAAACATGCTGAACTCGGCGAAGTTGTCGTAGGGTGCAGTCATGATCTGGAATGCGTTAGTAATGTGAGGCTTGCTCAAGGTAAGACTACGAGCTCACCTTGTCATCCTGAACCTCCGATGGGATCAACTCACTTTTGTCATCATGCCTCGCCAGGTCACAAAGTCTGCCTTGATCTTCGGCACCGACGCATCTTCGCCCTCCCTGTGTATCAATGCTTTCAGCAGGCTGTCTAGGTGCGGATCCTCTTTATCCTCGTAATGCTTGAACGTGTCGAACCCCTCCTTCAAGTCTGCTCCCATCGGTGGCGGTACATAGTAGTTGATGCTCGACTCGTCGTCGCGATATTTATGATTGTCGTCGTAGGAGAAGTGTGCGACTTCATGAGGACGCTTGATGCTTGCCGAAGCGCCCTGGAAGCGATTGAGCGGTTGTACGGGGAACCGATGTGTCGCAGCAGATTCCGTCGATAGTGTCTGCGTAGTGCTTGCAGGTCCAGGCTGGGGTTTGGATTGGGTCGTGGGTTGCGGCACGGCGTCTACGATGTCTTTGTTCGAGGCTGCCGTTTGCTGCGGTGGGGCTTTGGTTCTCGGTCGCTTTCGAGGTGGTGAATCTGGTTCGTCTTCTGAGAAACGTCTGCCGACCTTCTGATCTGCTTCTGTGTGGTTCGAACGTGGTGAATGGTCCGTCATGCTGGAGGTGATCGCGGGGGACTGTTGCGCAATGGCTTGCTGCAGCGACTGTAGCTGTTTCTTGAGGTATTGAACGATGACGTGTGCCAATGACTAAGTGAAGTCTACCGAAGGACTTCAAAGGTTGTAACGCAGTTCCGGCGCGTATATTGACGCGTAGGTATATCTTCGAGTCGTCGTGAGAGTGTTATTGCGCAGTTCGTCACGAAAGTTGAAGCTCGAGCTCCACTTCCCCGCAAGACCTCCGGCGCCCCACACCAAACATCATCTCGACAAGCAGACGACCGTTGAATCCGCAAACCCCAAACCACACCGAGATTGAGGTTCTGTCGCGCAAGAGGTGATCAGAGCGAGAACTTCCACACCACCTTCTCCCAGAACGACCAGATCATCTTAACATTCTCTCATGGACCACCCACGCGCCGTTCGACCACCACCTGGTGCCCGTCGCAACCTATTCCAGGGCATACGTCGACAGAACCCCACCGCAGTCCGTCCAGACACAGCAACAATATTCCAACATCCTATGGAAGATGAGATGGTTGAGCGGAAACCAGACGGCGAATACGCAATGTTTGCGCCGCAAACGGTCTACAAGCACATGGCGCTGGGTTTGGGCAATGGGAGGGACAGCGACGAGGAGACTGGTACGTCGTATTCGATCTGAGCATCGATACGTACTAGCGATTATGGTGCTAAATATGGGTAGAGCAGGAGAACCAGATTATCGAGCTGTATGGGCAGAAGAACGCACATTGGGACAAGGAGGCTGTTGAGGCGGAGGTTAAGGTTGCGCTGAAGTCAAGTCTGGCCAAGAAGGTGGCCAGCATAGAGGACGATAGGTGGATGTTCGTGGGCGATACAGATGTCATGGGCAAGAAGTAGAGATAGCGAGCATGGGGAGGATATGGCGGTGCATTTGTTTTACGATACCCCTGCAGCATACATGGCTTAGCATAGGCGGCTCTATCCGTGACCCCTAGGAGCGCCAAATGGAGGCCTGTTATCTCCATTCCGTAAAGATGATTGTGAAGTGATCATCTGCTTTCTCAGTCGTTGCAGCGGCTCGGTGCTGTCTTTGAAATAGATCTCCGCTCACCAGAATTGTACCAATCGCTCGGTCATCTCAAGGCAGTCAGGAACTGGTTCAGCCGCGTGTTTGACCTCACGTGCCCTTCGGCAAGCACCCATGTTGGATCTCGGCCTTTCGCAGGCTTGAGCCGCCAGTGTGCAGCTCGTGGTTCCCAAGTGGTCCAGACGGCTCGCAGAGCACACAATTTGTTCGTATGCACTCAGCTTCTTCGTTTGTGGACAGGTACTTTGAAGAGGAGTGTCGCAGATCCGAAATCGTTGCAAGAGCATTCTGACTGTCGCCGTGCCTGGCTTTGATCACCTCCACCCTCTTCGGCGAGGCTGCTGCTTGCTGTTCCTCTCGATGTCAACCCAACTTGAAGCCTTACGTACCTCGGACGTGACGTGCGAGCTATTCCTTTGACTCTCGCTCGGGAGGTCCTGGAAGAGCTTTCTAGACTGAGGCAGGGGCATTTGCCGGCTCGCGGTTCTCACTCGTGCAGCAAACCCAGGGGTCTCAGAGTCAGGGAGACGAGCCTCAACTATACCCCTGAGCTATCAAGCGTCTGGAAAGCCTGGCTTTGATGTCCTGGATCTGGGAACTCGGGTGCGGTCTTGCATCGAGCTCTAATCCTCTGTTTGCTCACACCACGCTCGTACAGCTGCGCATACCTCCCGCATACACACGCACTGCTTCGAATCACCGGCGACTTCATTGGCCCAGCCTCTTGATCCTCTCAGCTCGCAGAAGCTCACCATGAGGCGCGCCTTCTCTTCGCTGAGCCCTGGCTTGGCCGGCCTCGGAGCTGTCCTTTCCTGCTTCAGCGGGCGGTGACCGGGGTTGAGCTGCGAGCTATCGTGGCCCCACCTGTCCAACGGTCGTGGTGTTGAGGAACACCAAGCTCTGGGGCAGCCTTGCAACTTGAGTGCACCCTCCGCTACTTACTCGATCTACCATCTTGAAGTTGTGAGGTTGTAGAGCTCGACGAGGGCTTTCGATTGGGGTCCCTCCTAGCACTGTCACTCTTGCCGTTGGTGAGGTCTTGACGCCCGTGGGTGAGGCCTCGTTCCTTGGAGGCACTCAAGCCAGCCATCGAGGGCGCTCACGATGAGTGTCTTCCTCCATCTTCGAACGATGAATGCACAGACAATCGGCAAAATCGTAGTCTGCGTGCTCCGGCAAGGTATAGCGCCTCGTGGGCGCCAAGATGGGGTGGTTCATAAACCTCCCCTCCACCGCAGCTTCCTTCCCTTCCATTGCCCACACGATACTTTGGTCATTCGATCTTCTCTTTCTGACTCCTTGTCCTTGACCACACCTCTTTGGTCACTACCCATTCATCGTATCCATCGTTTCTGTACATCAGTACTACACTTGTTCAGCATTCGTTCGCCATGTCTCACTCACCCCAGTCCTCCAACGGCGTTGTGACAGCCTCCAGCCCCTATGCTGGCACTGACCCTACCTTGTACTCACCTGAGCTCGCACGCTACACTCGCTCGACTGGCTTCCATCGGCGCAACGCCCCTAGCCAGATCACCGTCACTGACGACCGCAAGGGCTCCCTTCACAACACAGGTACTGCCTCTCCCAAGTACAAGGGCGTGCTACCATTCCCTGCCCCCTACCACCAAGGTCTCTTCGCCAACGAGGTCTCTGAGGACGACAAGTCCTTCATCTCTCGCTTCCAGTTCGTCGCTCAGCTCCCTGATGGCACCAACGCCGGCGTCGACTCCGAACATGAGCTCTTCAGCGTCCAGCATCAGATGAAGCTGGTAAGTTGCACCCTCTCGATTCACTCCAGACATACTAACCCTCATCCAGTACCAGTGCTTCTCAAGCTGTGTACCGGTCTACACCCGTGGCGTTCACCTCCGCTACGATGACCTTCGCGAGGCCGCCGAAGCCAAGGACATCCTCTCGCAGCACGGCTTCGTGGTCGACTGGATCTCCGGCTATGAGTTCGCCCTTGCCAAGTCACAGGACACAGCTCAGCTCAACGAGTTCGAAGGTCAGATCAAGGTACCTGTCACCATCCAGCCTTGCACCGACTATGCTGCCTTCGAGTTCACCGACGCCGACCTCGTCGAAGTCCTCCAGGCCATTGAGATCACAGCTGGCGTCTTTGGTACTATTCGCAACTGCGTTCACGTCGAGACTCATGACACCAAGATGACTCTTGTCTTCCGTGTCGAGTTCCACTCCGTCGATGCTGCTACTCGAGCTGTTCAGAGCTTGACCGTCGACTCCGTCTGGGGTGTCAACAACTCGGTAAGTCATCCTCTTCTTCACTGACACCCACGCAAGCATACTGACATCTTCTCAGAAGACTTTCCGTTGGTCTCTTGCCGAGTCTGCCCCCTGGTCTGGCGAGCGTGCTATGAACTCACCTCATCGCACCAAGCCTCGCGTCAATGATCAAGGCCGCTTCGTTGGTTACCGTCCTGCCTCAGCTCCCTTCAACGGCCCTTGCCAGCGTCACCCAGCCGACCAGCACAACCGCGTCCGCCGCGAGCGGATCCTCGATGGCAGCGATGTCCGCACCACTATCATGTTGCGTAACATCCCCAACAAGATGGACTGGGTAAGCCATCTCTCCTTCTCTTCATGCATACCTTCAGATTTTGCTGACCATGTCTCAGATGTCACTCAAGACCATCCTTGATGAAATCTGCTTCGGCACCTATGACTTCCTCTACCTGCGCATTGACTTCAGGTCTGGCTGCAACGTCGGTAAGTATTCACCTTCACATCATCCTCTCTGCCATCCCCACAAAATCCGAGCGATTCCACATATGCACATCTCCCTCTCCCTTCTTCTTTAAGGCATTGCTGACCATGTCACAGGCTATGCCTTCATCAACTTCGCCGACGTCGGTGGCATGATCGCGCTTATCGACCGCATCGAGCGTCGCAACTGGATGGCTTACCGCTCTTCCAAGGCTGCCGAGATCTCCTACGCCACAATCCAAGGCCGCGAGGCTCTGGTGCAGAAGTTCCGCAACTCTTCCGTCATGCAGGAGACCCCGTTCTGTCGACCTCGCCTCTTCCTCACATACCTCGATGCCGACGTCTCTGACAAACTTCGCGCTACCGGCACCGAGCAGTCGTTCCCTCGTCCTGACAACCTGTCTAAGCTTCAGCGTTCCATGGACAGCGCCCGCAGCGTCGGACTCTACCCTCCTCATGGATTCTCCGCCGTCTCCGAGCACCGCAACCGCGCCAGCGCATACGACCGCGGCACTCCTCGCGACGTGATCCAGGCTGCCGTGAATTTCGCTCGTCAGCGTGCTGCTCCGGTTCCTCTCCAAGGCCTCAGCGACCTGCAGAAGCGCGACGTCGAGGTCTGGTACTCATACAACTACGGTCAGGGTCAAGTTGGATACATCCCCTTCAACTACATCCCTATGACCCACGTCGCCCAGTACTTTGCTGAGGGTCAAGCTTCTCCCAACTCCGTCACAGTCAACCACCCCGGTGTCATCGGCGCCCCTGTCGTCAACACTCCTTACAAGCGCGAGCACTTCGGCACCACCGTCACCACTCCCACTCGCCGCCCTCGCGTCAACGGCAGCCCTTCATACGCTCGCTCCGACCGCCGTGAGCAGGCCAACAGCAACTTCGCCTAGGAGTTTGCAGATTGCGACAGGCTTCCACTGTCTCTTTCATTGTTTCGATCTCTTTCCACATGGTTGTCAGATCAGAACGCTTCGCTAGGACTTCTTCAGGTATGACCATGGTACAACAGGTACATCATGATACAACTTCGGCGTTGGTGGCTTTTTGGTGAACTTCGAATCCGACCTGGATTTCGGTATGATGGTGGGTGTGAATACAATCTCTGTGCCAGATCATGTAGTTCAGACTTCGTCTCTGCAGAATCAAAGCTTTACTTAAGTTCATGATCTCTTCTTTATTGCATTGTGACTTGCTTTTGCCTCAATGTTGAACTCCGGTGATCCATGTTGGCTGGGCATGCAAATTGAGCTGCAGATTTGGTGGTGCTCGAGCAAGATTGCGCAGACAATGGAGGTATCATACACAAGCAAACACTCCATATCTATGATGCTATGTCCCCTAACATGAGACCAGCTGCAAAGCTCGTTCTGTTATATACGCTCTTGTTGACCTGTGCGTAGCCATCATAGAAGATACTGAGGTACTTGCCGCGGTTTTGTGCTGCTCAACTGTATCATGTAGGTGGATGGTGGCATGGCGGGCTCGCCGCATAATGGTGTAGTGTACACAGAGCACCCTAATCATGCAACCGTAGTTGCTCATACGCTCGACACCTTCGCGCCTCGGCCATTCTGCACAGCTCCGACTTGTGCAAGACCCTCGCAGAGCCCACCAGAGTGCTGTTCATAGCCCTGCATGTGCTTGGGTCCACTCTGCAAGCAGCTGTTGCAGTAAGAGGGTCTCTTGTCTATGCTGAAGCTTACAAGGAGTACTCTGGGGCTGCAATGACAGCGGCTCATGAGGGTGAAGCTCTTCAAGTTCAGCGCATCTGCAACCCCCATCAGTTCATCTTGTGCTCTAAGGGCTACGATGCAGCAGCGGAGGTAGGCGCACGGACGCCGTGATGCTCGCCGTGTATGTGGTGTTGAAGCAGCTCGCTGCGTGCCATTGACCAACTCCGCACAACAGCAACACCACACCGAACCATCCTCTCAATCAGCTCCTGAAGGATGATTCCTCTTCTCCAAATATTTCTCGGCAACATGCCGTACCACGACGTCTTCTTTATCGTCTTCGCTAGCTGGATCAGGTATCGCCAGCCTACCCGCCGCGAGGCCTACCAAGACATGATCCGCGAGACCCTCGAAGCTCTCGACAGCCTACAGTTCCACGAGGCGGGTGCACTGCACTCTCCGTCGCCCCTTACGTTTATCTGTCTTCAAGACAGAAAATCTCGCAACTCATGTCACAGCCAAGCCGGCCTTTTCACGACCCAATTTGTGCTTCATGCTGAAGTCACATGTATACCACTGGCACAGAGGGCAATGGTGTAGAGGCGATTATACAAGCCACGGGTGTCTTTCCCGAGGGGTCGACACGAGATCGTGGGCCTATCCAGAAAGCGGCGCATTACTTCGCAGCACTCCAAAACCGGTCTCAGGCTTCCCGGCGCTTGAGAATAGTATCGGATGCCTTGATTTTGCACCGTAGTCGTGTGCGGTTTGAAGATCGCGCGTTGTCAGGCGTTTACGGGCACGCAATTCGTTCATTACGGCGATGGGCCCCTCGGCCTCTTCCAGGCCTCTCACGGTCTCCAAGACCTCTCTGCAGCTCGCCTCAGCTCACCCATATCTCTGCCGAACAGTAGGTGCCTCCGGGTATCATGTTGACGGAGTGGCGCTGGTGTTATCCGCAGGGTTACTCGCAGGCGCTAGGTTCGATCGAGGCGGCGATGAGCCGCTCAGGCGCTTTAAACCCTCTCATGGACTCGCCTCAGCTGGTATGAGTCTCCTTTGAACGTCATATACTGCTCGCTCTTCGTGTGAACAGCAAGCCGCTCCTCGTGCTGGTAGGGTGGGGGTCGACGTCGAGGGTAAGGGGTCTGATTTGCGTGTGCGAAGGATCTCGATCAGCCTGGCGGCACCATCTCCAGTATCGTGACTTCCTTTCCAGGAAGCCTGCGTGAGAAAAAGCTGGGTATGATGGCGGGCAGGAGGGAGTGTGCAGTGGTGGGAGGAGCTACCCCACGCGCATAGCTTCAATGGCGCGCCGGGGAAGCTGCGGAGCGGAATCATGCACCCAAGCCCCGAATGCAAGGCTGCCAGCCGCACCTCTCCCGAGCCCATACGGCAACTTTATCAGACTGTCGAGCCGGTAAAGGGCCCCCGGAGACATTCTCGAGCTCAGCGTATGCATATCGTCAGCTCGGAAGGGGTTCACACCTTGTACATGCACACCTTGGCAGCTTTCACAGGAAACCTCAATGCGGCATCAGCGATACCTTCGCATCAGCTCACTTAGAGCATCTACGCTTGTACCACCCCCGTGCTGTGGTCATCTCAATCGCAGGATCCGGTTGAGGGTAGCTGCATCTCTGGTTCTACGGTTCAGGTCTACCGCTGAGGCGAGTGTGGTACAAGAGGGTTGTCACGCGCCCCTCTCCGCATCTCGACTACTTCGGGAGACCCTGCGATATGCCTCCATCCCCGGATCTGTGCTACACGCTGCTTGCATCTCACATCAGAGCACAACTGAGATGTCACATTCGCTGACTCGCCGGGCGTCGCGAGGTTTGCAATACATTGCGAATGACCCCGTACTAGCAAAGTCTTCACCGCTTGCAGATTTTGACCGGAGGCTTCTGAAACTGATAAGGTCGTCCATCCCCTGCCACAATTCATCCGCTGCAGACTCCCGCAGGACCAGGGTATCAATATCACGTGTCGAGTGGCAGTCTGCCTGAGCATATCGTTTCGCTGCTGGATCAGGGCTCGAATACGCAATCGACATCTCGATTTAGCGCACGCGTCAAACGCGGTTTCCTTCTTCACCTTCAATCCGCCCAGACCTTTTCCCTCACCACCAATCAAAGCATGCAGATACCTCTCACCTCCACTATACCATCATCACGATCAGAACGACCTCCGCTGTGACGGCAAACTGCGTTTCCACCCGATTCCACACTGCTTCTAAATCGCTGCCCAGGCAAGACTTCCGCATCCGCGCCCGGTGACCCGCAGGACGTCAGTAATTCGCAAACTTGCATCTTGAGCCTGATTGCAAGCCTTGGAGATTATCGTCATCTGAGAAGCTGTGATCTAGCATCCCATTAAGAACTTCGCTGCCTACAGTCCTCACTATGGCTCCCATTCCCTCTCGCCAGACCACCAGGATGGCTACAATTTCGGCCGACACCCTCCTCAACACCTCCAAGCATGACAAGGAAATGCTTATCGACATTTACGAGCTTCTCAGCAACCTCTTCGCTCGCAACCGCAATCAGCACCGTCGCAGCCATTGGTGGAAGAGCCTCCATGCTTTCCGAAAGCAGCTTGCCCTCCTTCTTTCAGAAATGGACACTGGCAAGAAGTCTGAGCGCCCCACCAAGATCGAAGCAAGGCTTAAGTATTGGGACGAGAAGTGTGTGCATACTTGGTACTGGTGCGCAGCATGTCCATCCTGTAGCAGACAAAAAGACTAACTTCCAGCAGCCAGTTTTCTCAGCTTATTGCCGTTGGACCCTTCGCCATGCTGGGATTGGTCTTAATGGCTTCTGTCGCGCGTCTATGCCGTATCACAGGTATCACCACAGCGTACGAGGAGATTGCTTCGGCCGACATCAAGGGCGTGCTGACCGCCAACGACGAGCTTGCGATGTCAGATGAGTTCGCTGGCGTCATCGACGAGGATCCAGAGTGGGATGAGGGCGTCGTGATCGCGAGAGAGGACTGAAACAGCAGCAGAGCATCAAGCACTAGCTAGAGCATCTATGTTTACCAGCGCATGATACCAGGACAGGCGTTTAGGAAAGTCTCAATGCATCTACTCTTCTCTCTCAATGTCGATTACTCTTCCTCGCCCACATACAACGCTTCAACAGACTCGTTTTCCATAGCCCCACTCATCCACCGTGCTGCCAGCCTGCCAGCCTCCTCACCAAGCCCCTGTGTCTTACTCGCCGGCCTGACATTCATCCCGTGATCAGCCCGTCTCACGACAATCAATCTTGATCTAGCCTTCATCTTCTCTCTGACGCGATCGAGTAGGTCGAGTGGACACATCGCGTCCCTATCGCCTATAACAAACAACACGTTCGTTTCTTTAGGCAAATCCAACAGTATCTGATCCCTGACATCCTTCGGCCCCTGCAGCGGGTAGCTCACAAGCATCAATCTCACCCGCCCCATCAGCTTCTCCTTCTGCTCAGCAACAAGCTCCGTCGCAGCCATCACAGCAGCGCGAGCACCCATACTGCGTCCCCCGAATACGACATCCTTTTCCTCGCTGCCCAGATGCGCTCGGCAAGCATGGAAGCCTCTCACACGCGCGCCGAGATTTGAGGAGCCTTGGAATGCTAGCAACGGCGTGGAGGAAGTCGATGAGAAGCCGGTGCAGAAGTTGACAACTGCGGGCGCGGAGAGGGTGCCGCCTGCGCCGTGGGTAAATACAAAGGGTGCTGGGTTCTTGGGTGTTTTCTTTGCAGTGTAAGGTTTGTACTGGTGGCAGACGATGGGCTTGTTGACGAGCTCGGAGTCGATGGTGAAGCTTTTAGCGGAGGTGGATGCTGGGGTCGAGGCATGATTGTCTTCTACTTCAGCTGCGTGTTCTTTATCCGTGTCTGGCTTCGGTTTGGACTCAGCTGTTTTCTTTGCGCTTTGCGCTTTGGCTGCCTTTGTAGCTTTCGTGCGCGTCTTCTCAACCTTGCCCGTACTTCGGGCTTTGGGTGGCTTTGTGCTCAGGTCATTGTTCTGAGACTTTTGTGTTTGTATCCGGGTCGAGGACCGTGTTGCACGCGTCGATCGCGGGACGTTGACGGTGGGCGCCATTTTTGTGCTTGCAATGCCCGAAGCTGCGATGAATGGCGTTTCAAGTTGAGTTTGAATTGAGCAACTGCTGTGTTCTGATCCATACGCAACGATGTTGATGATGGAAGGTGCGTCATCTGCATGCCTTGCACGCGAGCGCGTCCCGTGTCCACGTGCGAGATCTGCTTCTCCAAAGTTTGTCAACACTTTGTCTGCGACCTTCTTCTACGAGCTGCACTTTCGTCGCGGTCCTAAATCCGCTTAGACAACAGTCACAATAACCATCTTCTTCGCGGCAATATTCTAGAAAGGGCGCTCGTGCCTTGAGGATCTGGATTAGTAGCCATACAATCTGACGTTGTCACAATATATACGTCGCGTTTTCTAGTCGGCGGTCGCTCTGCGCACCAAACGCCGAAGAAGACTATATGCAGCACTCAGCAATAAGGTTAAGGTTGTGGGTCCTTCACCCGTACTAGGATCGCTAGCGCAATGACGTTCGCTTCCAGAAAAAAGTTCCGTTCCGCGATCTCGGAACAGCCTCAACAACGCAAGATGAACTCACCACTTCGCAGCATACGGCCGCTCAGCAGGTCCTTCGGTCTGCGAAACTCCGCGATACGGCCACAGCTCAGCAACGCGACAACGCTGCCATCATGGACACGCTCGTTCCATGCATCCGCAAACCTGCGCGTCGTTGATCTCGCATACAAGCTTCACGATAATAACGGCAAAGCGAAGGGCGATCCTATTGTAATCATTCACGGTCTCTTTGGCAGCAAGAGGAACAACCAGAGCGTTAGCAAGTAAGAGAATCCTCTCTCCACCCCATGGCAACGTGCTGACCATTCAGTGTCTTTGCGCGCGAGCTTTCCCGCCCCGTCTACGCTATCGACACACGAAACCACGGCGACTCAGCTCATGATAAGGTCCACAACTACACTGCGCTCGCCGAAGATGTCGAAGCCTTCCTCAAGAAGCACAACCTGAAGAACTCGACCCTTATCGGCCACTCTATGGGCGCGAAGACCGTCATGACAATGGCCCTGCGTGACCCCTCGTGCTGCGCCAACATCATCCCGGTTGATAACTCGCCAGTCGATGCTGCTCTCTCGTCCGACTTCCCCAAATACGCAGAAGGCATGAAGAAGGTGGAAGAGGCCAAGCCCAAGAGCCAGAAGGCAGCGGACGAGGCTATGCAGCCATACGCCAAGGACCTACCAGTCAGGCAATTCCTGCTGTCGAACTTGGTACGCCCGGCTCCCGGAGAGCCTCTGCAGTGGAGGATCCCCGTCAACATCCTCGCCAAGTCGCTCGACAACATGGCCGACTTCCCATTCACCAACCCGGACGAGCACAGCTTCAGCAAGCGCGCGCTGTTCATTCGAGGCACCAAGAGCCACTATGTCAGCGACGAGACGTTACCTATTCTCGGCCGCTTCTTCCCGCGATTCGAGCTCGTCGACGTCGACTGCGGACACTGGGTCATCAGCGAGAAGCCTGAGGAATTCATCAAGGCTGTCATCGACTTCCTGAAGGAGGAATAGTCATTGGAGTTCTATACTGAGATGGTTTGATGCATTTGGCGGCATGTTTAGATATCAAGAGGCGTGCATATAGACTTTTGGAGCAGATTGCTTCGTTCATACCCATAGATTTCGTACAAAGTCAAGAAGAGATGGTCGAGAAGATGTCATCAAAGTAAGCCCGGTTCTTCTATGTTGAGAACGTCTGATTGTACTTTCCCTTGACACGACTGCTGCAGCGCCTGGCTGACCCGAAGCAGAAGCAGCAACGTGGCTTCCCTTCAGACGCAGCTGTAACCATTCCGCCTGCTAGTTTCGATGATTCTGCTGAACGAAAGCAAAATCGGGCCGCCAGGATGTCCGAAGCACGCAGCCATTCTTCGAGCGATACGCGCCTTGTCCAAGGTACTCAGCAATACAATGAGGCTAGCCGCAATACGACATCACATAGCCCGTCGACGTCTCCTGTCTCGCCGAACCAATGCTGCTTGCGAGGGACCAGCAGCGGCAGAGCTAGAGAGCGGGAGATTGGTCGGGAGAGTGCAAACTTGCGGTGCATCCGGGGTGGGAGATCCCGAAGAATGTTTTTGGGAGTGCCGATGGAGGGTTGCCTGAATTGTCAGCTTCAGTCAAGACCAAACAAGGAGAGACACACACCTGATGGCCGGCCCTCAGGAGGTGATCGCTCTGCTGAGCGCTTGCGCTTGTGCGCATGCTGGACAACATAATGCAAGAGTGAGTTAGCGTGATGTCCAGCTGCGCTTACTCCATGATTGTTGGTCGGACGACAACAACCTCGGGTTTGCCGCATCGCCCAATTACAACCGCAGCTTCGACATCACTGACAAGGACCTTGGGGTGGACAACGACGAAATGGACGAAGAGGAAGACGGTGATCTCGACAGCTCCAGCAAGGATAACTTTCACCAGGTGATGCAAGACATTTACCGTAACAACAATTTCACCCGCACAGAGAGCAACACAAGAACCCGCCACACGAGGAGACCACCGTCCGCTCCAAGATCAACATCTCAGCCCCGAGGAACAGTCATCAAGAGAAAAAGGTTCAAAGCAACAGTCGTTCCATCATCCGAGCGATTCTTCTTCATACCAGGGAACGGTTTAGTACCGTTGAAGACCCTGCCAGCTCCATTGTTATATCGCTTCTCTTCGTGGCTAGACGGACTGTTGGGAAACGACAAGTATCGTGACCAGGCGTGGAGGAAGCTGGCACTAGAGAACCAGAACAAAGTGGTCAATTCTGGAGTCTGCATCGCAAAGCTCATCATCTGAAAATCGAGATTCTCCAAAGCAAGACCATCTGACGTGGCATGCAAGACGTGCTGCGAAGCGTCTGACCCTCTAACATGTGCCAAACTTGCAAAGAATCGCTCAGAGCTCAGATAAGCACATACTGGTCTTCTACCCTCTACCTGAGGGCGTTTGGGACAGGACTGCCTCATGGCGAGATAAAGGCTTTTGGATGGCGTGATCGTCCGAACTCGGCATGCAGTCTGTCTTGCTGGTCCTCGTGAGTAGTCCCCTGATGATCCTCGTGAACAGCACCCTGCTGACCCTTGCGGTGAGCTCCCGCGCAACGTCCTTCGAATTGTCAAAAGTGCGCCAAGGAAGCTAGCCGGCGACAACGGGCGCGCTCAGGAGGATGTAAACGGTGCTGTGGGCACATCTCCACTTTCACAGGACGGCAAGGGCTGGGCTGTATGAGGGCTCTGCGTGCGGATGCGAATGAGCCAGCAACAAAGCACAAAGATCCCTTTACAGCTGAATTCATGCCACTCTTGTGTCTACAAAGCCGGGCACCGTTCTGCAGAGATGAAAATAACGCTATTAAAACATTTCCATCTCTTCACCACTAGGGTTGCTAGGTTGTAGGCGAGACCTGGGAATGAGACAGCGGAAGGATGGAACTTGAAAGATATCAAGAGAAGGAATGTAGGTGACTATAAGAGGAGATAGCACGGAAGTCGGACTAGTCGCAGTAGTGCTATGTTATAGACACGGATACTTGTACAATCCTGCTATGCAGAACCTGAGGTCTTGCGACTTCAGGAACGGAAGCAATGACACCGGAAGGCAGCGGGATCGACGCAGGGATCGCCGGCTGCTAAATTTGCGTTACCTGAAAACCTTGCGCCTGCTCGTTGGTGTCGACCATTGATGCTCGTCTGCTTCGAAGCTGTTGTGTTCACTTGTGCGGGGGTTGTTGTGTACCACACAGATTGGCAAAGGCCACGACAGCACTCTGAACCCCTATTATCGCTGCAATCTCCTGGGATCCACTAGGGGCTCGCGAGTCCGTCTTTTCTCCTACTCTTTGAACTGTTTCACTTCTTGCTTTAACAAGCCATGTCGTCTATAGAAGATCCTAGCAGATCGCTGCCGAATCGATTTAGCGTGATGGATGAGTACAAACAGGTAGGCACTTTCACAGCACCCACAACTAGCGCACTACTAACGATGCACAGCACTTGAACGTCTCAGAGAACAAGCGGGTGAAGCGGAGACGAAGCTGGACGGACCAAAAAATGGCGTATGAAAGTCTGCCTCATGGCAAGACGTACGCCGTCCTCGCTGCTGAAGGCATAGTGTCTCGTGCGAAACGGGTAAGGCAAATTTCGAACATTCCAACGCTCGTGAAGTATTATGACTGACAGTCTGAAGATACTGGCGGAGGACGATGAGAGGAGGAAATCGTCGTCGACAACGAGCTCGGCAAACACGAGCTCAACGCAGAGCTAGAAAATTGGCACCTATCATTCAATGCGTGGCGCACGGAGTCTCGAGAACCACAAAAACGGTCTTCCTTTTATCCCCAATGTTCGGCGATGACATGTAGTGGACTCTGCGATTGCATGAAACGGGACGAATGAGGAAGGTGATGGAAAGGGCGGAAGGGCGACGTTCGCGCATGGCTTTCTCCACATTAAGCTAGACCTGCTTAGTCATACCAACATCCATCAGGCATCTACTTTGGTTCAGTTACATTCATACACTATGACCTCAACTCTATCATTTCCATTGTTCCTAGGTTCATGATGTCGATCATAGTGCGCGATGTCTCTGACAACGAGCTCCACCGCGCTTGCATAATCGAAGCAGCAGCCTACGCCGACAGCGACCTCAACCCCATCCTCTTTCCTGGCCCGTTTCCTCCAGATTCTCAGCAAAAGCGTGTAGATCGATTAATTCAGATGCGCAAAGATGACCCTACGGCGATCTATATGCAAGCTATCGACACGGCATCTGGACGCATGATAGCCTCTTCAAAATGGAACATCTACAAGACGCCTGAGGAGACCAACATACCGATCAGGAAGTTAGAGTTTGGACCTGGTACGAACGCGGAAGCGTGCATGGCATTCTTTGGAGGAATGAAGGAAAAGAAAAAAGAGGTTATGGAAGATCGACCGCACATCTGTAGGCTGCAGCTGCGACGTCGGCATGAAAATTGTACTAACGCAAATTAGATCTTCACATGCTGCACACAGATCCGGAGTTCCAGGGACGCGGGGCAGGCAGTGCGTTGCTTGACTGGGGAAAGGCGAAAGCAGACGAGCTGCGGTTGCCAATCTATCTGGAGTCCAGTACTGTGGGCCATGGCTTCTACCAGAAGCATGGGTTCAGGGACATCGAGGTTATGGATATAGACTTCAGTCCGTACGGTGGGCCGATGCATAAGCAGCCTCTGATGATTCGTGAGGCCACTGGAGCGGCGTGAAATGCAGAGTGCGATCGGTGAGAATTTTGATAGATTCTAGAGACGCTGACGTTTCACAAAAGACTTGGCCATCAGCGTTAATACCTTACCAAGATCTGCATGTCTTGCTGTCTATTGCGTTTCTGTGTGACCTCGTCAAGAGGAAATGCTCCGCCGAACAAGCAAAATCGTGTTCCGTACTTCGTGTCAAGACATGTAAGGAACATTCTGATCGATGACAGCTTGTACAGTTGGTCTTCTAAGCAGGGCTACAAATGCCCTTCCATGGACTCTCCGCTAGATCAGTAACGATGTAGATCAGTCATAGTTGAAGTTTGTGGATCAGCGTTGTCGGCCATAAACCCTCCTCGGCTTGCTGACCTTGTTGGCGGAAAGTGGCTCAAGGACTGGCCGATGTCCCTGGGGCTGCTTGAGCGCATGGCCGACCCAGTCAGGATCCCTCGCCTTAGGTCTTTGGGGGTTCAGAAATACCTTGGGAGGAGTCTCCTGGACCAAAACCTCATCTTCCTCCTGCGATATGGGCTCCGCATATGTATCGTAATGGTACTGTGTACGTGGGTAGCGATGGTGCCACCACTGATCCATGCCCTCGTGCGCCTCACTGTCTGCAGAGGAAGTCTCGCGCGCCTGGATCGTCTCCTCTCTTCGAAGTGGGTGCGGATGTGTATAATCATCCCCCTTGTCGTCCAAGGGCGCGTCGAGGTCGTCGAGGTCGACAATCTCCCGCTGAAAATACCTACCTCGCGTGGTCGTACTCACACATTGAAGCCGTCCAAGACCGCCTTTGGCGAGGTTTCTGTGCGTCCCTGGTGATTGCAGTGCCGGATCATTGTACTCTCTTGGCTCAGAGTACGCCTGCTGTTCGTCAGAAGCCCAACAAGGCGCCGCATCGTAGTCACCTCCGAGCTGTCTATATTCATTTTCGTCGCCTTGCGTATAAACTACTTCTTCTAAAGAAGCGTCGGCAGAAAACGACGGTTCAGGCTGGCTTGCGAACTGTTCATTGCGTTGGGGCTCGTAGGCACGCTCGAAGTCGTCGGTCAAGCTCTCCGGAATGAGCGCACGCTGATGAGAGAAGAAACGTGAGGCTGTGTCATCAGTTGGGATGTTCCTCACGGGCTGCACTGGCGTCGAAGCCAGCTTCCAAGTCGAAACCTGTTCGATGAGCTGATCGTCTTTGCGGCGTGGACGCCAGTCCCTAATAGACCGTTCGTACTGAGCTTCGAATTCAGCCGCCATCATCGGGTGGGTGAACCAAATGTGGTGTAATGCTTCTGTGGCCGACATGCGGTCTTTTTCGTTCAAAACTAAGAGGCGCTTGATAAAGTCTTTTGGTGCTAGTGCAATCGGACCCCACAGAGGGTGGTGCTCGTCATCGAGGATGCTGAGGTCGCATTGTGCTGCAAGCTGAACAATGATCCGTCGAGCGTCTTCCTCATAAGGCCCGTGCCGACAACTGAAGATCTGCTCGCCGGTAAGTATGGCCGCCGTGACTGACCCAATTGACCACATGTCAACGCTTAGTGAATAACCCCAAGCTTTTGGTATCTCTTCATTCGCTCTGTGGATCTCTGGTGCTGTGTACTCCAGAGTACCCACAATGCTGAACATGCGTCCTAGCTTGTTATTTGTGTAGTCACGTTGTGTGTCTGCATTCGGCAAAAAGCGAGCATTACCGAAGTCAGTGATGACGACGCGTGCACCACTGTTGAGCGAAGTCATCAGAATATTGTCAGGCTTGAGGTCTCTGTGTACGATATCTTGACCATGGAGGTACTCCACGCCCTTCAGTACTTGCCGAACGATGACTGCTGATTCAATGCTCGGGATCTTGCCCTGCTTGTATTCGATGTACGAGAAGAGGTCGCCGCCCGTGACGAGCTCTTGGAACATGTAGATCGTGCTTTGGCTCCAAAACACCTTTTGTACGCGGACGATATTGGGATGGCTGAGGTCTTTGAGGATATCGAACTCGCGGAAACAGCTCTGAACCTTGTTTGGAAGCTGATTGATCGCTTGACTCGAGGTCCGTTGCCCGTTGATCGTAGGGACACGTAAGTCAACACAGCGATCGTAGAGCTTCTCAAGGTTGACAATCTTGCAGGCAAGCTGGCGTTGAGTGCTCTGGTCGATGCCGATAAGCACTTTTCCGTACCCGCCCTCACCAAGGAGGCGGCCAGTGACGAGGTATTGAGATGCAAGGCTGGCTTTCTCACGCTCCTGAGTTGCATTGAGTGCACACTGCTTGACCGCGCTGAAGGAGCGATACACCAGTGTGACAGTCTCGGAGAGCTGAAGCTGATCTCCTTGGTCGAGAAGGAAGGTGCCATTCTTGCCCATCAAGATGCCTCGACCTTGAGAGCCGGTACATTCTCCGTTGCTCTTCCTTAGGTAAGTGCCGTTAGCTGAAAGGTCGGTCGCATAAACGAAAGGAGCGATGTCGGCGATCGGATCTTGTTCGTAAAGGATGCAATGGATTCGAATATGTTCTCTAGAGATGGTGTAGTCGTCCTGCCAGCTGTAACGGCTGGCAGTCGAATTAGTATCGGGCACAGCTTCAGTGAAGATACCACCATCCTTACCACTTCAGACCTCTGCCGAGCGTGAATTGCTCATTACCGCATACTTCAATAGTACCATGTGTATCTGTAAGTGTGAGCTTGGTGCACCGATCCATGCTAGCACGTCACCCACTGAAAGGATCACAGCCCGTCAGCTGAATCTCGAAGAACGCAACAACCTCGTCCGCCATATCGTAAAGCACCTCACTATTCCCTCTACCGCTGAACGAAGCGAATGCTAGGATGCTGGAAGGTGACGCGACGCGTGACCGTGCTTTCCGTAGCTAGCGTGCCTTCCTCACAGCTCGCTTAGCTCAGTTAGCGTACTTGGCGCCCGCACCACAAACCAAAGCCGCGAGCTCAGCAACTTTCCTCCTGCATCCCACGACACTCATCTCAAAGCAACGTAAGTTGATACCCACGCCTAACAGCATGTTCTCGCCGCTCAATTGAGCACGTTGAGGCGACCCGTTCTTTATCGAACACTCGCTTTCCGCTGCAACCCCGCATGACGCAAATTGGAGCTACAGCTACTAACACCAATCGCAGTCAGCCGACAAGATGAGAGCCAAATGGAGGAAGAAGCGCGTCAGGAGGCTTAAGCGTAAGAGAAGAAAGACGAGGGCTCGTTCGTAAGTTGCACCACGTGCTTATCGCGCAATGGCACAATACTAACATAGTTCGCAGCAAATAAGCGACTCGCCCCCAATCTCAGCAACCACCACCTCAGTCTGAACGATAACGATCACTGAACGCACCGATCTGCGCATCACCTTCTGTCCGCTCAAACCAACTGTTTACTCGACTACGTTGCCCGGCTACGTCATTCGGCAAACACGCGACTCGAGCTTCAATCATTCCACGGAGGGCGACTGCAAGACTGAGAAGGCAATGGACGCTGGTCAATTCACCTATTGAGGTCCCCGAACGTTTACTTGACACGATGGTCACTCTAACACCGGTCGCACTTCACCAGCGCTTCGCACATGTGTTGCACTTCTGAAAACGTCCTTTGACTGGCACATCTCCGTGTGGAGACATGATATCGAATGAAAAAATGCTTCACGACAAACCATTGTTCCATGGCGTGATTTTGTGATGTGCTGCTTCTGATGTGCGCTTACCGAGAGCTTCCCCGCATTTCAACGTGTGACGACAAGCGTCGCAAGCTTGGGCCGGGTCCCGAACATCCAGATGAGCTGTGACAAGGCTTGGTCAATCTCTTATACTCGACCTTTACTCCAGGTGAGCATGTTATTAGCGATACAGCTACTCTGGGCACGTTTTGCAGCGGAACACTCCTTACATCGCACTGCGCATTGGCAACTCATCTCAACAGAATCTACGACGTATTCAGCCTCCAATTTGGACATTCGAACAGCGTGGACGAGAAGATATCATACGTTACAGATCTAGACTCTATATTGCGAAATACAGGTAGGCGTTCTCAGGGTTGCTCGACTACCTCTAGTTCTGCTACAACTTGATCGTACGCTCTTCTCAAAGTCGAGACAGCGATGACCAGCTCCTCATCTGAGACCGTGTAAGGAGGTGCGATGAGAACATGATCTCCTCTCAGTCCATCCACCGTTCCAGCTCCAGGATATACAGCGACGCCCAAGTCGAAAGCAGCAAGCTGAACCTTGGAACCAAACGCCATGTCTGCCGGGAATGGAATCTTCCCAGCTATGTCTTCCATGAACTCCACGCACCAGAACAGACCACGGCCGCGGATATCGCCGACGTACTTGCTCCCCTCGAAGGTGTCTCGGAGAAGCTGTTCCAACTTCCTCCCTTGCTTCGCGCACCTGTTTACGAGCTGCTCACGCTGGACAATGTCTTGCACTGCTAGAGCGGTCGCACATGAAGTTGGGTGTGCTTGGTACGTCTGGCCGTGGTTGAAGGCAGACGATCCGGCTTTGAGGACATCCACGACCTTGCTATTGATGAGCATCCCGGCAATTGGGGCGTAGCCGCCGCCCAGTCCTTTACCGATTGTGACAATGTCGGGCTGGATGCTTTCCTGCTCGAAGGCGAAGTAGGTACCCGTGCGACCTGTTCCGCACATGACCTCGTCGAGGTGCAGGAGTATGCCATACTTGTCGCAGAGAGCTCGTATAGCAGGCCAGTACCCGCGAGGTGCTGCCATGGCTCCTAGAGTTGCACCGCTGACTGTCTCACCGCTACAATCATCGTCAGCAACCCTCGAACTTCAGAGATACCACGACACACTCACACGAACGAGATGATGGTCTCCGGTCCGATCCTTAGGAACTCCTCCTCAACCTCACGTACAAGTCTCTTCACAAACTCCCCCTCCGATTCCCCAATTCTCCTCCCATGGAACTCGTCCGCAGGCGCAACAAACCCCACGTTCCCCATCAAGATATCCTCATACGGCACCTTCCTCCCCAGCACACTACTCACACTCATCGCCCCAATCGTATTCCCATGATACCCCTGCCTCCTCGCAACGTACCTCGTCCTCTGCATTTCACCTTTCTCAAACCAATACTGCCTTGCGCACTTCATCGCCGCATCGTTCGCCTCGCTGCCGCTGCCAACGAAGAACGCTTTGGCCAGGCCGTGCTGAAAACCAGAGTGGGGAGTGAGGACGGCGTGCGCGAGGTCCTCGGCGCTGCGGGTTGTGTACGAGCCTGTGTGCACGTAGGACACGGCTTGCATTTGGGTGAGTGTGGCGGCTATGACTTCGGGGTTGGAGTGGCCGAGGATCGAGACAGCGGCGCCGCCGCAGGCGTCGAGGATTGTGCGGCCATCAGAGAGGTGTAAGTAGGAACCGGATGCTGAGGTTACAGTGTGGGGGTGTTGGGTGAGGGTGCGGTGCAGGAGGGATGGTTCGCGGAGTGGGCTGACCATTGTGAGGGAGGTCGATGGTGGGAAGTGCGAGATGGTTAGAGGTCAGTGACGAGGTTGGAGGATTTTGACTGCAGCTGTTTGGAGGTATTAAATGGTATTATAGATGCGATGTCGGGTTTGAGGTCTCGCATCTCGCATTTGCGATCTCGCGTTTGAGATAGCATTGTCGGCTTTGCGGCTTCGCATTTGACTTTCCCGTCGGTATACTCGATCTACTGCTTCACAAAGCGTTTTGATCCTCAAGTTGCCTTCAGATGATTCTCTTCATCGTTCAATAGCTCTGTGTAAGCCTGAGGTTGTGGGACGAGTCTCTGCAGGCGCTGAATGGTGGACCCCACAGCTGCAGTGCATTCTGCGAGTGCGGAGAATGACGCCAGCACGCGGGCCTCTGCACCTCACATCTGTTACACCGGCGACCTCGCGACCCTCTTTGATATCTCCACCGCCCGCGATTATGGGCTGAACACGAGCCTGGCAGGCGTGCCGACCCTCCCAGCAGTCGTCTGACACAGGCACAGGGCAGTCGCGCCAGAACCGAGGTCACGAGCCGCCGAAGTCAAGCCATCATCGCTTGGCCCGTTCCCTTCCCCAGACGATATAACGCGATGGAGGCGCCGGCGTTTCGCCCCACAATGCCCCGGACGCCCTCGCTCTTGCGCCTCTCACGACCCGGCACGTAGTCCGTCCTGTGTATTCTTCTGCTGGGCGCCATGGGCAAACCTGCGCGCTACACCTTCGACGTGCGCCCTGTCGCGCACCCCGATGCCATTGTTGCCGGCGACAAGTACCGCTTCACCATCCTGACCGACGGTCTGCTGCGCTTCGAGTGGTCTGAAGACGGCAAGTTCGAGGACCGCGCGAGCACCTTTGCGGTCAACAGGAAGCTCGCTGTGCCGGACTTCTATGTGTGGGATCGCGGCCACAGCATCGAGATCGTCACGAAGCGCTTCCACGTCGTGTACGACAAGAAGAAGTTCAGCTCCGACGGGCTCAAGATCAACCTCAAGGGCAACGTGACGGGGTCGTGGACGTACGGGCAAGATGTGTCGAACCTGGGCGGGACGACGCGCACACTAGACATGGTCAATGGCCGGACAGAACTGGGACCAGGTGTCTTGTCGCGCGACGGCATTGCGGTCTTGGACGACAGCAAGTCGATGCTCTTCGAGAAAGACGGGTGGATCGCGGGGCGCAGAAACAAAGACGATATCGACCAGTACATCTTCATGTATGGCCGCGACTACCGCGACGCTGTGCGCGCGTACTATGCTGTCTCTGGAAGCCAGCCGCTGCTGCCGCGATACGCCATGGGCAACTGGTGGAGCAGATACCATGCCTACGACGAGAAGGAGTACCTCGATCTACATGACCACTTTGAGAAGGACGACGTGCCCATGAACGTGGCTGTCGTGGATATGGACTGGCATCTTGTCCATAATTTGCCCGACGGTATCAACGGCTGGACGGGATACACCTGGAACAAGGAGCTGTTCCCGGACCCAGACGCCTTTATGAAGAAGCTCCACGATCGGGGCATGAAGTTGACTCTGAATCTGCATCCTGCAGACGGCTTCAGATGGCACGAAGCGCAATATGCCGAGGTCGCGAAGTACATGGGCGTCGATTCGGCCAGCAAGAAGACCATCGAATTCGACTGCACGGACAAGAGGTTTATAGACGCATACTTTGACATCGTACATCATCAGCACGAAGACCGTGGTGTCGACTTCTGGTGGATCGATTGGCAGCAGGGCAATACATCCAAGATACCTGGCGTCGATCCGCTGTGGGTGCTGAACCATTTCCACTTCCTTGACAACGGGCGAGGATCCCAAAGACCGTTGATCTTTTCGAGGTTCGGTGGGCCGGGCGCGCAACGTTACCAAATCGGCTTCTCTGGGGATGCTATCATCACATGGGAGTCGTTGAATTTCCAGCCAGAGTTCACAGCCACGGCATCGAACATCGGGTATGGCTGGTGGAGTAACGACATTGGCGGCCATACGCACGGCTACAAGGACGACGAGCTAACGACAAGATGGGTGCAGCTGGGCTGCTACTCACCCATTCTACGACTGCACTCAGACAACAACCCCTTCAACACTCGCGAACCCTGGCGCTTCAACGAAGAGAGCCGTGTGATTATGGAAGACACCTTGCGCTTCCGCCACCGCCTGATCCCATATCTTTACACAATGAACGCCCGCTCAGCATCCGACGACGAGCCTCTAATCCAGCCCATGTACTGGGACCACCCTGACGAAGAGTCAGCCTACAACGTGCCCAACCAGTTCCGCTTCGGCAGCGAGCTCATCGTGGCTCCCGTCACCCAGCGCCGCGACAACACAACGCACCTCGGGGCCTCTAAGCTCTGGCTCCCCAGCGGCCGTTATGTCGACATCTTCACCGGCGTCGTCTACAACCGCAAGGGCGACCTGCAGGTCCACCGCCCACTCCACCAGACCCCTGTCTTCATGCGCGAGGGCGCCATCGTCCCTCTCGACGGCGCATGGCGGCCCAAGAACGGCTCACCAAACCCCGAGGCTATCGAGATCCTGCTCGCCGTTGGCGCCGACGGCTCTTTCACACTCATTGAAGACGACGGCAGCGGCTCTGTGGTCGACGACGGCGGGTTCGCAATGGTAGAAGACGACGGCATCGAGGCCGCGGCCGACAAAACAGTACATTTTGCATACACGCCCATTACGTACAAGCAGGCCACCGGCGTGCTGAAGATAGGGCCTACCGGTCCGCCGAACAAGTCGGTGCCGAAGAATCGTACCTGGACGATTCGGCTGCTGGCTCATACCTCGAGGAAGGACGTCGAGGTGCGCTGCTTGAGCGTTGCGCCGGGCGCGAAGCGCAATGCGAAACCGCTCGCTTTCAGCACCAAGACGGAGAGTAACGCCACAGTTATCTCGCTCGGTGCTGTGCCGAGCGAACACGAGTGTATCATTGAATTGGGCACGGGTTCGTCAGGCCCGCAGCTCGACGTCGTTGATCCGAATCCGAGGATCTGGGACATCGTCGACAAGGCGTGGATCGAGATGGATCAGAAGTGGGATATCTGGAACTGCGTCAACAACTCTGAGCCCGTGCTCAACAAGGTCAGGGCGCTGTCGAATCGCGGGTTGAAGCAGGAGTTACTTGATGCGATTCTGGAGTTGTTGCTGGCGGATGAGAGGTATGCGGGGGAGGCGGATGAGGAGCTTGTCATGCGGTAGATGAAGCACGGTCAACGCGTGCTGCAGGGATATTTCTTCGTGGCGTTATGCTGGTCTTAGAACTGCAGGATTTCTCACATCTTAGAACGTGAAATATATTCCCACTCGTCATCCGTCTCCTTTCCCCTCCCCTTTTCAAACCACTCTTGCCTTATCTCCGCGGCGTCTCCTCGGATCCGGTCATGGACATCCTTGACTTCCTCATCCGATCTTTCGAAAACAGCCAGGCCGTCGTAAACTCCGTCTGCACCGCTTCGCCATGGAGACATTCGATATCTTCTGGTGCGGAGTGCCAAGCTCATCTCGAAGACCCCACCATAGAAGTTCACGCTTCCTGCGCCTGCCGAACAACCTTGTCTGAACATTGCAGACTCTGATCCGCCTTTTAATCAAAGTTTTGCCGAGCCTGCTGTTTCACTGCTTTCTTCGCGTACTCAGGCTGCTTCCTAGCATACCCTCAGCGTCCGGTACGCGCTCGTTGATGCATCTCCGGTGTTTACATTCTGCATTTTCCCCCTGGAGCAGAGGCTCGCCATTGTGTCTGCGGTGCTCATTCCCGTAGTAGCAGTCTGCTATCTCTTGAGACTGATCGTTCACGGCATGTATCCGGCGTCTGGCAAAGTATGATCGTGCTTTCCGCATTCAGCGTCGTGGTTGGGAAAGGGGGTTGTGTACTTTTTCCGTCTGCGGTCGAAATCCTTTTCCTTTGCGGGAAAGGCTCGCGGTTACCTCCGACCTACTTTTTCTTACCAGCGCTGGTATGCCTCGTTGATCCCGTCCAGAGTGCGCACTTTGTCCAACCTGGCTAGGACGGTGGCGGGACCGAAGTGGTAGTCTGTCTTCATTGCTGAACAAGTCCGCTAATCGTATCTGCTGAGCTTTGCGTATTGGAAGAGTCGGAGGCTTGGACCTGTGCTTCGCGCTGTGCGGCTTGCTCTTTCTGCCTCTCCTTGACTTTCCGCGGCTTCTTTGCTGACGTGGGTCCGTCCGCATCACGGTCTTTCCACTATCGTGCTGTCAGCTTTTGCCTCGTGGGAAGATGCCGGGTCGTGTTCCAGGCAGTAACCGTATCCTTTCGTTCAATGTCTGTAGCTCCGTCCGGATCCCTAGATCAGGAAGGTACTCACCATGCCACCGTATCTGTAGTAAGGATACTGTCCTTCAAATCCTTTCGCGTCTTCTACGCCGCCGGAGACGGAGGTCCAGCATTTCCCAGGGCAGACAAAGCTCCATTTTCCTGACTCGTCGATCTGGCAACGCACAAGGACGCCGCGTGCTGTATGGCACAGTGTGCATTCCTTAGGTGCCATTGTGAGAGGTTGAGGTGTTCAAAAGGACACGTGTTATTTCGAGAGCCGAAGCAATACTCTGGTATTGTAGATGCGTATCTATGGTATGCGTTTGATAGGAAAACAACGTGCGCGATGTGCTGGGTTTGAGGGTGATGACATCATTAGTTGCACCGGAGCGGAACCTTATTCTGGAGCACAGCTGTCAAGAGAGCGAGAGCGACGTGAGCCATGGATTCACAAGATCCAGAAGATCGACAGCAAAGAGCCATAGATACTAGGACACCGCCAGTCTGCATAGATAGGAGATTGCGTCCGTATTGCTCATCTTCTTCATCACTAACACCTTGTCCATCACCACAGTCTTGCACACAGTCTCCGAAAAATGGCGTCTGATATCCACAGTACCTTTAATATGCGTGCAGCCAGGGAACTTGATTCAAATCTATTCGATACCCAGCGTGCTCCCCGATAACACAAAGAACCAAAGCGTGCTCCTCCGCCTGGTACAACGTACTTGCCTGGACAGGAGGTCCTTCATCGCCGAATACCTTGGGAAACATGATATGTACTACGATGACGGGATCACACGCCGCAAGCTCACCAGGTCCCAAGGCTCCAAGATAGACTATACAGTACGCTCGCAGATCGCGCAACTCGCCCTCGACAGAAACTTCACCATGTCCGCCGTCGATCAAGATGGTGAATGGAAAGATTGTTCTGACGCTGGCACCGACGCCTTCGAGAGATGGGTAGACGGCATGGACGAAGACGACGATTTCTATTATGACAGCGCTTGCCACTGGGGCGTCTTGGACGACGACTCGAATTATGATGAGATGGCGGATCGGTGTCCAAGCAACACCTGCCGGATACGCCTGAGAAGTTGATGGAGCTGATTGAGGGTTCGGTTGACAGAAATTGGGATTTTGGGCTTCCAGAAAAACGACCAATGGAAAGGTGGGGGGAACGGGGATGGCGGCGAGGAGATGGGCATCGTGAAGCTGCTCATTCTATAGAATCTGTGTACCTCTTGTCAGTGCGATGAAGCAAGTAGCGTTCAGGGGTCTGTGTCTGCGTGCTGGCGCCCAGGCTTTAGTATGGCTCAAATGCTGTATTGCACATCTTGTTACATATTTGTACAATTCCATGAGGTCTTTCCAACTCCATCAATGCGCATATCATACATCACCCCGTCTACCTCCTGAAGTCAATCTCTTCCGGAGCCTTATACCCCTTCATCGCCTCCTTGAAGCCCTTGCTATTCAGAATCTCATCGACCTTGGCCATCATCGGGCCCTCACGCCTCCTGCTCTTATCATCCGGCTGAATCGCCTCACCAGCACGCGTCGCCGCCTCCAAATCCTCATACTCCCAGATATTCGCCTTCATGCCCACACCGTGCATCTGATGCTCTGTCAAAAATGCCAGCCACGCTTTGACAACATCCGGGTGCCCGTCTTGGATCTGGATCAGCCGGCGCATGGTGATGCGCTCGAAGTTCTCCTGCGACTTCTTGAAGATGAAGACGTCGCGCGGCACTGTCCAGCGCTCGGTGATGCGCGGCAGTGGAATGGGGCCGCGGGCTACAAGGCCCATGTAGTAGGCTGCGCGCACGGCGAAGTCGGCGAAGAGCGTCAGGTTCTGGATCGAGTAGGTGCGGAGTTGCAGATCGCACACGGGGACACCGTATTGGGGCTCGCGGCGCAGCGGGCGCATGTTGACGGCGCGGACGTTGAGGGGCTGGCGGAGTTCGTCAAGGGCGGCTTGTGTTTTGGGGTCGAGTGGCTCTTTCTCGTTCGGCAGCTTGATGCCCCTCTCCCTGGAGGCTGTTAGCGAGTGGGCATACGTGACTGTGTAGGGACGCACTTCGCCAGCTGGATGGGCTCAACGCCGCCGCGCTTGTACATGCGCAGCAGCGTCAGGTCGTCGGGCGTCGACTGCATCTGCTTCCACAGCTTCTGTGCCTCCTCGCGCGTCTTCGGTTCGCGCTTTGCGGTGGCCTTTTGCGCCTTCTTCTGGCTTTTCCACAGCTCCTTGTACTCGACGGGATCCAAGCCCATCTTCTCCAGCTGTTCGTCCAGTGGCAGGTTCCCAGCCTCGACATCAGCCATTAGGGTGGCCATAGTCTTATGCGAAGCGGCATCTTCGGCGTCGCTACGCGCGGTCGTTGTCGAGAAGGGGCGGGCGGCATGTGTGATCTGTATGCGTGAGCCCTGAGCATACAAATATTCCTCGCAATTGCGGGTGCAGTGCGCAGCTGCTGCTCCCCAATCCACGCTACCATCTCACCTTTATCCGCTTCGCCGGCCCCAGGAAGGAGCGCATACATCTCGGCGCCGCCATTGCTGCTGTCGTCGCCGCTGGTGTTGATGATGTCTCCAACTTTCCTTCAATTCGCGAACTAGCCGCGTTCGGCCACCGCCCGGCACGTCGGATTCCGCCGTGACCTTCCCGCGGGGTGATAGTAGATATCCACAGTCACAAGATATTCTGGAATCTAGTCTCGGTGTGTCTCTGACTCCTTACACTCACCTTTGTTTGCATCTTGAAGGTCGGAAAGAAAGAGCAGGGAATTATGGCTTCACTCGATCAAGTCGTTGCACCGAACGCCTATGCGCGGGCTACCGAGACCGCAAACTATGTACGGGACCAGCTCCCTGAGGGTCTGAAGAACCCAAAGGTAGCAATCGTGTGCGGTTCTGGACTCGGTGGACTGGCAGACACAATCGAGGCTGAGCCCAAGATCGCTCTCGACTATGCGAACATCCCCAACTTCCCTCAGAGCACCGGTACGTGAAGCACGAGCAAAGCCAATTAAGAGTTGGGTTCATGCACGCTGCGCTTAAAGAAAGAGATGGGGTTGGAAAGTGTCTTTCAGAAGCTTTGTCTTATTTGGGGCTGCAGGCATTGAGAAATGATTTTTTCATGGTCACTGATGGGCTGTCCCGTGAAACGAAAGAGCTACATCAAGATCGAGGCATAACGACCAAAACACGAGCTGACAGTACATCACAGTCGTCGGCCACGCAGGCAAATTCGTCTTCGGCCAAATCGGCCCCCAAAAGACAACCGTCGCCCTCCTCGTCGGGCGCGCTCACTTCTACGAGGGCCACTCCATGGACGCCGCCACCTTCGCAACCCGCGTGTGCAAGCTTCTCGGCGTGGAAACTATTATCGTCACAAACGCCGCTGGAGGACTGAATCAGAGCTATAAAGTCGGCGACATCGTCTGCCTCAACGATCACCTCAACATGGCTGGTCTTGTCGGTATTCACCCTCTGCGCGGCCCCAATATTGATGAGTTTGGCACACGCTTCCCTCCTCTGTCAGATGCGTACGACCTTGACCTCAGGCGGAGAACGCACAAGGCGTGGACGAAGTTGGGACTGGACAAGGGGTCGAGGAAGTTGCACGAGGGTGTGTATGCGTTCGTTGCGGGACCAACGTAAGTTCATCATTCATTGTTCTATGTAGGCTCAGTGAAACTGATGTGTCTAGCTATGAGACGCGTGCCGAGTGCCGCATGTTGAACATGCTGGGCGCTGACGTGGTCGGTATGTCGACAGTGCCTGAGATCATCGTCGCAAGGCATGCGGGCATCCGCGTTCTGGCGTTCAGTCTAGTGACGAACAGCGCTGTGCTGGAGGCTGGGTCCAAGGGAAGCGACGCGGAGATCCAGGAGATGAACCGCGCAGAGTTGACGGCGCATCTGACCAAGGGCATGGCAAACCATGCTGAGGTCTTGGATGCGGGACGGGAAGCGGCGAAGGACATGGTCGCCTTGGTCAAGCAGGTCCTGAGCGATCTGCATGAGGAGTAGGTCAAATCGAGTGATCGACCGGGTGTGCACTGCTTGTCCTCATAACATAGTGAGGTCTGACAAGAGAGCATAGGTAGGGATGGGCTTGCGGCAAATGACCAGCATAGCCCACAAACGGATAGAAAAAAGCTCGATGATCAAGCCAGTACGACCTGTGCTCAAGGCTTGGTGACCCTGCCCTTGGTGCGCTTCGCCTGCTGCTTCTTGTAGAAGTTCTTGCCACCGCTTGCCTTCTTGGTAGATATGTCATTGTACTTGCGCTTGAAACGACCGCTGCTCTCCTCTTGGTTGATGACCTCCTCAAGAAGAGTCTGCTTGCGGTCTTTGTTGCTCAAACGGCTGCTGAAGAACTCGGTCGGGCCCTCAATGATAGTGCCCACCTGCGAGAACGCAGGGACGTCGTTCTTCGCGTTGTCCTTCTTGTAGTGGCGCTTGGGATCAAGCACGTTCCTCATCTTCAGAAGCTGCAGGTCACGCTTGAGCTCGGGAGTGAGGTCGGTCTTGGGCATGTTGAACCATTCTGCGCCGGCGGTGGCCTTCTTCTCCTGTTGGCTGTCAGCGTGTGGTCGAAGACATACGAGTGAACAGCAAGCGTGTAATGTGAAGTGCCTCAGTGTAACTATGAATAAAAACCATCAGATGGTGCAGGAAGGCGTCCAAGACGGAGCCCGAGTCTGCGTCAGGAAAAAGTTTGGGATAATTATCATCACCGGCGGGGGACTGGAGGATGATTGTAACGTACCTCTTTGCGCTTGCGCTTGTCGGCGATGGGGTCATCGATCTTCTTGATACCGTTAGCAAGAGCCAGCTGCTTCTTGTCGATTAGCTTCGAGTGATCAAGACGAGTGATGTTGCCCTCGGTCTTCTCGTATGTGTCGGCGATGTGCCCAGGCCTCAGCTTTGGAAGCTTGAAAGGCGCCTCTGGTGCAGCAACTGGCTGCAGGGCTGCCTTTGCGCGCATGCGTTCCGCGGCCTCGTTCAACAGCTCCTTGATCTGCTGATCGGAGAGCTCCTCATCGGTGTCATCCTCGAGGAGAGGCTGATGCGCTGGCAATAGCTCCATGTTGGCGTTTGCGTGGGATGCACAGAAATTGGAGATTTCGAGATCGCGAAACTTTTTGAGGGACCACGAGCTTGGACCAATGTCGGCAACAGCAACCTCCGTCACGCCCGGGCCGATTTCAGAACTGCAATAACGCAACAGCAGCCGAAGCTTGAAAGCCGGGTCAGCTTCGCTTCACTTTTTGACACGAAGGGTTTATGATGCGAGTCTGCATATCTTGAGACTTCTCTTAGGTCTAGTGAGGCCAGCGCACAGTGGACGGCTCGTAGAGCCAATCAACATCCTGCTACTCTCCTTTTCATCCAATCAGGTGCCCGAACCAGGATGCTCTTGTTCTCAGCAATGTGCTTGCTGCTGGAAGGCTTTGCTGTCGTTGAGCTCTTTCGAGAACGTCAGATCACGATGGCTGAAGACTAGAGTCCTGTGTAAGGCCGAATGTGACGCACATGCATAGGCGCTGTATCGTGATCGTGCTGTCAGGCCGTGAGCTGTGATGGCTGTTTCCTGTGCAACGATTACCACAAGACGCATATAAGCATAACGTTAGGCTTGCTGCCATTGCATTGGCTTCCAGACTCACTGCCAAACCCACTGTGCTTCTTCCCAAGGTTTGAAGTGTGTTTGTTTTTCGAGTGATCGTCGTGATCGCAGACTAGGCTGAGCGCGGACACCAACTTGAGTTCGTCACCGCCCCGCTTGAGCTTGCTGCAGCTCCCCAACCACTCAAAGCACGCCTCGGAACCAACCACGACCATCTCCAGACACCACCACAACATATTCACGAACGACGATTGGGCGTCACACAGAATATTCTCGGATATTTGGCCATACACGTCGCGATTTATTCCCCGCATTATCTGATCAAACAAGCCTCATTGTCGTCGCGTCACACTGCGCGACACAGCAGTCATGGATCAGCTTCAAGGTAACAACCAGCAGAGGGCGCGCGCTGCGCCAGCTGCTCCCAGACGATACGATGGGCAATCGGGCAACCCTCTGTACGATCCCGCTAACGGCGGACACTATGGTAAGTGCGCACTCTTTCATAGCGCATAGGCGCAATAACGCGCTCTGCGCATTGCGAGTATCGAGCTGACTCTTGCTAGGTGCCTCTGCTGCTGTACGTACGATCGCGCATCCGCGCATGTTATGTGGCATATGAGAAATTGACATTTGGTTCAGATCGCTGCTCAAGGCCACGCGCCCGACCCACAGCTGTTCACTCAGTCGTGGCAGAACGTACGCAGTCCAAGTCTCTGCAAAGCGCGCCTCGAAAGCTTACACAAGTACAGGTCAACCAAGGCCTGACAGGCAACTATCGCGACATCCTCAACACGTACTGGCAACAACAAGTCACCAAGCTCGAGACCGATGAGCACGACTACAAGCTCCACCAGCTCCCGCTGGCGCGTATCAAGAAAGTCATGAAGGCCGACCCTGAGGTCAAGATGATCTCGGCGGAGGCGCCGATCTTGTTCGCGAAGGGCTGCGACATCTTCATCACAGAGCTCACCATGCGCGCATGGATACACGCAGAGGAGAACAAGCGCCGAACGCTTCAGCGGTCTGACATTGCGTCCGCGCTTAGCAAGTCCGACATGTTCGACTTCCTCATTGATATCGTTCCACGAGAGGAGGCGCACCCTCACAAGAGGAGCGGCGGACAGGGCACTGCTCCAGTCCAATCGTCGGCTGCCCAAGTGCCTCCAGGTGGCATGCAGCAGCAAGTGCACGCGCAACACCAGATGCCTCCCCCAGACTACGGCATGGGCCAGCACATGCAGCCACAGGAGGACTTCCGTCAGCCCAATATGTACGCAGGTGCTGTGCAGGCCGACCCCAATGCCTACGGACAGCAGCACATGTTCGACCAGGGAGTGTACGGAGGGTATCCCATGCAGCCGCAGGTGAGTTCGATGTAGCAGCACACATCGCGCAGTATGCTAAGAAATGTCAGATGTATCCTGTCGGCCAACGAGGCCCTGACCCTGCGGGAGCGGGCGACCACCAAGGCTACCGTGGTGACGCCGAAGCAGATGCTGATGCCGAAGGCGAGAGGGAAGACTTTGGCCCTTAGTCCAGGCTGACTTTGCTTTTTGTAGACGAGCCAGACTGTGGCATTCCGATACCCAGCGTTGAACCGTACTATATGACTGTAGTCGTTCCAGACTAAAGTACTCGATTGGCCAAATAGGCTTGGATATTTTAGTGAGGGTACATCACAGGCACTCAGTATTCTTAAGTGATGTCCTTGGGCGACTAGTCTCGGACAATGTTTCTCCACATTTGGCGTTCTCGTGCGGCTCTGCAGCGGCAGCTCACACGGCTTGGTACTTCTACGGTGTTTGGGAGCTATGGGTCTGGTATTGGCACGGCCGCGGATGGCCTGACGGAGTGTTGGCGTTTCCAGATACACACAAAACGAGCAAACTGAATATGCTTCCCTTCCGTTCCACGCGCACGCGTTGTGCGGCCGCGCGGGTGTCCGGTCTTTTCCGAGCTGCTGAAGGTGGGTAGCCGTCGATGCACCGAGGCTCCCCGGAGTGTCATCATCGTCATGTGCAGGTGTGAACGACAGCTTCACGAGCATAAAGAACCCCAAATGCCCCGGTCAAGATGAAGATGCCACGATCTCCATTAGCCCGCATTCGCAGCGTTCCTTGCCTCAAACCCGCCCTGAACGGTCCACTCCACCGGGACCCCGCCGCCAGTCGCCCCTGCCCGCCAAGTCAGCTCGAACGCCATTCACCCCGTCTCGTGCTACAAGCTTCTGTACCTAGTACTTAAACTTCAGGCCCCTACTCTCTGCTGCTTCTCCAGTCTTTCTCCAGCTTCACCTTATCTCTCTCACCTCACTCTTCGGTGCTTCAATTGCTCTTCCCAGAACCCCGCAGTCTTCAGAGCTACCCCGCTCAATCAACAAACACACCACCACAACACACATCCCAACAAAATGGTCAAGGCAGTTGTCGCAGGTGCCGCTGGTGGCATTGGTCAGGTGAGGGTGCATTTGTAGAGCTTGGGAGCCCATCTGACAGTCCACAGCCTCTGTCGCTCCTTCTCAAGTCGAACCAGCATGTCACTGAGCTCGCCCTCTACGATGTTGTCAACTCGCCCGGTGTCGCTACCGATTTGTCACACATCTCGTCCCCAGCTGTACGAGCTAGCCCCCACGCGTCATATACACAGGCAGGAGCTGACAGGTAGCAGAAAGTAACGGGCTACCTGCCCAAGGACGACGGCCTCGCACAGGCTCTCAAGGGCGCCGACATCGTTGTCATCCCCGCTGGTATCCCGCGTACGTACCCCCTCGGCGACTGGACCGGCAATTGACCGAGCTCTCGCTGATTATCCGTAGGCAAGCCTGGTATGACCCGTGACGACCTGTTCAAGATCAACGCCGGCATCGTCAAGGGCCTCATCGAGGGCGTTGCCCAGCACTGCCCCAAGGCATACGTCCTTGTCATTTCCAACCCCGTCAACTCCACAGTTCCCATTGCCGCCGAGGTCCTCAAGGCCGCGGGCGTCTTCGACCCCAAGAAGCTTTTCGGTGTTACCACCCTCGACGTTGTCCGCGCCGAGACCTTCGTTGCTGAGATCACTGGCGAGAAGAACCCCGCAAACCTCAACATTCCCGTCATTGGTGGTCACTCCGGCGAGACCATCGTTCCTCTGTTCAGCCAGGCCAAGCCCAGCGTCAACATTCCCTCTGAGAAGCTCGATGCTCTCGTAAACCGTAAGGCTGCACATCAAGAAAAAGCTTCCTAAGCTGACATGAAGCAGGCGTCCAGTTCGGTGGTGACGAGGTCGTCAAGGCCAAGGACGGTGCTGGTTCTGCTACTCTCTCCATGGCCTACGCTGGCTACCGGTAAGTGGACATGACGTACGCCTCTGGATCATAGCTGACCTCCATAGATTCGCCGACAAGGTCATCAGGGCCGCCAAGGGCGAGAAGGGCCTCGTCGAGCCCAGCTTTGTCTACCTCCCCGGTGTCGAGGGTGGTGACGCCGTCGCTAAGGCCACTGGCACCGACTTCTTCTCCGTTCCTATCGAGCTTGGCCCCAGCGGTGCCGAGAAGGCCATTGACGTTGTCAGCAGCGCCAACGACCACGAGAAGAAGCTGCTCCAGGCTTGCTACGACGGCCTCAAGGGCAACATCTCAAAGGGCGTTGAGTTTGCCCAGAACCCTCCTGCCAAATAGGCTATGATACCCTGATGGATAACGAGCGACGAACACAAAATGGCGCATATACATGGACGTGCACACTTGCTGCATGAAGAGCTACTGCAGCCCCATCTAGATAGCCAAATGGAATCTACTGAAGACAACAACTTGCTTAACGGTGACCACTTCTTGAAGCGCTCGCTATGCCCTGAACGCCGCCCAATGCCGCTGAATAACATGACATGACCCTCTGGATTGACCTCAGTTCTTCGCACCTGCGGTCCTGATCTGGAACGTCGCGCTCGGCAGCGCACTGCATTCTGCCTGCACGCTCGCCCTGATCCCCAGCCCCTCCAAACACCCTCGTATTACACCCGCCGGGAAATACAAGAACGGCTGCACTCTGCCAATACTATTCGCCTCGCGCCCAAGCCCCATCTCATTTATGCCATTCCCGTCCGCATCGCCTTCCCTCAACATGCGCTCCGCGGCCTCGTCGATGCGCGCTTGTACCTCCGGTGTGTACTTCTTCGTGTCGAAGCTCATCCGTGTGAGCGGTTTGAAGGTGTTGTCTGTCAGCACGTAGATGCCGCGGTGGTTGGTCTTGAGGTTGTCGATTTGCTTGCGGAAGAGCAATGTCCAGAGGTCTTTGCAGAGGAACTTTATGCAGTCGAGTGGTGTGGTTGGGCGGGGTGTGTCGCGTGAGAATCTGTAGTCGTCAGAAACGTAGCTAGTGAGTATGGGCTGTGAGGGAGGCGTGCCGTTCTACGACTCCAAGGCCTACGCGGTACCCCAAGCTTTCTAGCCTGTGGAATACTGCCTCACGCGACTCTTCTTCGTCTACTGTTGCTGTCCCGCCTGCGCCCATTGTCCCTACGCCCGCGCCCGCTGCTGTGCTACTTGCGTCGTTGCTATGTGATGATAGCCGGTTCGATTTTGTGGTTGATGTTCCTGTCCACTCTTCCTCTCGCGCTGCTAGGTCCGCTGTTATGCGGTAGGCCATGGGTACGAGCTCGATCAGGAGGAGGTCGAGACATGTCGAGTTGAGGAGCGAGAACGTGGGGTCGACGTAGGACGTGGGTGTGTCGGTCGGCGCTTGTACTGGCTGTGCCATCTTGAGCGAAGTTTGCGTTCGTTCAGGCCTAGGGAAGATCCTTCAATTGCTGATCGTAGCGGAAGGTGCGCCGGTGGGGGAGCTTCGAGATGCTCGAAGAAAGGTGGTGTTGACGTGTGGCTGCGCGGACTTCCTGGCAATGAAGCTAGCGGAGGCTGTGTGAAGAGCCTAGGGCGTGCGAGTAATTTGCTTAGCTACAGGAGCTTCGATGTGATGTCCTGGTGTTGTGTTGTGGCTTGTTGCAGTTGAGCCGCGGTCGATCGTCCATGTCAGGGTCCGATGTCATTGCTTGGCGAAGAAAGAGCGTCCTCGACGCGTTGAAAATCTGCATCGATCAACATCAGTCGGACTTGACTGTTACGAGAACTGATACGGTAATTACGCAAAGCGTTTTCTTCGCAACTGTACGAACTCTCAAGCTGTGGCTTCTGTGACGACCTTCTGTCAACAACTTGTCCTACACCCGCAATGCTGTCCAGAACCGGCACGTGTAGCCGAATCGTCTCATCCCTATACGGCTCAAGGGGTCTGCCCTCCGGCCTCACACGCTCGCGCTTCACATCCTCCTTCCATACGTCAGCAGCACCACGTTCGCGAGAGTCGCCTCCATCAGACTATCAGCAAACTGTTGCTCCGGACATCATCCGAAAGAAGCTGAAATGGGGATTCAATATTTATAGGTACGACTACTACAAGAAGAAGCTACAGGATGGACATAGAGGAAAGGAGCTAGAAAGTAGCATTCAGCAGTTGAAAGAGATATGCTGATGAAGATCAGGTGCGACTATCAGAACGACGATGCATGGAGAGCGTTCATGCGGCTCTGGGACGAAGAGGTGACCGCCGCCGTACGAGGACTCTACGTAGATGGCGACCGAATCGCAGGCGCGCTCGAACTGAGTGCATATAGCGACAGAAAGATGCTGGATGGGGCCACTATCGAGCAGGTTCAGGCCCTACACGCAACACACACGAAAGAACAAGCTAGGCTTGGCCACGATATTTACTTTCATGACTATTGCGTTCAAATCGACACCGACGCACTCTACAGCTGTTTACGCGTCCTACAGCTTCCCGAGGATCAGCAGCTTCAGTTTGGCATGTCGAAGCAGTATCCACGGGACCCAGCACTAGGCAAGAGCCCCTACGTCAACGTCATCCGGCCTCCGAACTCGCTTCATGATGGCAAGAACGTTGCACAGGACATGAAGCTGCCAATTTCTGTCAAGGTCTACTTGTGGACTGTGCTGCCAAGCATGTATGAGAAAATTGGAAAAGACTGGTTTTACCAATCCGCAATGACGGATTTCACTCAAGATCAGGATGGAGTTGTTGTTCAATGATTTGTACGACCAGCCGGCGCAAACCCCTCAAGCCTTATCACAGTGGACATCACTCGATAGAAGGCGAAAGGTCGCGAGTGTACTAGGCGCTTTGTAAGAATACTACCAACACCGCTGAATACGCAGCAGCCGCTGCTAAACTCTCGAAAGGCTTTACCACGGTAGTGAAAGCTATCAGGCCGAGAAAAATTACAATGAATGTTGTAATCACAGCCAGTCTCGTTCGAGCTCCATTCGTTTCATTCAGTACCCACAATGGCACTATCAACATCAGCATGCCCAAAATGGTTATCGTTATCCCTATCGAGGTATCGATCTTGCTGTCGGAAGAGTAATGTATCTCTTCCGGACGTGCACTATGTTTTGGAAGAGGTGGATCCTTTATCCGCCAGAGCTTCGAAAGGCGAAAATGACTCGACTTCTCCAGCAGTCTGCGAAGCGGTGTGCTCGATTTTGGGACCAGCTGAATCAAATCGTCTGATTCATCGATGTATGCGGCCTCCTCTGGTAGTATGGCACCTTCTTGGTTGAAAAGCCAGTTAGCTATGCTCCGCATGTACCGCTTGTGTACAGCAGGACGTGCACGCAGTGCTGAGTGTTGAATCAGAAGCTCATCTGTAGTCCGGTCAATATGAGAAGCAGCTATAAGGCTGAGGAAGAAAGCTTACTGTAATCTCTGACCTTCTTGCTAATGCTTTCAAGCAGAGCTTTTCGTATTGGGAGGACTTCTCTGCGAAAGGAACCGTTATGAATATCTTTGGCGGCTGGATCCGCGTGTTCTTTCTCCAATCTCCGTAGCTCATCCTCGAGAACGACTATCTCGTCTTGCAGATAGAGTAAGAGGCGCGCATTCAGAGCACCAAATCGTCTGAAGATCAGGAAATCGTTATCTGATGCCAGGAACGTCGAGAAGCCACGATACCCGACTTCCTTCCAGTATTTTGACTGATCGTTATCTGCTGCAGTCGCTCCGGACGATTGAGAGCTCGCCGTCATGGTCGTTGCCAGTCCTTGCGGGCTCTGACATGTTTGAAGATAAATCAAGCCTTGTCACGTCATGGGCAGTCAGCCTGGCGACGCACAGCTGCAAGCCCCGCATGCTCAGCCTTCCATTCAGCCAATCAACACTACCATCGACGAGCACTTGCAGACATTCACCGGTGCCCTACGAGGCTGTGCTTGCACGGAGACACTGGGCATATATTGACAGAGTCGCTCGACGCTCCCTGTGGCTTCCCTGATTGTTCGATTGATCAGTTCTTACCTTTCATTGGCCGGTCTCGACACGCATCACCGACGGGTCATCACACATCATGCCATCAAATGATGAGTACCACTCCGATGTTGTAGATTCAGAGGACGAAGTTGATTCGACTCAATGCCACAATTTCTCTGAGCGGAGCATTGCGAAGAGGAGGCTTGAAGTTCCGCCAAAGTCTCTCGATCCCATGCGATATGCGCGCTACACTACCGTCGCCTCGATTCACTTCTACCATCCCGACTACCAACACGTGGAGATCGAAGAGCCATGCATCGAGCAATATGTCTCAAGGTCTGACCACGGGCCCCAGCCAAGGGTCGTCGCAGCGGAGGTGACACGGAGTCGTCGTCCTGCAGTTGGAGCTCCTCCTCCTCAATACAATAATGGGGGCTCTTTGGAGACGCCGAAGCCGATGAGCACCGACACGACGGATGATTGCGACAGCGATTTACGACAAGCATGTACAGAGTGCGGTGCTAGAATTCACCTCCCCCCCGACACGAGCAAAGAATCTATTGGTAAAGCAAAGTATGAGAGGCTCAGAGCAGAATTCCTCAAGATGGTCGATCAAATGTGTCGAGGGAAATCGACTGAGAACGCTGTAAGGTCTGAGAATGGCAGCCTAGATGTCGAGCTTAAATGTATTCCATGTACACGCCAAGAAGCACAGATTTCTGTTGCATTATTCCGATGAATCGAGCGCAAGAGCGCGTGCGACTTGGCTACGTGGCCGTATTGTAAAGGATTTGGAATGTGTTATCCTCGATCGTTCGGCTTGACGAACTCAGGAGCAATGATCCGCTCAACCAAATTATTGGAATCTTGAGGTCTCGAGATGCTATCGTCTACGTTGGTCTTCGGTCGGTCCACATTATTCCTACAATCTTTGTGCCTGTGTCGCATCGCGGATGAGGACTACGTGCCCTCTCGAGTACAATGGTAGAGTACGCTGGCCGTGGCCACAAACACTCCTAATACCCTACGGTCTCTGCAGGTTCTGAGGAGTTGAATGACTGTCGTTCGGTGGTTGCTTTCGCACGTCGCGCAACATGGAGCTCGATGTTCCGACTACACTGCTAATTGAACTCTCAATACACTCTGCAATTCCAGAATCGAGTCGATGGATACTGACGGTGTCTCGCAACCTGGAAAATCTTAATGTGGTTGCATAGACTCCGCTACTATAACATGTCTTGGGTCTGTCCAGAAGCTCGCAAAGTAGCAGCCTGGACACGATATCAAACTCTACCGTAATAGGACACAGAGCTCTGTCAGTCCTTACGTCAAGAGTCAAAAAATGAGGACTACACCAACGTGGATATCGAGACTAGGTTTTCCAACTACCTTGCGAGGGCAAAAAATATCGGTTTCTCCGCTCCCAGAATCGAACTAGGGACCTTTCGATAACAATGGAGCTATTACAGTCGAACGTGATAAACCAACTACACCAAGCGGAGGAATACAACTAATGTTGTGCTTGTGGATTGATGGTTGTCAAGCATGCAATTATCAATATATACCAATTTTGTACGACTCGATGCGATCTCTCACCCGCCCTGAGGGAGCAGAATCACGTGCTCCCTCCTCCTTCTGCGAAATCATTTCATAATATCGCTATGTTGCTTTGAGACTAGTCTTGGGCTCATGGGTCTGGGGTAGCACTATCCGGCTGGTACTTTGCCCATTCGGCTCAGTATAGCGAAGAAGGCACGCCGGCCCCCGCCACAAACTAAAGATGTTTGTGAGGGTGGCATCAGAAAGTCTCTCTTCTATTCTATAACTTTTGTATACAACAAAGAGCTGTTTTAACAGACAATAGTCAAGATGTTATGTGTTGAAGTCAGACAGGTTTCTGAGTTGCAAACACGCTGTGTGGGGCGAGGGTACCCAGTCAAATAGGTGAAGTGACCAGCCGAACAGTGACAATCTCGGTGCCAACTCAGCCCCTTAGGCACAACGTGACTAACCGTCCTGTCTCCACTTCAGCCGAATAGTAGCTTTTGCGCCCCCGCTGTATCGCGATAACTTTCTGTTCAGTCCGATTTTGTATACAGATGCTGGAAACGGCGGTCGTCACCCGTGTGCCAGTGTCGAGGACTTGGCCGAACTTCTGCGACCCGGAGTCCCCAAAAGCAAGAAAGGAAAAGCGTCGGAACCTGCGGAGGACCCTCGGTGGCACTGATGGACGGCGCAATTGATCTATCACGGCCTTTCGTCTACCAAAGATAAGAAAGCTGTCAGGATCTGACTCCTGGGGGGCTTTAGAGGGAAGCAAGTTGAAAGGACCCCAGCGGATCTTGACATCGGAAGCCAAGGTAAAGAAAGAACAGGAGGCTGAGAAAGACTGCCAGAGAAGGGACAATGCCAGCATCGTCTACGAAAGCCAAGACATTCGCTGACAGATGCCCGTACCGACTGACGTATACAAGACACCACAGAGGTCGCAGTACTTCCCTGAGTTCAATCTGATTGCTTCGAGTAGGAAACCAGACGAACGAGGCCGGAAGAGGGACCTGGTTGAAGGCGTTACAGCCTCGCCTCCCCTCACCCACGACACGACCGTTCGCATCGACCCCACTCGCGTTCGTATCTCGACCTCCTCGCTATGGCTGCGTTCGCGGCGCCAGTGCAGCGCGATTACTTTTTCTACGTAGCAGGCTCGAGAATCCAGCTCACCTTGCGAGCTATCATGTCTTGTGCACTGTGCAAGGACAAGTCTTTGTTGTGAGTCCACGTACCTGAACATCCTATCGTCCCCTTTATCTGGCGATCTCGACAGAAAGCGCAATATGCGCACAGTGCTACTGAAATCTACTTCGCACATGGTGAGAATGCTGTAATGTTGCTACGCCGAAAGAATCGAAAGTTCTGTAACAAGGTACGTTATTTGATCATGCTTCTGGTGAATGTTTATATATGCTGGAACCGCGTCGATACCGCGAGACAACCAAGTTTCAGACAAGTAAAACTCACGACATCGTTGATCGCAATACGTATTATTCACTACTGCAGGCCTATATCCACATCCTCACGCAGCCTTCCAATCAAATCGATCACTGCAATCATGCTTATTAAGAAGGGTCCTGATGGACGAAAGTTCCACATGTCGAACACAGGAGTAGATCCTATGGTAGAATCAAGCGAGTCGGAAGAGGGGCTTCCATCTCCTCCGCCAGTTACAACAGGAAGCGTAGCCTTTTCGAATGTTCTAGACGAAGCAAAGGCTGGGACACAAAATATTGAATCCACTGCAGAAGCGCGTTATCACAATACTGCAGCAGGCCGCAACCGTTTTGGGCCGGACTTGCCAGCTCAGGTAGTTATCCACAATTGGATACCTGAGACGCACCCAGCTGGAGCTACAGAAGCGCACGCGACTCTCGAGGAATGCATCAAACAGAAGCGCGATAATCTCCTGCGCGCAACCGTAAAAGTCTGCAAGACGGGCCATGTTGTTCTTGTCGTTTGGTGGACACCCTCTGATCCTCTGAATCGCAAAGGGACATGGTCCCTGGAAGTGTTCGATTGCCGATTCGAGTTGTGGGGAGAGTCTGGCATAGAGGCCCACGAGGAGTGCGAATTGAGCACAGCGAATGATATCGTCAAGACGCTCGCCAGAACCATGGTTGAAAAATGGCAAACAGTTCTGTCCGTTAACGAAGCAAACCCCGATCCTATCTGCGAGTGGAACAAGGATAAGCGAAAGCTGCAGGATGACAAGTACAACAAAAGATCATTACCCTCGCTCAGGGAGATTGAGCGCGAACTTGGTCCTTTGGCGGTCTATGCCCTAAACAGGGTTCCCCGTGGTCAGGGCGAAGAAAGTCGTGGTGATCAGACTGATAAGGATGAGAACGACGAGGAGAAAGAAAGGTACAAGAAGAACCAGAAGTCTACGGAAGAAGAGTTGAAGGCGAAGAGGAAGGCAGCGCGAAAGAAGGCACAACTGGCCCATATAACAGGGATAGTAAATGATCAGAAAGGGCGCCAAGCTCTAGACAAAGAGAATCTTGGGAAGGCTGAGATACTCACGAGAGATGCTCAGAGAAGGGCCAACGGTGCGGGAGGTGTCTGGGACAGTGACAGCCGAAGTTTCGTTTCAAGGTCCAGTATTCCGGGTGCAAGCTCGCTTGACATGACCGGCGAGGTCGAAGATATTCCTACGACCCCTTCGAGAACTCAGAAGGCTGGATCCAAGAAGAAGCCCAGACCAAAGAAGGCAGTAAGGACAGAAGAGGAGGATATGGACCTGAAGCGTATTCGAACCGCAGCACGGAAAGACCGCGAGCGACAGGATCAGGAGGAGAGACCAGCGGAGGAACGACAGCGAGAGTTGGCTGCCCGGCAAGAGGAGGTTGGTTTGCAGGAGCGAGCCGCGCTTGTAGATGGTCAAGATTCGAGTTCAGACGAAGATCTGAACGCTGCAGTAATGGAGGCTTTGAAGCAAGCCTCCTCTAAACCGGGGGTACCCCAGAAGACGCCTACCAATAGGGGTGAAGAGGAAGCCGATAGCTCGGAGTCAACGCAAGACTCTCCTATCGACAAGCCAGAACTGAAGGATCACGAGCGAAGAACGAAGACACGCGCTGCCCTTACTCCAGTAACTCCAGCCTCTCCCAACTCTGACAGCGTCAGACCGCCTCAGCTCAGCACACTAGTGGAGACCAAGCTGAAATCCAAACCGAAAGCTAAGCCAGCTACACCCAAGGCGACCAGCAAGACAAAGAAGGCGAATGCTGATGGGGAGTCAAAGACGGATCCGACAAAGAGTGCGAAGATAAAGGAAGCAAAAGCTTTGCAGGGGAAGGAGAACAAGAAGTACAAGTCTGAAAAACACGTTGCTGATAGCGATCTCGAAAACGATCAGACCGAAGATGTGAAGCTCTCCAGTGACAAGCTGCAGAGCGAGGAAGTAGGCGTAGAGACCATCGAAGTTACCACTACTATTGTTCACAGCGAACATGGCAACGATGTGATTGAAGAAGTTGTCGAGACGACCACCGTCGCAGTCGAGGTCCAGCAACGAGACGGTTCAGTAGAGCGCACCGAGATAAGAGAGACGACCACAGCAAGGAGCAACTCTTCTGAACATGGTGAGATAACTGTTGAACATACCACTCACGTCAAGACAGTCGATCAATTTGATGTGCCTTATCGAGAATTTCCCCACTATTCTCCTCCCTCGTCACCAGAGCGCGAATTGCAGAACGGCTTCGACATACCTACCGATGCACTCGGTGTTGAGGTGCCGATCACACCTCCGCCGTCATCGCCGGCACCATCTGATTCCTCCAGATTTTCTAGAAAGCGCAAGAGCCCATCACCGGATGAAGAACCATGAGTCAATACGACAGCCGAGCAAGAAAAGCCGCCTGAGTCATATGCACCGCCATCCTCGCCAAAGAAGCGCAAGATCACACCACTAACCTCACTTTCCACAGAGGAGGGTGCAGCTGCTGCAAAAGCGCCCACTTCGCCTCACACAGGAAAAACTCTTTCCTCTGAGAACGCTACTTCCTCCGAGAGCGCGACTGCCTCGCCAGGACCCGCTCCAGGCGATGTCGCAACTTCCAACGAACCAAGTAGTCCCAATCCTGCAGAGACCACTGCAGCTGCTGCCCCAGAGGCTACTTCTTCACCAAAGCCAACGACTACCAACCCACCTACTTCGCCCGTGGAATCAGCCAAGTCCTCCGCATCTTCGTCGTGGACCAAGAAACGTAAGGCAACATGGTCGGAAGAAGACGGGGAAGTGACTATCAGCCCTGGCGGGACGAAGCGGATGAAGCGAGCACGATCTAGCGGCGTTGCGGTCAGCGAGGAGACCAAGCAGGAGGAAACTGTAGACGGGGAGGGTGAGACTAAGATCAGTAAGCAGGTACAGGCGGTGATTACCGTGGGACTGGATGATGTTGAGAACGTTGAGGCGGAGGATGACGTGAAGAGTTATGACTCGCTGTTTCATGGGCCATCGTCACAGGAAGATGAAGATCATGCTTAAAAGTATTTGTGGAAGGTATCAATTGCCAAAGTATGGGTTTTCCTTTTTTTTTACTCTTCTCTACGATTCACCATCTAATCCATGTCCAGCGGAACTCCTTATATTTGCAAAGCTCTAGAAGCCCACGAGCTCGTTGGCGCTCTTGCCCCTGGGCTGGAACATCCTCTTGACGCTCTGCGGGTTACCGCAGTTGTTAACGGGAATGCAGATACCCTGGGAGCCGAGATTACCTGCGTAATTGCAGCAAGTATCCCTGGTGCAAATCTCGCCGGAAGCGCAGTTGGAGTCAGAGTCGCACTTCTGGTATGACAGGCAGTTACCCCTGCTGAGATCACCACACAATGGCTTGCCGGTGGAGCCGGTCACGCAGTAGCATAAACCCGCGTTGTTGCAGCGGCCCAAGCTGAATGTCTGGCAGTTCCTGGGGACGCAGTCCAGACATTTGCCGGCGGAGCACTGGCCGCTGTTGCAGACGTTACCGCAGGTACCGCAGTTGTTGGCATCGTTCTGGAGATCCTTGCAGGTATCGGGAGTGGAGCCGCACAGAGTCTGGGAGCTGGTGCAGGGGCAGACGGTGGCGGTAGCAGTGGCGGTGGTGGTGACCGTGACGGAGGGAGTGACGGTCGTGGTAGCAGGAACAGTGGTGAAGACAATCTCGGTCAACTGGGTTGTCGTGGTGAAGAGCATAGCTTCAGTGACGGAAATGGCCTCGGTGAGAGTAGTGGTAGTGGTGACATGGGCAGTGGCGGAGGCAAGACCCAGGCAGCCGCAGGCGGAGTAGACCTCATCACAGCTGTGGCCGATCTGGACGGCGGAAGGAGCAGCCTCACAAGATGGGACAGGTGTGGGTGTGGGTGTGGGTGTAGGAGAAGGCGTGTAGATGGAAGAGGACACGCTGTAGATCGAGGAGCTAGCAATCTCGCTGGAGTAGTAAACTGAAGAAGAGACGGTCGGGTAGCCGGCGTAAGAGCTGATCAAAGAGCTAATTTGCTTGTAGATACTCGAAGTGGTAGGATACTCCTCGTGAGCGGCGGAAGAGGCCTCAGGGTAAGCGTCGTAGTGGACCGAGGACGCGCCCACAGTTGGGTAGGCAGCGGAGCTGGCGTTCTGGTAGTAGCCAGCCCCAGCGGTGGGATAGACCTTAGCACCAGAGTCGGTGTAGAGAGGAGCAGAGTAGCTGCCCCCCGCAGCCTTTGAAGGATAGGCAGCCTTGGAAGCGTCAGATCCATAGTAGCCCTCCTGAGCGATGGAAGAAGCGCCCTGCGAGTACGCAGGCTGGCTAGCACCATAGGCGGCGGAAGTAGCGTGCTGCTGACCCTCGCTCTTGGTGCAGGAAGTGGAGGTCACAACCGGAGTAGGCGTGGAGCTAGTCTTGCTCTTGGTGCAGGAAGTTGAGCTGGGTGTGGGAGTGCTGGTCGTCTTGCCCTTGGTGCAAGAGGTGGACTGAGCCTCGCCATACTCGCGGCGCTTGAGAGCAGTGGTGCAGGAGTAGACGGTGGTCGACTCGGTGATGGTATCGGTGGCAGTAGCAGTGGCAGCAGTCTCAGTGACGAAGCCCTCAGTCACAGTGCTGGTAAGGGTGTTGGTGACGCTGAGCGTAACCTGGCTGGGAGTGGTGATGGTTGTAGTCTCGGTGGCGGTAGCAGACTCGACAACAGTCTCGGTGGTTGTACCGATGTCGCGAACGGCGGAGCAGTAAGCCTTGCCATCGTCGGTGTTCAGTAGAGCAGTCACATCCGTGAGGTGCTCGCATTCGGGAGCTACTTGGGCAATGGCTGCGCCGGCCGAAGCCAAGAGGATGAGAGAGCGGGGGAACATTATGATTAAAATTAAGTATAACGAGAGATGCACCTAAAGAGTGGAGGTGACTTGACTATAGCGATTGACTGGAGCTGGATAGCTAATGAGTGTTGATGTAATGCCGCACACTGTACAAATCGAGGGCCTTCATCTCCTTCATATACTCACCGCAAGGAGAGGGAGACAGCATCGTGAGCAGCCTTGCGCTCGGTCTCCTATCCGTGCGGACTGAGTGGGCTCGAGGCTGAGGGTCTGTTGTTCACGATAGCTTCAACCTCAGCTCTGGACTTGCGTGGTGGAGATTAGATTGCGCGGGACTACCGATGCGCCATGCCTTGTTCGGTGTCGCTCGACCCACCTTGCGCGCATCTGGGGAAGGGTTCGATCCAGATCCTGCATTAGACCTTTCGACTATACTAAGTCGCTGTAGATTGTGGCTTTTCTGGAAATTGTTGTCGTGCAAAGGGAAAGGCAGGACGTTGGCAGTTGTTGTCGCCGATCCCCTGGCGCTTTTCCTCTTTGAGCTGGCGTCTCGTCCTCAATCGAGTCAAGCAGCAGCACAACTTCTGCTCAACTTCGTGAACCACTGACTTTTCCATCTTACCCCGTGCACTTCGGTGAGAGCGTGAAGGCCCGCTTTGTAGGCAGGGGTGAGCGACAGTAAGGGTCTACTTTTGCACTCGGAGTGCCAATGGCTCTATCGATTTAGGCGCTCTGAGCCACGGGTGGTCAAGCAGTCGCTTCGCAGTCATACGATGTTCTGGCCTCCACTGCAACGTGCACGGCACGAAATCCAAAAACTCGTCTGCCCTTGGCCGGGCAAAGTCATCTCGCAACTTTCCAATCTCAAGTTGTCGGGGACGGGAGCATTGCCGACCCAGCTTTTCTGGAAGGTCAAGTCAGCAGTGTATCTCCTGAGGACCATCAGAACGCAGAGGAGTGGAAGCACCGTACTTAGTTCGTCGAAAAACTCTTTGCTGCGCCGAACTGATTCTGGTTTACCAGTGTGCACGATTCTGCATTCGGTGTGAATGTAGTCTAGTGGCTAGAGCAGTTGGATAAGACTTAATCGAAGTAGCTTAGGTGAAAGTCAATGAGCGGGGTTGCGACTGCGTACATCACCAAAGCTGTCCCACACAGGCTTCTTAACGAGACACTGATGATCCCTCCCTCTTCGGGAACCTCGAACGCATCCAAGGCGGTTCGAACATATCTGTAGCCAGGATGTGAGGTATTCTGCTTGCTTAAAAGTCGATAACTGTCAACCTCCGCGATTCCCTCTGATGTCCTACAGTAGAATCCAAGAGTCGCGTACGAATGGTTACTAGGAGCCGTCAATAGTGTCAAAACCGCTAGGAGCACGATGTTAAACAGTGGTTGACTTGAGTTTGCGAGGTGACGGGCAAGATCGCATAGCCTTCTCTTCGATTGGAGCTTAGTCATGTGTAACACTCCTTTTACTTCCACTCAGCGGACCTAGAACCAAATTTAGTACAGTCTCGAAACGAACGGCATAGCACAACTCCGACGATGACATCTCCCCTTCCCAAGGAAACCACGACAGAGACCTGCCAGACTCTACCGCACTGTCGTTGTTAAGCGTCAGACGCCAGAAAGCCATCGACGAAGTAGAAAGGCGGCAATCCAGCTTCCTTCACTGTGTTCACCAGGCAGCCGCTACTTATTAGTCCTCTCATGAGCCTAACTTGTGCTGCCTCATATCTCAGATAGAACGCGAGACCTCCGTCACTACTTCCTACTGGATAGACCGCTTCGATCTCAATGAACCTTGGCTTCTTTCTGCTCCCAAACACTGGTCACTGGGAGGGTTGGGTGTACTATTGGCGGTCTTCCAGTGTTGAGGGCTTGATTGCTGCCATTTAGCTCGCGGCCTTGGGCCTGCAGAACTAGTATGCGTTTGACATGGAATGTAGCTTATTCACCGCACGTGTTTGGACTGATTTCGACAGATCAAGCTCTCGCCTGAGTGGTGAAAGCGGGGGATACCTTCTTCGAGCCGGGAGTGCCTCGACGCATCAGATATGAGCTTCGATGATTCTTTGCATTGCACGATCCAATTCAAGACAGAACGCAGCATCCCTCGCCATCGGTCCAACAGACAAAGATAGACCAATCAGACAGCGTGTCAGATACACTCGGCTCAAGGAGAGGATAATGAATAGGGTATAAAGCCATCTACGTCGCGTATCCAAGATCATCTCTGCACCACGTCTGTGTCCCAACGTCATTGCTTGCTTCCAGCTCTTTCTCTTTGCCATGTCCATGGTCCCACATTCACCCCAAGTCTATCTACTCTTTCTCAATTTCGCTGAATCAAAAACGCTAAAACCAGCCCTGCTATATCCCAAACCTCGCGCGCTAGCTGTGTCAGCAATCTCGAACCGCCTACAGTAGGCGGAGAACCCTGAGAACCATAATTACCAACTGCGCAATCACTCTCAGGACCATGAAAACTGCGCCCAGCGGGACGAAAACCGTGAGGAACTCCCACCAAAACTTGGGCCTAACCTCTGTCTCAATCCAGCCCGCGCCCTTGATCTGCTCGCCCTTCTGATCGACGCTCACACCCTCGTCAGCCGGAAACTTTCCGTGATCAAGATAATGCTGCAGAAGGTCATCCTTCTCCCTCCAGCGCTCAAGCAGCCAGTCGCCAAAGATCTTCTCGTCTCCGAGAGGGATGTCTTTGATGGCGAAACGGCGCCAGTACATATTCACGCTCTTCGGGGGCCGGCCTTGGAAATAGCTCCCGCGGAGGGAGAAAAGATCTTGTCCGTACTGGCCAGCGGGCACGCCCTCGTACGCCACGGTGCAGTCGTACATGTACTCGACGGAGTCGCGGAGTTCCTGGAGACAGTAGCCCAGGCCCGTCGATCTGGGTAATAAGGCGTGTTTGAGGTCGGGGATGTTGTTCTTTGACGCCCATTTTGTGGAGGCGATGCGCCCGTTGTTGCTTAGGTTTGTGCCTTCAGGGAAGATGAGCAGCCACATTGGGCTCAGGCCGCGTGGGTTGGAAGAGGTGATGGCTTCCGGGTTCGATGTGGAGAGTTTCTTGAGGCGGTATTGGAAGCGCTGCTTGTCGGTTGCCCATTTTCGGGAGAGGAAGATGAAGCCGTAAAGCATCATGCCTGTGCCCAGAATGGGAATGTATTTTATCGACTCTTTGAGAATGATGTACAGGTGCCCGTGCATGCTCGATGTGTATGCGATCCACCACAGGTAGACCCAGTCGGTGTAGATCTGGGCTCGTCAGTACACGGCTTCAGATTGATAGGGCGTAGGGAACGACCTGGTGGTTGCTGATCAGGACGAGCCGCTCCGGGAAGTCGGTTTCTATGCGGCCGTCTGCTGTCTTGCGCATCTGGCCGCGCACGCTGGCGTCGCCGCTGATGCGCATCTTCACGGGCGCCCACCAGTATGTCATGGTCGTGACAACGATGCCGAAGTGCTGCTTCGTCATGGCCATCCAGGCGTAGAAGAGGTCTTTGCTGTAGTAGTAGAGGGGCGCGCCGATGGCCTGGGTTACGAAGATGCTGTAGATGTGTCAGTGTGCTTCAAGCTTGTGGTGGCTGATGTGACCGCACCCAACGATGCTCCCGTTGAAGTAGGCAGCAAAGGCGCACATGCGCAGGAACTGCATGAAGGCGCCATGCTTGACTTTCCCACCCGGATGGTTCGAGGACTTGCGCGAGGACAGTTTGGGGCGGCCGTTCTGCTGTGTCTTTCCAGAGGGTACGGATGCAGGCGGATGCCGCTGCCTCAGCCCCGCGTCTGGTGTGGTGTCCATGTTGGGCGCAGGCTACGGTGTTGAGAGGACAGCGAGAGGGTGCGAGTGCGGAGGAGGCGGGTGTGCGTGTGGTCAGGTATTAGGTATAGTGGACGGACGAGTGTGGAGCGGCAGAGGATCATATGTACGGTACGGCGGTGGAGCAGGAACGGAGGCAGTAATCATGTAGGTTCGGGGCTATGTATGGATGCTGGCCTAGGATAGATGGAGTGGATCAGTCTGCAGCCGTCAGCCCACCTCGCAGTGTCCATCTGGTCCCGGTCGGCGCGAAGGACGCTGAGGAAGGAGCTCTCGTGGCTCTTTCCGGACCGCAGGCTTCCACATTCGTTGCATGTGATGCAAATGGCGATGACACAAAGGCCCCACCATGCAGGGATGCCACGCGGGCGGGAGCTCTCGCGCCAAGTCCTCGGAACGTTTGTCGATTTGGTGTCTGCGTCACGGCCAGTCCAGGCCGCCGCAATGTGAACATCGTCTGCGGTGCACATGAAGATCCAGCACCGAGTCCTGCCGTGGCGACTGCTCGTGGGCGCGTCGCGTGGGCGGCACTTTTCCACGACGCGGGCCTGCCGGGAGATCAAGCACATCTCAGAGCTGCCCTCGCGCATCAAGCCCTCGTACGTGCAGTCGCCCACGAACACGCTGCTCAGCCTGCAGTGGCCGTCGCCGCCACGAAACGTCCTCATCACGAAGAAGAAGCGCACGCCCAACATCACCGAGTCCGTCGTCGAGTTCGCGTCGCACATCCACTCCACGTACCCGTCCATCAACGTCATCCTGGACAACGAGTCCGCCAACGAGATCCACGAGCAGCTGAGCTTCCCGGTATACACCTACGATGGCGCCGTGCAGGACCTCTCGGATAAAACCGACCTGGTCTGCACGCTGGGAGGAGATGGCACCCTGCTGAGGGCCAGCAGCCTCTTCAGTCATGTCGAAAGCGTGCCGCCGGTCTTGAGCTTCGCCATGGGCACCATAGGCTTCCTCGGCGAGTGGAAGTTCAAAGAGTACAAGCGCGCCTTCAGGGAAATGTACATGAGCGGTGCGCCCGACACATACGCAACGCTGTCTGACTCTCTGGGAGCGAGCCCGCCTGCTCCACCCACATCGCCCGACGACCCGCTCGACAAGCCGCTCTCGTACGCCGACATCCGCGGCAAGGCCATGGGCACTCAGCGCAGCGCACGAGTCCTGCTGCGCAACCGCCTCAAGGTCGGTATCTTTGCTCCAGACGGGACGCGCATCGGCGGTACCGGCTCAGCAGACACCTACGCGCTGAACGAAGTCACCCTGCACCGTGGCTCCAGCCCGCACCTCAAGATCATCGACGTCTACATCAACAACCGCTTCCTCACCGAGGCCGTGGCCGACGGCATGATCATCAGCTCGCCCACCGGCAGCACCGCGTACAGCCTGTCCAGCGGCGGCAGCATTGTGCACCCACTCGTGCCGTCTTTGCTGCTCACTCCCATCTGTCCGCGATCACTATCGTTCAGACCACTCGTGCTGCCTGCTGAGACGCCAATCACGCTGAAGCTAGGCGAGAAGAACAGGGGCAAGCAGGTCGAGGTCAGCATTGATGGCAACACTGTCACGGAAGGCCTAGGCTCAGGTATGGAGGTACGAGTTATGGGCGAAGACGTGAGGACCACGACGGGTGAGTGGCACGGTGGTGTGCCTTGTATTGTACGAGCTACGGCCGGTCGAGATGAACAGACCGAGGATCACTGGGTTGGTGGATTGAATGCGCTGTTGAAGTTCAACTACCCGTTTGGCGACCAAGACACATGAACCGCGCGACACTGGAAGCATTGTAGGATTGCATGCTGTAAGATTTGCAAAGACTGGCATAGCATGGTTGGCGTTCACTTATCTATATGAGAGAATCAGAGAGTTCGATCATGTCACTTGCTCTTGCCCTGTGTGCTCTGCATCTGCCTCAGTTGCCCATCCGTCGCACGTGGTCATGCTTTCCCAGCTCTTGAGCGTCGTGGCTGCCTCCAGCCTGCAGCAAGAGCGTCCGCCTGGCACTGGATCAAAACACCACTTCCGCTCCAATGCTTCTCCTCTCTTCAGTATACCGCATCAGCTCACCGCTACGCTGCATCTTATACAGCATCCGTTCACTCGTACATCACTCCAAACATGCATTCATGTATCGCTACGCTTCTTTCCATCTTCGCCACCCTAACATCAGCCCTGGGCATCCTGACCGCCAATGACCTGCCGATCCACGATCCTCGATCCTTACAAGCGCCTGTTGGAACATGCTTGACTCGATATACGAACTACTACGAATCGGCATACCAGACTGTCTTCTTCAAGCACCGCGACGAGCCCCACTTCAGCCTGGTTATTCTCACAGAATTCCTCCAGTTCTACCCTCACACACTCGAAGCATGGCTGGCGCAGAAGGGCTTCAATGTCTCCAACCCCTCTGATCCTACCGACGATGACCTCTGTGGGTGGAGAGAGTACGGCAGCGTCGAGGTCAAAGGCCGGCGTCATGGTCAGATAGGCTGGAAGCGCAACGACCTACACTTCAACGCTGTCCCTTTCAGCACTACATCCAGCGTGAAGGTCTCCAGGCCGTATATTTCACACAACGCTCCCATCAAGCCCAGCCTGGAGACGTTCAACGATATCAAGGCGATCCTGCAGGACAATACGCCTCATGCCGACGTATACTACAACCGCTGCATCATGCTGCAATTCGGCCTAGGCATGCTCGGCGGCTGTTTTGCATACTACATGGTCCTTAGCTTCGCTGTAAGCAGACAACGGAGAAAGGAGCTGAAAGCCTCCAAGGACTCGGATGACATCGAGCTCGACCAGATCAAGGTGCAGAGCCTTTCCGGCTCGGGCCTGGAACGCATGAGTACGGACAACCATACCGCCGGGCCCAAGTTCGACATTGAGATCACGAGGCCAACGGCTGCGAAATCGAGTCCTTTATCGACCAGCAGCAACCTTTCTGAACCTCCGCCAATGTATACATTCGATGGCGCTGGTCGCTCGGCGGTGAGGGTGCGAGACATAGTATGAGATTCTCTGCAGGAGTGGAGGTTGATCGGTGGCTTGCATTTGTGCTGCTCTCTCATCTTTGTTGAAGTCGGGTTCCGTTGTCGTTTGCTTGGTCCGTTTAGTCTTTAATCGTTTGAAGCCTCTTTCAATCACACGTCTCCACTTTGATGCTTGCAAGGGTCATTCAGTGTTGAAAATTGCTTTCATTGACCTGGCTGAGCCGTAGCCAAACGCCATACTGACTACCTCCCGCCTAGATGATACTCCCCGCTCAAATAATGTCAAACATGTAGTAGAACATGACAGCACGCGCCGTACGCCATTCGCCGCTTCCCCTGGGTATTGGTGATTGGGTCGAGCGGGGCTGTCGAGAACCGGCACCGGAACCAAAACGCCGTGCATACCTCGCTTGTTGAAAGATTCGAACTCGAACGTGTTGTACAAAAGGGGGTCGCATACCCGCAATACCAAGGGTTACATTACAGATGCACGCGCATAGTGTCGTTGCTGCCAAACGCCTTTCCGCAATTGGGGCACTTGCGGGCGCGGTTCGTAAGGCGGTCCTGCACGCAGTCGTGGCAGAAGAGGTGGCCGCACGTCTTGATGCATGTGTTCTTGACGCGGCTCTTGCAGATCTGGCACTGCAGCATCGACTCCATGAGCGCGGCCTCGGAGGTCTGCTCGCCCTTGCTTTTCTTCTTCCAGATCTTGATTTGCTCGGTGAGGCCGTCGACTTGGGCTGCGAGCCCGTCGCGCTCGGTGCAGGCTTCGCGCTGAGAGTGGCGGGCTGTGAGGTAGGCGGCGTCTTTGGCTTCGACGAGTTTCTTCAGCTCGGTGATTTGGGTGGTGTGGTCTGAGGAGGTGAGGGTGGCTTCGGTGGCTTTTTGTGTGAGGACGCGGTGCTGGGTTGAGAGGTCGTCCATCTGGGAGCGCATCTCTGCGGTTTGCTTCTCGAGTTTGTCGACGAGGGAGCGGCTGAGGGAGTCTGCTTCTTTGAGTTGTGAGACGACTTCGATGGATTTTGTGGCTTGCAGGCGCAGGATGCGGATCTGTTGCTCCATTTCGCCCTTGGCCTTCATGGCGGCGAAGAACTTCTGGTCTGCTTTTGCCTTGTCTGCGTTTGCTCTTGCGACGTTTTCTTCCCAGGCTGCTAGGTCGGCTATCTTCTTTCCTGCGATTGCTTGTGCCTTCTTCCACGCGGCTTCCATCGAAGGGAGCTCGCCGCTGAGGAGCTTAAGCTGATTCTCCAGATTGGCGATCTTGCTTCGCAGTTGCTCAGGTGTCGACTCATCTGTCTCCTTGGGTTCTGCCTCTGGCTGACGTTCGCCGATCTGCAAGCGCAGCCGTTCGCATTCGGACTCCAGGGCTGCGATGCGGCTCTCACATGCGCTGACGAGCTCTTTTGACTGAGCGTTCGATGCTTCGCTGTCTTTGTGGCTAGCCTCGAGGGTATTGTTCTTGGCTATCAGCTCGTCTCGTGCATTCCGGATACGTGCAAGATTCGCTTCAGCCTGTGATACCGCGCTTTCAGATTCGGCCAACGAAGACCGTGACTCGTCGTCGATCTTTATCCGGTACGCAGTCCGCTCAGCCTGGTACTTTTGTGCCTCTTCCCTTAGCTGAATGTTCGTCGCTTCCAAATGGTTGATTCTCTTGATCACGTCTTCGTGCTGGGACTTTAATGCCTTGAAAAGATCCGTTTTGGCGTAGTCGTCGTCAGAGAGCCCGGTCAATTTGACCTTCAGAGCTGACAGCTCCTCGGTCAGCTTATTGTTCTCCTTCTCGACATCCTCGAGCTGTGCCTTCCGCTTCGACGCTTCGGCTACAGCCTGAGCTTTCGCCGTCTCCAGTTCCTCGCTGACAGCTGGTTCCGGGGTCGTGCCGTTGGTGGCTTCCTTCTTGACACCAGCTGACGGCGTCTCCTCCTTCACAGCGGATGCGACTGCGGACTGCTCCAGTTTCTGGACCTGCTGGCTCTTGAACCTGTCAATCTTCTTCTCGGCGACCAGATAACGGTGTGTGGCAGTGTCCAGACGGTCGGAGAGCTGCTCCTTCTCTGTCATAATCTTCTGAGATTGCGCAACGTGCTGCTTCTGCGCGGCCAGCAATTCAGACAATTGGCGCTCGAGGTCTGCAACATCCGGACTCCTGGGGGGATACTTGGCGAAAAGACCAGATAGTGACGACAGAATGGTCTCTTTCCGTTTCGACAGGTGTTTCCTGAAGCTTTCGCTGTCCTCGAACAGGAGCGCTGCAGGGACCTCTCGCGATGACGAGTCACCTGACAGCCTTTCACCGCTCAGGATTTTGATCTCGTCGACAAGCTGGCAGATGGTCAGCCCTGGTTTACTCGATCGCTCCGTGTGTACTGACCTGGTCGAACCATGCATCGATCGTCCGCAGCTCGTCATCGTGGTAGCGGGAGCGGGCCTCGACGTCGTTGAGCTGGGCCTCAAGGGTGGCCTTCTCCCGCTTGTACTCGCGCATCTGGCGCAAGATGGCATCTTTCTGGTAGGCCTGCACATCAATGCGGTATTAGCGTGTGTTCGGACTGCCGAGGCAGCGTGTTCGGGCGGATCGGGGGGCGAACCTCGATGTCATCTTTCCATGGCATGTCAGCGTCTGGATGCGAGCGAGCACCGTTGACGGTCACGGCTTGCCTTTTCGCAGGCGGGGCAGGGTTGTCGTGCCCACTGGGCCTCTTGCGGTCCTCCATCTTGACGTGGCCAAGCGATGGGGGTGCGACGGTTCTGGCTTCGAGCCTCATCGGACAGGCGACGCAGAGAGTGGCGCAGGCAGCTACTCGGTCATCAAAGGGAGATGGATGAGGGGAGCGAGAGCGGATAGCAAATGGCGGATGGCGGCTGGCGTGAGAGAGCGGGCGTGGTGTCGTGTGAGCCCGGGCAGAGTGAGTGAGGAGGAGAGTGGCCTTGGACGAAGAAACGAAGACACGCCAAGTCGGGAGTGGCGCCAGCGAATGATTGGCGTGATTGGTCGGGGTGGGTCTCGACGAACGCGACTCTGAATCACCACGCGCAGCATCGCTCGTCCACGGCCCTTCAATGTCGACATAGCAGCACGCCGCTGCACCGAGCAGCACCCCGAGCGCACCGCGACCATGGCCGAGGACAGCTCGACACAGCCGCCCGCGCAGGCCGCCGACAAAGCGCAGGCGCCCGCGACATTCAGTTCTTTCATCAACAAGAATACGTCGGGCAAGAAGTTTGCGCCCAAGGCCGCACGCCGACGACCAGCTGCTGCCGCCGCCGCGAAGCCTGCAGTGACAGCATCCATACCGATCTCTCAGCCCGAGCCTGAGCCCGAGCCGTCGAGCGCCCCCGCCGAGCCCACTGCTGCAGCACCGCTGCCCACGCCTGCACCCACGCAGCCTGCGACCCAGGCCACACCAGCACCTGTTGAAGCCTCGAACGATGCGACCGCGACCCAAGATCCCACTCCCGCAGCCGCACCAGAACCTGCGCCCGTTCCCACCCACGCAGTCGAGGCGCCGCAGTCACCACCACCCCAACATGCCCCACAGCCTTCCACACAGCGAGTCGATGTACCGCAGTCCGTCGAGGATGACATCGAGGCCGGACGGTCGCCCAAGCGGCGCCGCATTGAGGCGCCCCCACGGCAGAGCACACCGATGGTGCCCGTAGCTGTCATGGTTCCCCCGCAGGACGCCCACACGGGTGAGATCATACCCCAGCAGCCAGCACCTCCCGCCGATACACTCTCCGCCCCATCTGCTGAGCTTGGAGAGTCCAGTGCCAATACCGATGCGACACCCACTGAAACTGAGACCCCGGCCCCGTCGAAGCGAAGGCGACGGACACTGCCATGGACCGCAGTCAACCATCCACAGGAGGAGGGCGGCGAGGCCAGCGGCGCCGCTGATCCGCCTGCGAAGAAGAGGCGGGCGCCTCCCAAGCCTCGAGGGAAGAAGGCAGCCGAGGCCGTAGAGGACGGAGGTCCACAGGAGGCTAGAGACGGGGAGGAGGCTGAGCCCACACAAAAACGACCGAGCGCACGAGCGAGAGGGAAGCGGCGTGCGGAAGCGCCAGAAATAGGTGAAGATGGTCAGCCAGTGGAGCCGCCGCCGAAGAAGCCACGAAAACCGAGGAAAGACAAGGGCAAACAACCAGCTGCCGAGGGCGAGACAGTCGAGGGTGAAGGGGGTGAAGAGGGGGGTGTCGCAGTCAAACCCAAACCCACAGCTAAACCACGCGCACCGAAGAGGAAGAAGTTCACACCCGCTGAAGGTGAAGAAGGCTCCGTCGAACCCAAGAAGCGCGGCCGCCCACCACGCGAGGACACTCCCTCGGACGCCGAGGACCATGTCATCGACCCAGACGCAATGTGCATGGACGATCTGGCCTCACGTAACATCCGCGTAGGCAAGCTCTCGCGCCGCGAAAGAGAGATGCGCAAGATTGACTGGGACGCCGTGAAGCAACGCCGCCGCGAAGAAGACGCCCGCCACATCACGACCAAAGAAGCCCAAGCCGCAGTCGACAAGCTCCTCGAGTCCGGCGACGTCGAGCAAGTCTCCACGGGTCCGCGCTACCACGTCGTCGACGGCCGCATCGAGCTGGTGCAAGACTCCGGTACCATCGACCGCGAGCGCGACGCCGACCGCGAGATAGAAATGATGACCATCACCGAAGAAGACGACCTGACCACGCGCATCACTTCCCGCAGCTTCATGAAGAACAACAAGCGCTTCCCCAACGAGTTCGTCCTGCCCGGCCAAGGCAAGCGCTGGAACGCCCAGAGCACAGAAATGTTCTACCAGGGTCTAAGAAGCTTCGGCACCGACTTCCAGATGATCGCTCACATGTTCCCCGGCATGACGCGCCGCTCCATCAAAACCAAGTTCACCCGCGAGGAGCGCGAGAACCCGGACATCGTCCGCGACTGTCTGAGAGGCGAATCCACGCTCGCCTCGCACTGGGGCGAGTTCCTCGAGGCGAGCCAGCTCCAGGACGACAGCTTTGCGGACTCGGATCGCATCAAGAGAGAACTCGAGGAAGAGGAGGCGCGCATGCGCGAGCAGATCAACGAGGCGCTCAAGGAGAAGGAGGAGCGCGAGCATCAGAAGAGACTGGCGGGTGTCACGGAGGACGGCGATGCGAATGAGAAGGAGAACGGGAAAGGCAAGAAGAAGAGGAAGCAGAGGGATAAGACCGTCACGTTCCAGGAGGAAGGCGTCGAGATCCTGGGCGAGGTCGACGATGACCCGAATTGGGGGCAGGAGTGAGGCGGCGCCTTGAGACGATGAGAGATACCCATATATTTATACAAACGAACGATCAACCACAGCTTCACCCTGTCGGCAGTGACTGGTCTACTACTTCGCGCCCGCGTTCGTGTACCGTGTCGTACTCACATACTCCTTCCTCGGCCCCTTAACATCGTACCTCACTTCCCACCACCGCTCATCTACTTCCCCCTCACCACTAACCATCGCCCCCCCGAACCTCCAGCTCGCAGCATACAGATCCTCGCCACACAGATGCTGCGCTCTGTTCCGCGCAACCCAGGCGGCAGACTCACCACTCAACCCACCCATCTCCACAAACAGCCCACCAACCCCTTCGCCCTTGCCTCCCACCTCGTCTCGACGCACCGACTCGTCGAAGAAGCGGATCTGGATGAACACCTCTTCGCCCCCCGCGCCTCGCGCTTCTGACTCCGCGGTGTGGAGTTGGTACACGTAGCGCCGGCGCGCGGTGAGCTTCATCCCCGTGTCTGTCTCGAACTCGCCGCGCTCGGTGTACAGGAGCGTGTTCGCGAGCGGGGTGGGGGTGAATGTTGCGGTGCCGGTTACGCGGCCGGAGGGGTGCGTGGGAAGTGCGGAAGCGAGGGAGCGTGTGAAGGACCAGGATGAGTTTTGTAGGGCGGCGAAAAGGGAGTGTTGTGCGGAGCGTGTGGGGGGTGGGTTTGGCGATGCGGTGACGGGCTGTGCGTCCATGGGGAGGGCGTCAAGGCGTGGAGGGAGCGGGTTCCACTGCTCGTCGGACTCGACTGGGTTCTTGGGCGATGTGGTAGTGCGGGTCCCTGGCTCCGGCGTGCTCGACATCAGCACGCTGTTTACGCTCTGCAGCGTTGCGCGGCTGGGATTCAAGACCGGGTTGCTGGTCGTTATCCAGCTCAGCCGCTGCTTGATGAAGGTCTTGTTAATGTGTCGGGTTTCTCGGGGCTGTGACAGATCCACTGTGCCGTCGTCGGCTACGTATAGGCACAGATATGCGAGTGCGGTGCCGACAGAGACATCTTTGCCGGTGGGACAGCAGATCAGTGTCTGGCCTGGCGTGGTGGAGGGGATGGATCGCAGGGCGGGGAGCTGGTTGCGTAGGTCGCGCGAGCCGAGCTTGCCAGTTTGGCAGGGGAGGTGTAGATATGCCTTTACGCCCGCGTCGCGCAAGAGCGGTTGCGGTAGCGGCTGGGGTGTGCAGCTTATCACTGTGTCGAAAGTTACGAAATCGATGTTCTCGCTCGCGGATACGTAGAGATTGCTGGTCGGCTTGATGAGGGTGGTGACTGCGTCCATTCCTCGGTCTTGCTTAACAAGTGAGGCAATATTGGTGGGAAGGTCTTCCTCGTTGGTCTGCAGGAGGTCGTCTTTGTTGCTCCAGAACAGTTCCGGAGTGAGACCTTGGGACCATGCTTCGTGGTCATCAGCTGCTCCTTGAATGTAGCCCCCTTCTGATGCCTCGGCGCCACGGACGCGTCGAGATGCTGTGCAGAGGATGACTGGGTGGAAGTCTGGGAAGTCCGGGGTGGTGTGTGGAAGTGTCGAACTTTGGGTCACCCAGAGTGGACGCAGCGGCTTCTGGAGTTTTGATCGTAGTGCCGGGATGTCGGGTCTGCAAACGTCCTGGTGTTGTGAGCGAGATGGTCGACCTTCTGAGCTTATTGGGGGAAGTTGTCATACCAAGAATTGCTGTACGAAACCATTGATTCTCCTCTCCATCTGCGTGTTCTCACTTTCAGAAACGGCGGTCGGCGGAGTGAACAGGTCGAGCGCTCCATCGCCCTTCTTTTCGACGCCGAAGATCGCCCTGTTCATTACACAACACCAGAATGGCACCGTTTTGCTAAGAGCATCTGGCATGCTCTTTCCTCTTCTTGTCGAGTCTACGATAACACAACCACCATGCTGACCGACAACATCCAGTAGCTGCAAGTTTAGCCTTCGTAGGCTGAACGCCCATTCGCCCATGTGGCCGTCCGTGCTCTTGAAGTAGACACTTGAGGCTTTCAGGTTCAGTGGGATGTACCAACTTCCACAACGCTCATTCGCGACAAGCGGCAGATCGTATACATTAGACACGCTTGTCACGAATTCGCTGTCCTTTGTAATTGAATTCAGTCGGTTGGTGATGGACAATGCTGAGCGTTTGAGTGAGGATAGGGTGGTGGAGAAGCTTGGCGTATTTGACAGATGGGGAAAGATGATGTCGGACTCAGTCAGAGGCTGCGTCATGTTCGCTCGCATAAAAACAAGTCCAACCCAGACGTGGATCAGCGTGTGTCGAGAGAAGTCGATTGGACGGCAAGGTTCAGCCTACGGTGTATAGTTCTGCCTGAATATGTGGTTCAACGATGTATCCATGGACGGTTTACAAGCATCGGCTGTGAATAAGCCATGGTGCCGAAGACGTCGAAGCCCAGTCCAGTGTGGGGAATCGAGTGTAGAGATCCACGGCTGGAGTCAAAGAGGCAAGAGGCTAACTGATCACGATCTAGTGCGGCACAAAAACTGCATGCGCGACGCGACGGAGGCGCGCGATAACAGAAATGCGTCTCGATCCTGAGCAGCACTTGAACGACGACTTAACGATTCGAATCTGTTCGTCATATAGCTTCTCTGCGCTATCTAGTCCTGTTTGACCAACAATACGGGCGCCACATAGCTTTTCCGTGCGCTCATGAAGTAATTGACTGTCGCCAGTATTGCCAACGCGCCGAACATCAGCGCAGCCCAATTCATATCCACGGCGGTCGGGTTTGGTGTCATTGGGAAGAACGAGAAGACGAATGCGACAAGCAGGAAGACGAGTGCAAGGTCGTTGACCAGACCGCCCCACTTGCCCAAGCTCCAGCGACGTGCAAGTAAAGGTTCCCCTCGGAGACGCTTCAATCGAACACATCCGATCGAGATGATGTAGGAGAAGATCAGCGCAGCGTTTGAGATGGAAACGATGGCGTTGAGGGTGACGTCCGAGCCAAAGTTGATGCAAGCCAGGACCAGTGAGGACCCGAGACACACTAAGAGAGCGTTCACGGGTATGTCCCAACCAGGACGCACGTACTCGACCCAGGAGGAGAAGGGGAGACCCTTGTCGCGAGAGAAGGCCCAGATCTGTCGCGACGATGCAGCCGTGACGGAGACAGCCGCGAAGAACACTAGGACGACCAGAATTGTGCCCATTACAATCGTGCCTGCAACCGAGCCGGTGGCATTATACACGGCTTGAAGGACAGGGACACCGGTGGGAGACTCAAGCACTGAATCGAGGGCTCCACCGCAGAACACGAACGTAATCATCATAATGATACCGAAGACGCCGTTGAAGAAGACAGCCCACATCATGGCCCTGGGTAGCACGACTGAAGCGTCCTCGAGTTCTTCAGACATGTGTGCTCCAGCGTCTGGTCCGATGAAGCACCATAGCGGCGTAGAGAGACCGACGAGAGCTGATGTACCGAGCGAGCCCCAACCACCGCCATCAAAGAACGTTGTGAACACTTCGGCAGGCGATCGCTCTGCCATCGTCCAGAAAAGGATGAGGAATGCGAAGAACGCGAAGACGTGGAGGGCCAATACGATGCCTTCGGCCAGTGGTAAGTATTGGGCCAGGAAGATGTTGAAGCCGACCATTAGCAGTAGCCAGAGCATCATGATCAAGGTGACATGCCACAGCTCGCCGATCTGGGTTCCGGGGTTGACGAGCAGAATCATGCCGATAACGAGGGATGACAGCATCTGCGCACAGGCTGGGATGCCGGAAACCCACCCAACGCCAGCACTCCATCCAACGATGTACGATAGACTCTTCTGGAATGACGGCGGTGCGAGCTCACTGACCCAGTGGTACTGACCGCCGGCGGTCGGCGCCCTTTGCGGATTGTCAGCTTGACTCTGCGTCTTGTATTGGGGAATCTGCGCACATCGATGCCATCTCTGCAAGCGAGGCGATCATGGCCATCACGAAGAACCAGGTGATGACTGTTATCCAAATGACGCCGGCCGTGCCGCCATTGAACAGGCCGAAGTAGGCTGAGCTTGATTGTGGTCAGTCTCGGCTTGCAGCAGTTGGCATTGCTCTTACAGCAAGGCGCTTTCCCATGTCGATTGGAGAACAACAACGAAACCAACGATGGACACAAGACGGAAGTTTCGCTTTACCAAAGTGTCAGTGGAATCCGCCTGATAGAGTCCCGCTGGAACCTACACGCAGCTCTTGCTTCTTGCCCATTCGATACATGTCCAGCGCATCGTGCGATGTTCCTCCTAGAGCGTCGCCCTGAATGTGCTCGACGCCGGTTCGTCCCATGTCGTACTCCTCCGTGGAGCCTGCAGGCTTGCCCTCCAGAGATAGTGCCATCTGCGTTACAGGTAATTGAAGCTGCTAAGACGTCGCCGAGCACAGAAAGTAGAGGGGAATAGGGGGAGATGCTTTTAAGTGACCAACATCTTAAAATTCCGACCTAACGTTTAACCGTGATTGTACACCCTCCATCGCATAGCAGCTGCCTCTTATGGCAGGCGCAATGCAAGCAAGTGGCGTGGAACAACATGAGGGTCAGCGCTCTTGTCGCATTGGACGGTCGAGGACTTGTACAACCGATAACCGCAGGGGTAGGCTCCTCGTCTGCGCGCGGCCCTCATGCGGGTAAGTCGCAGGCTTCTGTAAATCCCGATTGGGCGTTTAAGGCTTGGACCCAAGTGTCAGTAAACGTTCATGCCTGCTCACAACCACTGCTGCACCTGTGAATACGCAGCAAGCTGTCGCAACGTAGCGTTGAGCACACGTAGCGGTAGTGATGCTTCGCACATGTTCTGCCTGAGTATGACTTATTTGGATCTTGGAGAATCGTGCGGATTCCATGTCGCGGGCAAGTTGAGGTGTGTTGCAAGGGTGGAGTGGCTGCAAGCCTCCGAGAAGGGGCGGACCGCAACGCGCTATGGAGCCGTACCCTGTGAACGTGCCGCTCTCGACATCTCGCTTGCACCACCGCTCCACTAATCAGCCGTCGAGACATCCATCAACTACGCCTTCGTTTGACCGACTGGCAGGATGCATCATTCAGGTCGATGTTGTATTGCCATTGAACGACGTTGGCCCCGAGCCCGACCTATCTTTGCTTTTGCGGACGTGCTGCACAGCTATGATGATGGAGGGGTTCGGCCAATGAAAACGAGCTTCTTCGTATTCTTCGGTATTGCCCTCACACTGGACTCCGTCATCCCAACAGGCATTATATTCGCCACTACTGGCATGGAAGATATGAGAATAACTCATAGTAACTTTCTAGCTTAGGACGTAGGAGGATGTGGAACCACTCACACGGGAGACTAATTCTTCCCAGATATTTACAAGTCCGATGGCTCGTCAGGGATCAAAATCAAGTTTAGCGTCCTCAATTAAGGTTAGACCAGGCTGATACGCTAACAAGGTCTCATTTATTAACAACTTCTTACAACTTCTTGTCCTCTTACTCTTCAACACAGCTACCACAGTGCCCTACAAACATGTCCTACAACCCAGAGAGAAGACAATCAACAGGCGGACTCCCACCAATTAGAGTCCATGAGCAATGTGTTGTTGAAAAAGCCCCAAGCTACCACGACCCTAGTATACCCTGCTATACTGCCTGGATACGCGAAGAAGTTGTAAAAGTTCCAGAAGAATGGTCAGCTTCTGATTTTACTATCACAAATAAACGCCCTCGGCGCTCTTTCCAAATCTACAATACAACACCTCATATTCTAGCTGAGATTGCTGCGCGAGAGACGTTAGGAGACGACAGCTTTTTTATCTCTAAACTTTCTAGCCATAGCCAATGGAAGAGATTCCTTCTTATTATGGATCAGCCAGAGGAATCTTGGGATGAAGATAAAGCGGGTTTCCTTGCTGTGTATTGGGATCATCACTCAGGACCAGAAACGCGCACAAGGCGCTGTACACGCAAGGAGTTAGGCATACTGTTGGAGGACTTGACTGATTTCTTTTAGCTATTTTGCCTTTGTTATTACTTAATGCTCGAATCACAGCTGTTGGTTTTAGGTTTTCTGGGATAATATACTAGGTGTGAAGAAGAAACACCTAATACATACTTTGTACCCATATCTAAGCCAAACTCCTAATCTAAACTTGATTCTAGAATTATCTTCTACGCCGTGTTATGCCAGCACAACAAGGCCTCTATTCTAGCTCCTGCTATCCCAAACTCCAAACTCCCATCAATAGTTGATGTAACCGCTGTCTACGTAATAATAGTCGGAAGTTCAATGGCGGGGTCAATACCATGAGCATCATTACCAGCATGGCACCAACCATAAGTACCATATTCCCCTGACCAGGAGAACGATCTGGGGGTCGAGGGAACTTCATCTTTGCTGCAGTAGCATAACCAGTCAAACCAAACGCTTCGTCCTTCCACTCCTTCTCAGCCGTAGTAAGGGACGTTTTGCTTCTATTGTTGGCGGAAATGTCGATTTGTGCCACTCGGCCTACCTCAACAGGGTACTTGTCCGGATCTGCAGTATCCTGGAAAGTTCAGTACTTTGTAGTCTCAGCGATCTTCTTCGCGTCTGCTGTCGGTGCGTATTTGCCAACGGAACAGATACACTTAGTTTCGGCACTGCCCAGCACAGTCTCAACCTTGTAGTCCTTCTCTATGAGGACACGGGGGAGGTTCAGATCCCGGGAAACCTCTGAGATACCTCTTTTTCCCGTACAATCCGAAGCTGGGGGCTTAATGCACACCGGCTGTTGAGTGGCAGGCCGTTGCTGGCCTGGTTTGGATGGCTTTGTTACCTTTCCTACTTCTCAAATCCGCGTCCGCAACCATCAGCCTTCACATGGTCACTGTCGAATATCTTTTGCGACATTGAACGGCGTTATGGATACGTTACCACAGAAGCTCATCAACAAAATCGTCTTGTATCTAGAGCGCTATCTTGATCAGGCACAGGTCCTTGAAATTAGACAGTACGTACATCATTCTAAGCTCCCACCGTATGCGGTAATTTCTAGCTACTAGAGAGAGGCTGTAGAACTTGTCACATTCCATCGTTCGTTAACCTGGAAAGTGGGGCCTTCTTCGCCAGGATGCTTGAGCAGACTAAGCTTGACAAATGCTCTGCGGCCGAAATCACTTTCTATCTAGACTCTACAGAGGACTGTTCCGTGACTGAACCTTTGCGTATACTAATAGGCGCACTCTATAATCTGTTCAGCACATCTCTGCGTATCTTCTCGCAGAACCTAACTTCCCTTGTTCTAGACGGCTTTGTTGACTTGACTCTGTTCTGACCTTCAAGCCTTGAGACAAGCTCTATGCCCAGCTGACTAACCCTCAGGAAGTTGGCAGTCTTCTTCGACATGGTCACCCTGATTGGTAAGTGGTACTTTAACAGAACACTAGGCAAGGTTGTGGAGCAATTTCGCGACCATGGAGATGCAAAGACCTTAGATCTGTTTGTTACAGCTTCTGAAAAGGTGGTCTAAAAGACGCCAGTTCTTAAACAGTCCCTGCTTAAATCGGAGCTTGGCCACAATATAGGCTACTGGGATATATCGTACCATGCGCCTGGGATCAAAGCAGACAGGGACGAAAACGAAGATGATGCTAAGGTGCGGCGCGCCTACTATTCCTTTGGGGAAGTATGGAGGCTAGATGACTTTATTGCAGAAGCTCTTCGACGTATCAAGCGGGACAGTCATGGGCCGGAGCTAATAGAAAGGTCTCAAGAGCTCAGGACTTGGACGCTTGATTCTCGTTGGAGCTGGTTATGACCTACGTAATACCCACCGTGTGCCACCGGGTGAGTGCATGATTAAGACCACGGAACGGCGTGCAGAAATTAGTCAACTGCTTGGAGGTTTGCAATGAGCATGGAGGCAAATTGATTCAAAGGGGTTAGTGCGGCGTGGCATTGGTTCACAGGTCACAGTTTCATGTATACCGAAAACAGTAATGTACGTAATCTACAAGCGTGTCACCATGAATAATCAGCGTGCTGTGCAGTATCATTACTAGCGAAAGCAAAGATAAGCAAAGTACCTCAAAAATGCCAACAGCACTCATGTACATGTGAACTAAGAAGCTGACACGAGACGACTCATAGCATGAGACTGCATGTTGCGAAGTCTTGCTTGCTGATCGAAGGAGTCAGGCATAATTGGCAAGCACAGAATCTCCATTTCTCGGTCCAGCGGAGTCTGCAAGGGTTGGAAGAGCTGGCCAGAACATGCTGGTTACAAGTAAAATTGCGCCCAAACAGACGACTCAGACTTCCCATGGATGGTACTTTTATTCCAACGAACAGCTAGATGTCACGAGCGACCGCTTCGACTGATTGATCTACGAAACACAGTGCGGCAGTTTAAAGATCAGCGCGGCAGAGAAGGTATGTCTTGTCTCACGACAGGCGACGATAATAGTAGCAGGTACGATCTACCAAATCATGCAGGGCAGCAGGCAGCAGCTGCTCGTCCAGATCTTTGGCTTTCCACGTCTGGAAGTTGCGAACCACAACAGGGCGGCCGGTAAGACCGATGTGAATAATATCGAGTGTTGAGACACTGGCGGTAGTTGCGATGGCTCGTAGAGACGGGGTGCCCGGCCTAAGTAATGCGCGTATGACGATTGCAGTTGACTGATCAAGTTACCTGGCAGAGCTGGCAGCCTTCAACAAAAGATTGACTGCTGTAACATGTAGTCGGCGGACCACCCATGTATGTGTGCTTGTTGCTGACCAACTTCCCTACACCACAAATAGACGGCTTGCTCTGACAGAGCACGCTGGTCAACCAATATGGCGAGAGACGGTCGTTCGGAACGTTGTTATCGTAAACGTTTGTTGGATCAACGGCATCTGGGTACAAGAAAGTCAGCTCTCGACCAGAGAGGTACTCAGCAAGACTTGCCATTGTGTGTGCTTCAATGGCGTGTCAGGTTGTGAATAGTGTCCCCATGTGTGTTGCGGTTGGATTGTAGGAAGCAGATAACCATGGAGTTGGCCCTTGGGGTATATAAGCGCTGAAGTCCTCTGAATGCTTGCACGACTGACGGAGAGCATGTGGAACAACAGATGGAGGTATACACTGACAGCAGATCATCGGGCGGTCACAAATCCGAGGTCAAATTGGGGCAGAGATAGACGAAGGTGTAGAGCTTGGTGCTCAGTCTGTAATCGCACAGTGGCAGAGTGCGTATTGATAAAGCGAGAGAGTGAGCGCGACGGACAATCCTAAGATCTCTGTTCAGAGAGAAGACTATCACTGTCATGGATACGATCGCAGACCGCCTCTCAGCCAGTCACTTTGGCTTGGATTTTCAACGGCTATCGCCGCTTGCAAGCATACACCATCACAACAAATGCCTTCGAAATCAAGCCACGAGCGCGCTTGCTTCGAGATACGAGAGCTTTGCATGATCGAAATTTTTCGTGTCCCTTCGCTTTGTTGATTGAATTGTATGGTCAACCCCACCATAATCGCACGATGCTGCCAACAGTCACGAGTGCTCATTGGCCTCTTTTAGTGTGAGTGAATGCTGAACCGATCATAGCGATTGGACACCGACACAATGCGTACGAACTTTTGATCGATCGGCTCTCTTGTCCAGGAAACGGTACTACTTTCCCGGTTATTCAAAAGCTTTGCAGCGAAAATTCAACCTCCCAGTCTACAAGGTCAACATGGAAATATTGGAGAGGCGTCTGTTCAGAGAAACTTGCTTCACATCCCAATCTAGATCGGCGTTGAGAGTGGTCGGCGTCTTGATGTTCTCACTGCACGGCGCTCTATCTGATTGATCATGGGACGTGACTGATCTACCTTCCCGTTCTGACCAGGAAGATTCCATAGAGGAAGCAGCTGCACTTGTCAGAATCAGGCCACTCTACCAGCCGGGGAATCGCGTGGTTGCCGTGCAAGCGCTGGTCAAACTTTGGTGAAATCCTGGCCAGCGGGGCCATCTGCATCGTCCGAGTAAGTCGAAGTTTCCTGAGAGTGGCAAGCTCATGGCAAGACTGCAAGGTGGACATGTAGGGAAGGCTCGACGCGGACAGCGACACCTCTCGCAATGGACGTCGATGCGGATGTGTGATTCGATTTCATAACGACATGAGCCATCAGCTCTGCAGTTTGCTACAGGTCGCGCTCTTGCGAGATGTATCATTTCCCCTAGGCGGAATGTTATTTAACTCCAAGCCTACTGGCAGTGCAGCATCTCGGCTCGTAGCGGCCCTTCAGAACCTTCTGTTCACGACCCTGTGTTTGAGTGTGTGAATTTGCGCTCCGGACGCCTGTGACCCGCCGCGGCCGTGGACGTCATCATCTGTTGCAAGATTCGCAAGACGGTGATCTGGACCTTGAATCGAGTTGCCCTGTTTTTGGCATACACAACCGTTCCCCCGCCCTTATTTCCACTGTGCCCCAAGTGGCAAAGCAGTGAAACGGCGAGACATTGCCCAGATCGCAGCTTCCACAATCGCTGCACAAGGAGGGTTGCATCCGGGTCTATCCAAATTTGTGTTGTTGACCTCAGAAAGAGGTTCGCGCGTCGTTGTTACCTCATGACTAAGGTCCGCACAAGAGAAGCGGACGCAATTGTCCCGCTACGGTACTTTTCTGATCCATCTCACGGTTAATCACCGGTCGCCTGAGCTGAGGAGTTGTTTTTACGATTTTGGCACCGCGGCTGGCTCCGTGGGTCGGAAGTTGGCTGAAGCTCACACTTGTGGCTGTTTTGGACTTGATGCTCACTCCACGTGCCTGCATAGGCCACCTAGCTGATCAGCAGCGGGCGGATGCTACCAAGGTTCTGCCAGAATAAGCCACAATCTCGGAGAGGCTCAGGTACAAGCTCGACTCTGGGGGGATTATCGTCGACTTTGCATTTGCCTCCGACAGTCGTAACAGGAACCGCCAGTATTGCCTTGCGCTGGATAGCAGGCTTCGTTTCTCGCATCAAACGCATGCACCACGTGCGACTTCTCCACTCAACCAAGAGGGAAAGTTTGCGTGCACTGTTCAGAAGTTGCATACGGAGACGGGATGCTGGTGGCGTGAAACGGTGCTGGTTGCGTGTTTCGTACACTAGAGTGACACCAGATTAACGTCTTTGTGCGAGATCACTGAGTAATCTTGGAGTTAAGTTAGCATACAACAGACGACCTTCGAGCTCGGAGGTGCCGCCGCTGTCATCTACACGTAACTCCTTTCAATGCACTCTCGACTGATGTGACTGGACTAGCAATAGATGCGGTTAGTGAAACTGTTGACTGGCAGGAGACTAATTACATCCTATAGCGCATCATTGTATCTGAGTCATGCGACATAGCAAACCGCTGAGTGATTGCAGTATCTGAAGTCACAGGGTCTCGTAAATGCAGGTCCGTTGACGTCGAACTGTGTTTTCCAGTTGCACAAACCGCGGTCCGAATCGACTGGACATCTCAAGTGGCCGTGCTTCGCGTTAGAGGGATCTACGGCAGTCCTACATGATCAGCCTTGACACTAAGCGCTAGGGTACCAGCTTTCGCTTATTCGACCAACACTGGCAATAAACTTTGAGAACGTGCCGGCAGAAGCCTTCGTCTGTGCCAGCCCGTAGTGGTTGCCAAAAGAGTGACCGCCACCGTTTGTGGGTCGTGTTGTCTGTAGGAAGTATTGATGGGCGTGGCTAGTCCTGAAGAGATGCCCACAAACAAGAAACTCCACAAAGAGCGCATGAAAGGCGGAAGGACACTTCCTGATGATCAGATGATGCGAAACTCCTCGGCTTGAAAACGTGTCTGCGAGATTCATGCAGGTCGATGCATGCTTCCCGGACCGGGGTACTCGAATCTCCCGGAAGTGTCTTTATTCTCCTGAAGATTATTGTGAAATTCTCCGAGTGGCACCGGAGCCCTGAAAAGCAGGTCGTTCTGCAACTCTGTCAGTAACACCAACAGCAATGCCCGAGTTGTTCATCGCGTGGCGTCCGTAATTACGCTTTCAGCTACAGTGCGGCCCGGAGCACCCACCACAAAGTGACAAACGGAGTGGCCGAGACGTTGCCGAGCCTGAAATCATGGTTTGGTGCCTGAGAAAAAGGCTGAAATCATAATGTGCAAGCTAATTACGAAGCAGTCCATTCGTATGTGCGTGCAATTGCTAATGCATGTGGAGAGACTAAAAAATTGCGTACCGACCCTACACAGCCTGGTCGGACGAATTACCATAATTGTTCATGATAGACGGACCTGTCAGATAGATGGCGCAATAATGCACGAGAGATCTGAGTATCACAGGCTCCTATCTCGATAGCGTAACGTTCGTGACGTCCGACACCGCATGACGATGACGATCTTGAGTGACCCGAGGAATTTGTGAAGCACGTGAGAGTCGAAGTGGCCTGCAGGTGGGTCTGGAGATGCAACCCGGGTTGGGCAGATGTTCCAGTGCTGCACCAGTATCACCCTGATACCGCTCAACACGGATATCCGGAAAGCAACTGGAGCAGAAACCGGGGAAGGGTCGGTACTGACACGACCGTTAGGTCGCGCTAAGCAAGAAAGTGTAAAAATTCGTCTCTGTAAAGCGAGGACTGGATAAACGCCGTACTTTGTGGTGAAGCAGCTGACAGCGGCCAAGAGGCTCGAGATCGAACGGGGGAAACTGATTCGTATCGTGCAACAGAGCTCTGCAACCTCGGAGGTTGTGGACACGAAAGGCTCACTCTGGACAGCAGCAATCCATACCGAGTCTTCCATTGTGATCTGTGATTCGAGTCAGTCGCGATTACCGCTACACAGTGGCTAGACACATATCCAATCGGGCCGCGTTTGTGACGACGAAGAGTTACTGCTGTAGGATGGGCGATTTCTGCAGCTGACGTGCAGCGGCAACACTTCGATGATGCTGTGCCGTCGAAATGATGCTCTTGACCTCGTGTACAAATCTTATGCCGTGCTAGTACCGTGGCTACAGGTAGCGTTCACGATAGCGAGACCGAGGGGACCAGCCGCAGTGTGACGCCTAAACGTAGACGTGGATAGCGCCCGTGGTGTCGCGCATGGGTCGTCCTGAAACTGCTTGTCAAAGTGTTCGCTGGTCCAGTACTGGGGAGACTTTGGGGGACTTGGAAGAAAAAGCGCACTTTGGACCCAACGAATGAGAGAAGACTGCACCCACGAGCAGTGGTGTGTCATCGTACGTGTTGTCGTACGTGATCACAGCAGAAGGGTAAGGTGAGAGCAGGCCGCCCACTCGTAACAAGGAATTGTAGACGAGCAGTACCAACACTGTCGAAGAATTGATCTTCTACCCCAAACGAGTTGGGCACTCACAAGTCAATAGTCTCACATCGATGGATGTTCAGCCCGAGCACAAATCATATACATATAGGTGTTCGGACCCTATAATTGCTTTGTTAAGCACCAAGGAGCAACGATACTCCTAGCACTGATGATGGCTGGCGAGTGCAATTGCAGGTCATAACGCGCCTCGACTGTCTTAGTACATCCGACCTGTTGGCACGCTCTCCGCCTCCCGAGCATCACACAGAAGTCTATCTTAACGTCCATCTTAAGAGCTGTGATATTGGACGGAGTTGTCATAAATTTGCGAATTGCTTGAAACCGATAAGTGGACCATCTGTAGGCCAAAGCTGATCGAGTTGAGAGGCGGCCGCTGCCACAAGGGACCAAGAGGAGCTGATGCTGGCTTGGGAGGGGCAGGCGAGTAGACTGATTAGCCACGTTGGGAATTTCTCGCCAGCCGCAAAGGGACAAGTCTCTGACTGCGATGGCGGGGATGACCCTGGTAACACATCACCGCACGACCCCCAAGTCAGAGAGCTTTCCGGTCGATCCAATTTTTCTCGCAGCCAAGCCACACATTACAGGTTGGCCCTAAGCTGCATTTGAAGGCATCATGACGGATCGTCATTGCCGACTGCGATGTTGCTGTGCCCGGGCGATTGTCGCAACTGCAACTCCATTGTTTCCGTACCATTATGACGATGTTCAAACAGGTAGAGTGCAGGTTACATTTCCAGCCGTTCCGATCCTTACCCCTGATCCTCAACGGTCCAGAATGCTAGGGCGATGAATCAGCTGATCCTGTGCAGCAGGCTTGCCTCATGATGCAGCTGCAGCTCCAGGCACAATGCTCCCAGTCGCGTTGTCGTCACCCAGATGCCCATGCTATCTTGCCTATCATATGTCGAGCCAGCATGCACGCTGCTGCATCGTGAATTGGCCTGCAATTATCGTCGCTCAGGGCAGGCTGGGGCCGAATCGAAACAGAGGACTGATGCGGGGCCTGCTGATCACGAATGGATAGCATATACCGCCGCCGCCGGATGTGCACACCGCCGCGACTGTGCGTTACACAAGGTGTAGTAACCGCATCTGCGCATCTCGGGCAGCGAGATCAATTTCAGCGATGTCAACGTCGTTCACAGGTCACGTTGCGCCAAAAGCTGCGGGTTTTCGACGATTTGTGTGTGATAGCATGATTTACGCCCGAGCTTTGCGAATGGAGCTATCCGCATGGCACGTGCCCGCTAGCCCTCTTTGGCGTCCTCTCGTTCCAAGATTGATGAAGGTCGCAATCAAAGCGCGTTCCAAGGCGCAGAACTTTATCGCTGCGTTCTGAACGTCACAAACGTGCATGTTGTTCGGAAGTTTGTTCGACACAAGATGCTGACAACCGCGGGGAAAAGCGTTTCCGCAGCGCAAGAGCGACTGTCAACAACCCGGGAAGTAGACGCGAGCGGGTGAAACATAGCGCATCGTCCCGGCTCCGCGAGTGTTAGCCATGTCGGCGCTGACCGTCGCATCCTATCGCGCTGAAGACAGGCCGCACTTGTCCGGGAGCGGAATTACACCCCAGCTCGCCATGCTTGTCGTCTTTGCAGAGGAGTGCCTTATCCCGCGCACATCCTTTCCTTGGCCTTCTCCGCATCGCTATGCCTTGACCATCCGAATCCGAACTCGAAGCCTGGAAGTAGCCACGCGGTGCCACACTTTGGCCATGTGGTGGGTCATCTCTCGGCCCAGTACGACGTGCATTGCTAGAGCTGTTCGTGGATGCACAGTGTCACAGCCGGAGAGTTTCAGGGGAGTGCCTCATCAGCGGCCACCGTCCAGGAACGTGAAGCTTACGCTGTTTTCTTAGCCGTCGAAGACCGGCTGGCGTGGAGTCATGGATGACTAGCTAGCCGTGAATGGTGCGGTTATGGAAGTGGAGAGCGCAGAGAAAGCGTCTCTGAGCTGCGCCGATCGTCTCAAGGGCCAGAACCCATGAACGGGCAGACGGGGCTGGCGGCGAACATCCCCAGCAGGGCTGCCTCATGTTCAAAAGCTTCCCCTTCACGGACTAGAGCGTCCTCAGCAGGGGCGATCGTTACGCTACTTCTCGCCAGCAGCTGTCGGCCAGCCCAAGCAGGTAAGGCCCTCCCAAGCCGCCAGAAATATAGCGTGTCGTAGTCGCAAAGAAAGCTGCATTTCTCCTTAAGCACCTCACCACTGCGTACAGCGTTCGTTCACTACTGTCGCATCTCGTGCATATCACCCCTCACGCTTCACCTGCCATATTCATTCTCGTCCTGGTCAGGCAACGTCGATTATCTCCGATCTTCTTATCCCAGGTTGTCAAGGCTGAGAGTAGCGTCTCTTCGCGTAGTTACAGGACTATGCCTGCTCATTGAAGCCGCCGTCGCCGTTACCACTATTTCCTCCCCTCTTATTATATTGTCAAGGACGCGCCTGCTTTCACAGCCAGGTAGCCTCGCAATTCGCCGACACCATCATCATATAGCTCTTCAACCCAACCTGATCACTCCGTGGTACACCCGCTCCCGCTCCCTTACCCTGTCAACTCTCGGTACGTGCGCTGTCCTATTTCCACATCAAGTAGACTGCCCGCATCATTAAAGAGGTCCCTAATCCCCCAATCAGTCTCACCCAACTTGTTCGTCCGAGACTGTTGTCTTGTCAACACGTCGGACTGTTCACATCTATACTCCGTCTCATTCTTTTCTTACCCCGCAACGAGCGTTTGACCCTCTCACTTGTAAGTGTTAAGGCCAGGTTGGGTGCAGTTCCCTCCTTGCTAACATAGTTCAAGCGTTTACACTGAGAGCGTCAAACTCCAATGCTCCCGCGATTCCTTTCGGGTTAAAGAACTGTCGAAATACCGAGCTCCTTGATTACTGAGCTTGACTGGCCTAATCCCACAACGCAATTCCATCTTCTTTCCTCATGTTGCAAGGAATTCGGGCATCGACTCTAACGATGCCTCCTTTCGGACACGATTTGTCCATCGGTGGGGTGTCGAAAGTTGAGAACTATGGAGACAACTGGGCTTGGTCGCAGCAGCCATCCACATATCAACCCACCTACACGAGCACATTCGATCCCTCCATGTACGCAAACGCGAACTTCACGACTCACCTACAGCCACAATCCCGGCCGCAGCCGCGTCACCACTCGATCGCAACGTCCCATGTCCTCTCTACCGGAACTGCGACACCCCCACCATCAAGGCATCAGGTAGCAGGAAATATGGTCAAAGCGCAACCTGCCTTCAAGCCCACCTGGACAGGGTTCCTTGACACTACTAAGGATGCTATGACAGTCGTCGAGGCAGCGTTGCAGGGTCGTCTTAACCATATTAGCCGTCGGCCTCACGACAAAGAAAGGGCAGAAATGCTCACGTCTGGGACTGTTCTAGTGTACGAAGAGAATGCATCCGGCATCAAGCGCTGGACAGATGCTGTACACTGGTCCCCAAGCCGAGTCATGAACAACTGCCTCATTTATCGACAATTGATGCGCGCTTTAAAGCCTGAAGAGAAAAAGACTGCTCTGAACCCGTCTTGTGGCACGAAGCGCAAACGTAAGGAGAGTGCTGGGCCAGCAGTCACCAAGAACGGCGACAACGTCAACAACTCCGATGATGAGTACGAAAACCCCTCGCTTGAGGGGACCTTTCCAGGCGAGAACGAATCTGCTGGCAGGGTGTATGCGAACTTCGCTCAAAGTCTCACTCCAGATCAACAGCGCCGTTTCTGTGGTTCCCTCATCGATAGCTACGAGTTCAAGGAGGGTGGGCTGATGAAGAAAACCATCTCGGTCAAGTACCAAGGCACACACCACCATGTCATCTCGTACTACAGCTTGGAGGATGTTGTCAGTGGCAAACTCAAGCGACCTTTTCAGGATCCCAGGCTTGAGAACATACAGCCACGACCAGAGCTGCTTACTGGATGGAAGGTCAGTTTGGAGGACGAAGAGAGTAAAGACATGCCGCTCATCGCAGGCTATCCCCAGCACATTCAGCCTAGCCACGTACAGCACCATGCTATTACTGCCGTAACACAATCGGTCGGCCCACATGGGATGATCCAGAGCCATGGCCCACCCCACCTGCAGGTCCCGGACTATTGGCAAGGTGGACACGTTCAGCAGTATGCACCAAGCCATCAGAGCTCACAACACTACGCATCACCTCAATCAGCCGCAGCAAGCAGTGCGCCAGCGCATCCGTATCACTATCCTGCCCAGGCGCCGCCAACACAGCAATATGTCCAGCCACCTTCGCCCCAGCCTTACCCTTCACCGCAATCTTCCAACCAATCCTACCCTGCTCCAGCCAACCCATCCCACCATTACACCCCGCATGCACACGGCAGTCGACACTACTCCATCGACCAACAGCAGCAGATAGGACCACAGTATCCTCCTCAACTAGCTGCACCACACTACGCAGCTTCCCATCATTCGCAACCCACCCCTCCACCGTCTGCTCCCCAGTATGCAGTGCCCTCGGCACCAAGCTTCGATGTCCACGCGCCCGTCCCTCAGAGCGCGACCTCAACGCAGCCATCTCCACCTGGCTCAGTCTCACAGCATGACCCCCAAAGGAGGGCGTCGGCTCCTGTGGCTCTTCAGCCATACGCTCGAGCACCATACCATCCAGCACCACCTCATCCAGCAGCGTACTATGTCGAGGATGCGAAGTACCCTCCTAATACTCAACATGGCTATTAGGCTGTAGTATTCTCTTGTCTCATAATTATTTACTTACCGCGCATTACTCAGATTGAAACGATATACCTCAGACGAGGGCAGTCACGGTGGTTGGTTCTGATTGCGATACCCCTTGAGATTAGTCACTATTCGGTGAAGGCGGCACTTTGCTACCAACGCATATTGTCTTTCCTGGCATTCATTTATCACGTACGTTTGGCGCTGGCGGTTCGCTTTGCGTTTTCCCCTAACGACTGTTCTCATATTCAGCTTCTGTATCTGTACGCCGCGGGTTACTAATCTTCACGAGAAGTATATTGATGTTTGTACAGCGTGCATCAGCCTGCTTAGCTTCGGCCTTCCTTCATCCACTTTGGTCTGTGTTATGCCAGCACAGTCAATTACCCATTATTTTGTATAAATATAATAATTGTACCTACATAATTGCGACAAGCTCTTGCACCAGTAGAGCCATGTCTGCTTACACACTGCATGCACATCAACCTAATGCACAGCCCATGTCGTGCCCCTCAAGACTCCAGTCCTTATAAATCCACAATCCACCCGTGTCTTAATTTGGAGAGAGGTGCATCATGATACCCCGCACGAAATCTCCGGTTGGTAGGAACTGCCGACTTGGATTGGGCTAAAATAACGGCTCTCACGATGAGCATACGCCTAGGACATCGCGAGGCATCTTACATCGGTGGAGTTGACGACGTCCTCGCAGCTTTCCATCTTACCAAGCTCGAAGACTCACTGCTGCGACATCGCGGTCCACTTATTCAGGCAGCATGTGACGATCATCGAATGGGCTTTCAGAAATCACCTGCGCACCCCTGTCAGCTCACGATTCAGCCAGTCCTCTCATTGCAACATCTTCTACAGATTGAGATGCGTTCTAGGGTCACCGAAACAGGACCCAGCGATTGTGTCGTCACGTCGTCGCTATCCTTTCCATCACCCGTCCACGCGACTGCCAAAAATTTGAAGGTCGGTCACGTCATCAAACAATCCCAGCACTCTTTCCAACCCGAACCTACCCATCACCCCCCGTCCCTTCTCGCACGAGCAAAACCTCGTTGCGCAATTCACATGATGACAGATCAACATTGATGCGACACCCATCGCAGTTGCTCGAAACATTGGACGTCTGGTTCCTCACATTGTAGTCGGTCAACGTCATGTGCTTAGAGGATGTTAGATTTCTCCGCACTCCCGCGCTCCGCACAACCTCCACCAACCGCAAAAACAGCAAATTTTGCCCATCAAAAGTCCTTGCTTGAACGGACTGCAACGGGAAAATCTTCTTCTACTGGCCGCTCCGAGCCGTGTCGGACGCTATTGTATCCCGCGGCCCCTGGTGTGTCGAAGTCATGGGCAACATCGAAAAGTCATGGGCAATCACTAATTGCCTTCTGTTCAGTGGTCTCCTCCGGTGCTCCGGTGCTCCGGTGCTCCGATACTCCAGCCACACACTGTGACACACACGTTGCGCTCTGACACCCGAATGCCGGACGTCGATCAGGAACGAGTATGGTGGACCCGCCACACTCCGCGTCTATCGTCTTGGACCCTCTCCGATTTTCGAAGCGATGCTAGCGGTTAGATGACTCGTTAACACGCACATGGCCGCAAACCTTGCGGCGCAGAGCTCCGTCGCGTAATTGTGCGAATGCGAAGATCAACATCTCAACATCAGAAGCAAATCTCGGCCGGCACCGGCACCACGATGTCGCAAGTCGACCCCGGCCTATACACATCGCAGCAAACCAGACACTGTTGATCTCAACTTCTCCTATACGGATGAAACTGGTCCGTCGATAGCGTCTCGCTCATTGCGAGCATCCCCGCGGAGAACTACGACCACCGTTACGGACGCTTGTTCAGAGCTTGATGCCGTTTGACCGACCGCGGACTTGGATCTGTCATCTCGAAAAACTGCAGACACATCGACATGTGGAAGATCACCTATGAAGGGTGCTTGCTAGGCATATTTGCCCCCGCCAACGCCTCCGAAGGGCCGATGAACATACTGTGTGTCAACAACAACGGCCCAGCATGCTTGAGGAATGTCGTGACGAATTCAGAATGACAATTACTACAGACAATCTAGTACATCTCAGCCTCGCTAACAGAAACAACGAGTGTGGCAGTGACTGTCAATGCTTCCATGCTGGTCGAGACGAAGGGTCAGTCTTTGGTCGTGATGAAGAACCAGCCTTGACCGAGAGCTTCCGGAGCGGTCTACCCTTCTTCTGATTGACCTCCGGCGCGAAGTCTTTGAGACTGATACCGTCCTCCTGTAACAGACCATCTACCTTGGAGTCTTTCTTCGCCTTGCCTTTGTCCTTGGCCGATGCAGCGGTTGCCACTCCAGTGCTGGGCCCAGCAGCCTGATGTGTTGTGGATACCACGTTCAAAGCATCTTCCGGCCCGAACGGATTGCTGTCGGTCGAGAAAGATGCGTAATGCTCTTGCTCGCGCGTGTACTTGTTGAATTCTTGCATGGTCTTTGCGAACGGGTTTGGTCCATCGATCAAATTCTCGGGCAGTTCAGTCAAAACAACTGCTGTCGATCTTTCCTCGATCTGCATCTCAGTGGGCCTGGTCATAATGCGTTGCGCCCGTGAATCTTCGCTCTGTCGCTCAGGCGAATCGACCGGAGTAGATTGTGCTGGTGGAGTGTCCGGCCTAGGCAACTCCTCACTCGGCGGCGGCGGTGAGCCTCGCAAACTGCGTTGGTCTTGATACTCATCTCGCATCTTTCTGATCACCCCGAATGGGCTGTTGTCGACCTTTACAGCAGGTTCTGGAACGAGCGGCCGATATCTGATACCCTCTTCCTCCATATCGATGCCTGCGTTCCATTTGTATCTACGCATCTCGCAGAACTTCTTATTGAACTCGAGCACGCTTCGACCGTTTCCACCCTTGATCTGCTCGAGCCGCGCCCTGGTGGCATTGAGGGTCGACTGCAGCATGGCGAGATCTCGCTCCAACTCCACTGCATCGGCCTTGGCTTTGGCCGCCTTTTCGGTATCTACGTGGTCCAAGCGGCTTGCGAGTACTGCGCGTGCAGCGTCCTTATTACTTTTGTACTGGTTGACACGTTGTTTGACAGCTCTAGAGTGCTCCTCGAAGGTTTCTTGATTGGATACCTCGTCGAGGATCTCTTTGTCGCCCTCAACACTATTCACCAAGGCCTTGGTGATGTTCCGAGACATTTTCCAATGCCCCTCTTGGATGTCGATTGTGCTCTCAAGCTTTTCTGGTCTGAAGGACATACCGACGAACAGTCCATTTCTTGGGACTACAATCTTCTCTTTCACGGACACATCTGATGCATATTCCCAGGTCGAAGCGCTCACCAGATCCTCGAAAGTAGGCTCGTCCAGCACTGCAAACCCAGTCATTCCTCCAGTCGCGGTTGACATCTGCAGCTTGGGTATCGTATGCTCCAGTCTTCGGAGACGCTGCACTTTCGCCTCATGTGAGAGTGCTGGATCCGCTCTGATGCTCTCCATAGCTTCGCACAACGTGCACTTATCGTGCTGCGCCACAACCACTTTGCCGAAGCGTGCCTCACCGATGAGTTCAGCCTGGTCTTGCTCTGGCTTCGATTTGGGTATGGAGTCGCGCCAGCTGCTGACGAAGTTCAGGGTTGAGCGCTTGGACAGCCACTTTTTCCATTCTGTTTCGGACTCTTGCAGTTCGGTGGGGGTGACCTTGAAGCGTGCTCTTAATGCTGCCACTTCTTCGGCCTCAAGGATAGCTCTGCGTTCGGCTTCGGCTACGGTAGGTGTTAGTCTGTTCTGCGCGTGAGTGGTCATAGACGGACATTACCTTTTTTTTCAACGGGAGTCTGCTCCAGGTGACATTCCCTAACAGTGCAGGCATTGTCTTGAACGGCGGAATGCTCTTCCTCGGCCATCACCGGCTGTGTACCGATGGCGTTGCTGAGCATCTGTTGGTGAGTTGCCATCTTCTGTCTTCGTTTGCGCAACCGCGTGTCGTGGCTGGGAACAATGAGAAACAAAATGCAACACCTCTCAAATTCTGTCTTTTGGTAGCGGGTCGCTTCAGACTGTGCGTGGATCGTGAGGACTTCAAACAGCTGGTATCCTATCACCATCGCTAAGGGTCTATGCACGATGTCGCATTTCCCATTGCCCATGCTGGGTCATAGTGAGGCTGCAACACATTATTGCCACGTAAGAAAGTATTCTTGCATTTCCATGGAATCTGTCATTGCATTATCCGTGCTGTCCTCAACGGACCAGTCACGCTCAGAAGGGCTACATACGAACTTCTCGCTACCAACAAAACTGTGAAAAGAGTGCCGAAGCAATTCAGGGTATCGCAAATCATGACGCTCACCACTACAATACACGCCGGAGTGTCTCACAACTGCACGTCGTCGTCTACAACCATCTGCTCTGCAAGAGGCTGTTCCACATACTCTGGGTAGTTGGTGCCATAGATGGAGTCATCGTCCTCGCCTGAAGCGTCCACGTCGCTTTCTACCTCCGCCTTCTGTGCATCCTGAGTGGCTTGACCTCCTCCGGTCTCCGCCTCATCATCACTTTAAGAGCGCTCCTCACCCAGCGTGAGCATGAGATCAATGACCTCTTCCTCGGACTTCTCACGCATTGGGTTGGCGGGGTCCACTTCCATATCGTCCTGTTCATGGTAGAGCGCATCCTGATCGCTACCAAAGGGATTCTGGTTCGTCGATGCCGTGGCCTTCTCGACCTCTCCCGCAGACCCGTCCTCGTAGGGATCCCAGTTGCTCTCTTCCTGCAGGCGCTGGAGCTCAGCAGGGTCAGAGGCAACACTGGTGGCATCAGACAGGGGCGTGGAGGCAGTCGCATGTCCTTGCATCGGGATAGCCGCCATGAAGGATGGTCCAGGGAGGCGTCCAGGGGTTGCTGGGGAGGGAGTGGTGAGACCGAACGAGGGCTTGGACGTCTTTCGGCTGCGGATGGCGGAGTCAACATCAGCCGAAGGAGGTGGTTCGAAGTTGAAATGCTTATGCATGAATGCGTTCTTGTCGAATGGCTCTTGAGGTATCTGTAGAACCGTACCTCCTTCGAGCGGAGTGAACTGGAACTTTAGTGGAGCTACAGGAGCTTGGAGACCTCCAGCGCTGGGAGCGGGCGCGGCGGCTTCTCTGGCAGGCGACGTGGAGGCTGCAATGTGTCCCTTGGTGTTTACTATAGGCGTTGATAACGCTGCGCGGAGGCCCTCAGGTGATGGCGCACCTTCAACTGAGACTTGCTCATCGGAATTGGTGACTTTGATGCCCGAAGCATCGCCGCCTTGGTCGCCCTCATGTTTATAGTCGCCTTCGTCATCGGCATCTCTGTCGTGCATATCTTCATCGCGCTTGGCTTCGTCGTGGCTGTCGTCGCCGCGCCTATCCTCTGCGTTCCCACCTCCTGTATCACTGCCTTGAGGCGCCAGGATATCTAGCCTAGTCTCACATCCGGTGACGCGATGCCCCAATGACTTGATGTCCTCGTAGTCATGTTTCAAAGATTGCTTGTGCTCCGCGAGCATGTCGGAGTCCTCCTTCAGCCATTCCCCATACCTCTTGATGTCACTTTGCAGCTCCTCAATGTTGCTGTTGTATGTGCGGCACGCTTCAGGCATGGTTTCGTTGATGACCTTTGTCAAGTCTTCATGCAGATTTCGAAGATCGGCTGGGACATGCTTCAGCTGCTCGAGATTCTCCATATGCGGACCAACATCCATTGCAAATGCATTGATGCGCTCTTGGAGGTCTTCAACCTGTGCAGGGACGCTCTCTTGCTTCTTGAGCGAGCGCTGAATGTTTCTGATCTGCTTCTCGACCTGTTTCTGTAAAGTGGACGTCTTTTTGACCTCTACCTTGAGAGTGTTGATCCTGCTGTCATGCTCCATATGTCCGTCTGTTGCGGTGTCGACGGAGCTCTTCACACCGGACAATTCTTCCAGCTGGCTGGCGTGGTCCGGGAGCTGAGTAGCGTGCTGCTTGAGAGTGTCCGCAATGGCTGGATCTGCGCTTGTGCTGACACTCCTCTGTCCGTTTGGATCAGGCAAGGTCTTGAGCTTAACTTCAAGTGCGCTGGCACCGGCTGGGACTGCGGAAAGTGTAGTAAGCTGCGCCTGGTGATCATTGACCGCGGTCTCAAGTTTGGCAAAGCGTTCCAACAGATTCGTATTCACAGTGCTCAATGCCTCGTTACTTTTGGTGAGTGTCGAGATGGTGGTAGCCTGTCTGAGGACTGTAGCCTCGAGCTGATCGATGCGTTGCTTTGTGTAGCTGTCGGTTCGGCTGATGCTGGCTCTCATCTCGTCAACAGTAGCCGAGCAGTTGGTCACATGTAAGGCTTGGGCATCGAGCTCTTTCTGAGCCTTGCTGACGGAATCGGAGGCGAGGCTTGCAAGAGTCGACTCATCCTGCATCGAAAGAAGCAATGAGGTAGACTCTTCTCGCTGCTCAGTGTCGTACTTGAGTTGCTCATTCTGTTTCTGCATTGTGGTCTGTAGGTCCTTGACCGTAGCTGCAAGCTTGTTATGAGCTTCGGAAAGGTCCTTGACGATGCCGATCTGTTCGTGCATTCTTGCGTTCGTATTTGTGACAGTGTCTTCGAGGTCATGATGGGCTTCAAGCGCGATTCGGCGGATCTCTGACTGAAAGTTGCGGTCAATCCTGTTGCCAAGGTCGGTGAGAAGTTGCTTGTGGACCTGGTCCTTGACTTGGCCGATGACTTGATCAAATTCGTCCCTGTGAGGCTGCAACACGATATATCTGTTGATGACTTCCTCTCGTGGAGCGATGGGCAAGCTCCTCACAGCGACTGTCTCATTCTTTACAGTAATGAGGTCAGCCTTTACTGTGGCAAGCCCGTTCTCGAGGGGCCTGACGATCGCCTCGTCGAGGGCCTTGAGATCAGCGACGGTGCTCTGCTGAGTGCGCTGCTCCGTAGTCTGGAGACTTAGATGCAGCGTGTCTTGGACGCTTTCAAGGATAGACTCTAGACAAGGGTCAGTTGAATCTCCAATCAGACAGTTCGCGACACTTACCCTCGATGTGTCCAGATGCAGGACAATTGTAATCGTCCTCGGTGACGTCTCCCCGAGCACCATCGGTGCCGCCTTCGCGGTTGACCACGATATCGTCCTTAATGTTGTTAGAGGCGTCGACATGCGCGTACACCTGTGCATCTACCCCACAGTCAGCCTGGTTGCCTTTACAAACGATCAAAGTTCTATTCACCTTGGCCGTATTCGGCAACAACAAACATCTCCGGGAAACACCAGACCAAGCAGCGGATAAATGCCCAGATGGCAACGATCAATACCACCCAACCGACATTGTCCTCGAGGTATGAGTAGCACTGCATAAAGGGCAAGCGGAGCACCTGCGGCAGATTCGTGGCGATCCACGACGCAATGCCGCTGAGAGGCGGTTGCGAGGCGGCCATGACGGCAGGTGTTGAGTTTGGCGTCAAGTCGACGTGGAGTAGTGTGCGGCCTGCAGAACTGGTGGTGGTGGAGGGTTGTGGTTGCGATTCTGCAGTGGGCGAGCGCAGATGTGGTGTTTGCGGTGCAGGTGGTCGCAGTCGCGGTCGTCAAGAATGTTGGTGAGAGGTTGCGCTTTGTTTAAGGGAGAGAAATCTTTGTTATGGGGTGCGCGAAAGGCAAATGGAAGGCGTAATGCTTGGCGCGATGGTGTGAAGTGAAGACAGTGGCTCGTGGCGCTGCTAAGACATGCTTTCACTCAGTCTTGTGGGATGTAACAATAGAGCAGATACATTCTGAGATTTGTTGTCGATATATTTAGGCACCGTAGGAGTCCTGAAAGTCCAATTTGGGGGTGGGTATGAGTGTCTCTTCTTATAGACGATGCGGTCTCGAAAGGGAACGGCGACTTTGACTGCCGCGAAGACATGGCTGGTATGTAGCAAATGAGAAGCATTGATAACACTAGGTAGTTTCGTGAAAGAAATTGATTGCAAACTCGAGACAGCACATGGTTGGAGATGACAATGACTGAGAGCACAAAGACCAAAGGTCAGGATGATAAGACAGGCCACACCGCTGAGAGGATGGAACAAAGCCTGAAGTAGACTAGAAAGAACGCTCCAACTCAATTCAGTGATAAAAGCCTAAAGTGATCAGTGGAAATCGAGTATGCCTGATGTACACAGCAACCAGCAAGTCTTGCACATCAGCTCTCACAGTGAAGAACTTCTGTTCAAGGCTGATGGCAGCTCGTTCAGATCTACCATGCGGTGCTCTGGATAAGTGGAGTGGAGACAAGTAGATGGTTACCTAGCGAATACCTACGTATGGTATGCTTGCATATATTGTGTTCCTTGGGTATCAAATTGCTGCAATAACGCCGAAGCGTACCAACTGGAACGAGCTCGTTTCTCGTTTCGATCATGCTGTCCTCGGGCTTCGAGTGTGGACTGAGGAGCTGTAGTAAATCAACGCCGAACTGAACCAGGGTTGACGCTACAGAAGGTTTTCCAGGCAGCGTCGTGGAACCCAAAGCTCGTAAGGGGTCCGCGTTGTGCGACGAAAGCGAGGTATATCGAATTGTAGGAGTCCTACTCCGATGACTCGCCGCCGGATACGTCTTGAGGCTTCTTCTCTTTCTTGTCTTTCTTAGACTTCTTCTGGGGAACCTCGCCAGCGTCTGCCGCATCCCTCCCTCTCTTCTTGTCTTTGCTCTTTTCCGCTTCCATCAATGCAGATTGCGCGACTGCTCCCACTAATGTACCCTCTTCAGCCGCCCGTGCAGCTGCTTCAGCTTCAGCTTTCGCTTTCTCTTCCCTCCTCTTTGCAACCAGCTCAGCCTTTTGCTTCGCTGCATCCTGGATTGCATGGCTGTTCTTTCTGATGGCATCTGCCGCTGCTGCAGACGATGCATTGGCTTTATTCTGCCCCTCTCCGCTGCCAAGCCACTCGTCCTTGTAGCCCCAACCTGTCAGGTACACGCCCATGAAGTACTTCTGTAAGTTACTGCCCTTCTCGTAGACCATGGGACGCTCCTCTCGGTACTCAAGTTTGATGTCATTGACAACGACCAGCGCCGCGAGCTTGTTCTTTGCGTGTGGGTCTTCGATGATCTTCTCCTTGAAGCCCAGCAGCTGGGGTGCCCAGAGCTCTGTGAGCCATTTGTCTGCAGTCTCGTATCCTTGCTGTGGGTCTGAGAGCACAACACCAGCAACATAAGCCTCGAAGACATCGGCGACGACCTTCTTCCACGCCTTTGAATTGCGATCCCACTGGTTGTGGTGCCGTAGGCGGTCTGTAAAACCGTACGCTTCGGAGAACTTGCCTAGCATAGAGTTCTCGACGAGGCGTTCACGCCAAGAGCAGAGCTGAGGTACATCGACGTGGGGGAAGCGGCTGTAGAGAGCGTGGGAGGCAATGAGCTCGATGTAGGCATCGCCGAGGAACTCGAGGCGTTCGTAATCCAGGTCTAGGTCAGTGTAGGTGCCCTTCTCACCAGCTCTGGTGATAAAGGAACGGTGCGTGAACACCGCGTCGTGCAGGTGAGGCTCGTCGATGGGCGGGAGTGGAGGAAGGTCTTTAGCTTCTTGTACTTTGCGGTGTACGTATGGAGGTATCGCGGTCCTTGCTACTGTGCTTGGTCGCTTCTCGTCGAGTTCGCGCATGGAGTCTGCGGAGGTCGGATTCGGCCTGCCTGCAAGGAGGTGTCTCAACTGGCTGGCGTGATATAGGATGTCTCGATCAGCGTCTGGTCTCGTCTCTTCAGCAACAAATCGGTCCAGTAACGCTACAAGTCCTGTGTGCATATCATCCCTGGACAGTTCGCCTGTGAAGCCAGCGCCCTGACCGCGACGATGCTGCTGAGGGCCATTGCTGCGCTGCTGCGGGTAGCCGTGTTTCTGGTCGCGGTCTCCATTATTGCCGTAGTGTCCAGGGTTGTATGAAGACTGGTCCGAACGGCTGCGCTTGTCGAGTCGGTCGCGACCGTCGTAGTGATTGGAGGAGCCGCCTCTTCTCCGCGACATGTTGGAAGGGTTCGGAGGGGGTTGAGAGGGTTGCCGGAAAGTTCATGCATGACATCGTTCGGCGGTCCGCAATTTTAGCGGCGCGCCAAGCCAAGTTCTTGATGAACGAACTCCGCAAGACCACCGAGGGCAACATCCATTGCGCAACGATGGCGGTCCCACGGGCAAGAGTATTGGACTTGATGAAGGTGAGTGTCTCTTTGGGAGTGGATATGCATTCATCGCTGACCCCACAGGCGTCCTGCCGCGTCTTCAACACCACCTACAACCCCGAGCGCGTCCGCATCGGCTCCCACATCATGCACCAGCGCCTCAAGGGTGCTTCAGTCGCCTCCTACTACCCGCCGAGGATAGGAACAATTGCCCAGCTGCGATCGCTGTACCCTCAGCACGAGCTGACGGACGACGCTGAGGAAGACTGGCTCGAGCACCTCAATGTCGCTAGGTCACGAGGAAAGGCGGTGCCGAAGAAGAAGAGGACGGCCGCCGGTGCGTTTGCCGGATTCTCTGGGGAGCCTGGAGCAATTGCTGACATTCTGCAGAGTCGAAGAAGTACAACAAGAGGAAGTAAGCGGACGCCCGCCACGAGATACCCACTACGGGACGCTGTATATCAACTGTACAAGAGAGCATCGGACGGCGTTCATCTGGCACGGGAAGCGCCAGAAATATACAGGTCTCAGAAACGCAATCACATCCATCATCAACACGCACGCATGCCACAGAACCAGCCATCTTCTTGACCCTATAATTTGCTCTTCACACCTATCTCCGTCTTCCCCTTCACCACTCCATGCTCCTTCTCGAACTCATCGTCCCAGGGTATCCTCGCGTTTGCGTGGGCTGGCTGTACTGGGACGTTCACTTTGTGATGTTCGACTACTGCGTAGATGAGCTTTCCGTCCAGACTCGTCATTTCTCCTCTGATCATCGCCATCTGCTTTCCTACGCTCATCACCTTACTGACCAGTCGTACTGTTGTGCCAATCGGGACTGCTTTTAGGTATGAGATGTTGAGTGTTCGTGTCACACCGCCCATGAACTCCCAGAAGCCTGGGCGCGCAAGAGGGCACAGAGCGGTGGTGGTCGACATATCGAAGATAACTCCAGCAGCGCCGCCGTGCATAACATCTGGCTTAGATTAGCCAGGTGCAAGATTTGCTTTGATTTACTATTCGTACTGTTCAGGTTGGAGAAGCCAGGCGCAATGTAGAGCTCGTACTCGACAGAGCCCTCAGGCCCGGCGTCCACCAGCTTCATGTGGTTCATGACCACATTGTCAAAGTCCTATGTCAAGTCAGTGATCATCTCCAAATGCAAGAACCGAGATACTTACGACATGGTCTGTCGGCCGCTTCGAAGCCAGAAGCTTGTATTTGTCGAACATGGCCTGGACGGCCGCCCTGGCCTTCCTCTTGCCTTCGTCCACACTCATGATTGCTGAAAGTCGCCACAATGAACCTGTGACTATACTTCCTTCGCACTCGAGACTGCATTCGATATCCTGGACAAGCGGCTACATACAGCTGACATGGTCGGCGACATGATTCGATGGACGGCGGGGATCAGCGTGAAGCTTGAGGATTGCCTCGGCTCCACCCGCAGCGCAGCGCGCTTTGTACCATCACGAACGAGTCGCGTGCGTGACTTGTGGTGCAAACACGCTCAAGATACTTTCGCACAACCTCTGCGATGCTCGAAACGATAGATCTGAGCACGTTCGATGGATCTGCCCTAGCTGCCTCACGTCGGCGCAACCGTGCATCTTGAAACGAGCCTTGTGGTGCCTGACAGCCGCAAACAATCCATGGCGATCATTGGCTCTCCACCCTCGTTTCACGACCATCAGCTCGCGCGGTTCCACCTCCGTCATGACCTGACAGACTTTCATGGTTCGCCGCTTGTTTGACAGGTGTGCTTCTTTGACACTCGTGCCTACTTTTTCTAGCTATTTCTAGCCCATGGGATCTTCAAGACCGCTTCTATCCTTCCCCTCTTTCCGGTCGCTACTATAGAATATAGTACTTTAACCTAGCTGACAGCTTGCCTTCCACGCTGTCAACTTCTTTGTTCGCTCACACTCTCGCATACTGCGCAAGTATTCTTTCAATATGGGAGCAGATACCGCTCCAGTGCCTCCGGCGCTGCGGAAGAGAGTGTTGAAGGTGTTGTTTATTTCGCTGCTACTCGATTTGGTACGTCATTCCCTTTGTATCACCGTCGATGCTCGCTGACCAGAGCCCCAGATCTCCTTCACGTTTATCCTCCCTCTCTTCCCCAAGCTCCTCGAATTCTACCGCAATCACGAGACCGGCGATCCGAACACGATCCTTTCCAAGATCCTCGCGGGTCTGAACGCGTACAAAAACTCGTTCGCGAAACCAATCATCTCCCGCTACGACATTGTCCTGCTCGGCGGAGCCCTCGGATCCCTCTTCTCGCTATGCCAGGCCGTCGCCTCGCCAGTGATTGGCACACTTTCAGATAAATATGGCAGGCGAACGGCGCTGCTCTGGTCCATGGCCGGCAACGTGCTCAGCGTTGCGCTCTGGGTCGCAGCCACCGACTTCCGCACATTCCTGGCGAGTCGCGTAGTGGGAGGACTCAGCGAGGGCAATGTGCAGCTCGCCATGGCGATTGCGACTGATGTCAGCGACGACAGCCAGCGCGGCGCAACAATGGCGCTGGTCGGCGTGTGCTTCAGCATTGCCTTCACGTTCGGGCCTGCGCTGGGCGCGTACCTTTCCACTCTGAACGTGATGGCGAAGAACCCCTTTGCTATGGCCGCAGGCTTCTCGCTGTTCCTGGTCGTCACAGAGAGTGTCTACCTCTACTTCTGCCTCCCAGAGACCCTCCCCTCCGCATCGACTCCTGCCGCGAATGGCAAAGCAAATGGCCACGCGAAGGTCGAGACACCGAGAGCACGCGTCCGAACCAACTCGCACACACTCCTAAACGCCACACACTTTTTCTTCATCCTGTTCTTCAGCGGCATGGAGTTTAGTCTGCCCTTCATGACGTACGATCTCTTCTCCTACGAAGCCAAGGACACAGGCCGCCTCCTCGGCTTCATTGGACTGATTGCATCACTGCTCCAGGGCTCGGTTGTCAGACGCATGCACCCATTAAAGGTCGTGCAGATGGGCGTCGTCTCCTGCACGATCGCGTTTGTACTTCTTGGCCGCGTGCAGACACAGGGCGCCTTGTACGGAGCTGCGGCGTTGCTCGCTGTGACAAGCGCGACGGTGGTCACGGGCTTGAATAGCTTGAGCAGTTTCGAGGCGAGCGCAGATGAGCGAGGAAACAAGCTTGGAAATCACAGGAGTTTCGGTAAGTCGCACACAGTGCGCGTAAGAAGCCACTAGCTGACATATTGCAGGACAGGTTGGTCGCGCCCTCGGGCCTCTTATTTTCTGCTCGCTTTACTGGTGGGCAGGCCGTGAGACCGCATACGCGACTGGCGCCGCAGGCATGGTCGCAGTGGCCGCGCTAGTATTCGGAGGCCTCAAGGTGCCTCCAGGCACCGAGAATGTTGGCAAGAAGCCTAAGAAAGCCGTCACGAAGGAGTCATAAAGGTGAAGAGATGTTTGGATCAGGGTGTTTTGATCTTAGTAAAGTCAAAACGCTGCTCCATGTGTACATAGATGTAGAACGTCGAGATACCCATAGGCGTTGAAACTATCTCTGGATTTCACAACAAATTTCAGGCGTGAGCAACAATCAGTGTCTCTTACAGCTGCCTCACGGTAAAGACCTCGTTCAATCTTTGCACTGCTGCTTCCTTCCTCAACTTTGATCGCACGTTTTCTCCCGCCGTTGATGCCACGCGAGATTTGACGTAGTTGTGCAACACTCACCTCGAGAAACACCAACATCATACAACACTCAATATTCAATCGCATTTTCGACTACGTCAGTGAACATGTAGCCGCACAGCCAATACTATCGTCTCCATTGCACCCAGCCTCGGGCCAGCTATCGCCGTAACCCCAGACGCCACAATCGGCGCTCAACGCACCCCCGCATTGCTTAGCGTCCGTTCGACGTCGACCTCGGCATCTTTTTAGCTCCTATTCGGAGCTTCGAGCTTCCCCGAGTCGTCGGTCCTTCCTGAGCATTGTTTCGGAGTGATTGCATTACTTTGCTCGTCTTTCTTCCACACGGTACTCCACGTCCAATTGGATCTTTACACTACAGCTTTCCTATCGACAAGTCCCCTTGACGAGTGTGCACCGCTCCTGAGTAGAGTCGGCAAGATAAGGACAAGATGACGGTTGCCGCGACTGCTGCCTCGGTGGCTGCGATAAGCAGTCTCGCCGCGTACATCAATGCGAAGTATCACATTGGGCAGGACCTGAGGATGCTTAAGTTCAAGAAGGGCGCCGAGAAGCATTATGCGGAGCTTGGTACGTTACACCAGTAGGAGCAGACCTGCCACAGTCGGGACGTGGCTGCTCGCTTCATAGATGGATCAACAATATTCGCACCACGCACCACACCACTTCGCTTTGTGCTAACTTCCTACAGTAAGAACGAAGCGCCAATGCCTCTGGTACTCCTTCATACCCCACGTCCCGAAGTACGCAAATGACCTATGCGTCTGGTCCCGCGAAAAGACCTACACATGGCAGGAAGTCCACGACAAAGCTGTGCAATGGGCACACTTCTTTCTCGAACAAGGCGTCAAGCCCGGCGATATGGTGGCTACGTACCTCACAAACTCGGCCGACTTTGTCGTTATCTGGTTGGGCTTGTGGTGCATAGGCTGTGCGCCGGCGATGCTGAACTACAATTTGCGTGGCGATGCGATGATCCACTGCCTCAAGATCGCGGACGTGAAAGTGGTGCTGGTCGACTCGGACCCCGAATGCGCCGAGCGTTTCGAGGAAGTAAAGGGAAAAGTGGACGAGCTGGGCGTCACGCCCTTTACCGTCAACAATTCGTTGCTCGAGAAGATCTACTCAGGCCGTACCGACGTGCCCGGCGATGAGTACCGCGAGCGCGTATCTGGCTTCGACCCAACATGTCTCCTCTACACTTCTGGTACAACGGGACTCCCCAAGGCTGGTAAATTCATGATCAACCGCTACCATGAGCGTGGCAACCCAGACACACTACCTTTCGACCAGACTGCCGGCCCCGGAGGTGACAGGTGGTACTGCTGCATGCCACTCTTCCACGGCACCGGTGGTCTGGCTACCATGGCAGCTCTTACGGGCGGTATGAGTGTCGCGATCGGCAAGAAATTCAGCACCAGCGGGTTCTGGGATGACATTCACGATTCTAACAGCTCCATGTTTGTTTATGTTGGCGAAGCCGCGAGGTACTTACTTATGGCGCCACCGCACCCCCAGGAACGCAACCATCGCCTGAGAGGCATGTACGGCAACGGTATGAGGCCGGACGTGTGGATGCGCTTCAAGGAGCGCTTCAACGTCCCGGAAGTCATCGAATTCTTCAACTCGACTGAGGGGGTGCTGGCCATGGTTGTCCATTCCAAGGGCCCCTTCACAGACACCACCGTTGGTCACCATGGTGCTATCATCCGCGCCGCGCTGAAGAATGTGTACGTCCCCGTCTCAATTGATGCTGAGACCGGCGAACTAGTGCGCGACCCGAAGACTGGCTTTGTCAAGCGCAACACATACAACGAGGGCGGCGAGATCCTGGTCGGCGTTCCCGGAGAGGAAGCATTCGCGGGATACTACAACAATCCGTCTGCCACGAAGAAAAAGTTCGAGCGCGATGTGTTCAAGAAGGGGGATTTGTACTACCGTTCCGGCGACGCTTTACGGCGTGACGATGATGGACGCTGGTTCTTCCTCGATAGGCTAGGCGACACGTATCGCTGGAAGAGCGAGAACGTGTCGACTGCTGAGGTCGCGGAGGCGCTTGGAAAGTACCCCGGTGTGGGCGAGGCCATCGTCTACGGCACCCTCGTGCCCAAGCACGACGGGCGGGCTGGATTCGTTGCACTAAGGCTCGCGGATGGTGTCGATGCGAAGACGTTTGATTGGAAAGCACTTCTCGAGTACAGCAGGAGCAAGCTGCCGAGGTACGCAGTGCCGGTCTTCTTGCGAATCATCCGGGTTGGCTCCAACACGGACAATCAGAAGCAGAACAAGGGACCGCTGAGGCTGGAGGGCATTGACATCGATAAGTATGGCGAGAAGGTGCCGAATGGGCAGCACGACGTGGTGCTGTGGGCGAAGCCGGGGGCGAACACTTATGTCAGGTTTACGTTGGAAGATTTGCAGGCGCTGAGGGATGGGAAGATCAGTATATAGTGGACACTTCAAGCCTGAGTAGTTGCTTCACTTCCAAAGACATTCCTCGACCGTTTGTCGTCCATGGACGCTGATTCGCCATGTTGCTGGCCCCACGACGGACCGTTCCTTGCTAGATAGCAAAGCTTAGCCAATCCTAGGATAATTGGCGCTTCGAGGTCTTGCCTTAGATGACACCCCAGGTGAACCAAATAGCTCGCACAGTCACGATGCCTGCAGGGTCCGTGTTCTGCTCAGCCTCGTCTGCACGTGAGTGGCTTTGCAATAGCTTCAGTCCAAGGCTGAGGCTGAGATGCGCGGCTTACACTCCGCGTTCACGGCGAGAGAACAGATCCCACGGCTTCCCAGTTTTTATGTTTGACGGCATGCTGGAATTGACGACGGCTTGAAATCTTAGCGTCATGGCTACGATCTCCGCAGTGGACAAGCACAATGCAGGCCGCACCTCTGATCACAAGGCTAAGGTCAGCGATCGACGGGATGTTCCTACAGGCACCTTGGAGCGAAGCAAGCAACGCTTATCTCGCTTGTTTCACCGACCAGTTCGTTCGGGCACTCGAGAGCCGTGGTCAGACACGCACAGATGGGGCGTTTACTATCCGAAGGGGGTACTCTGGTACTTAGGAAGCCATGCTCAAACCTCAAGCGCAGAGACAGAATCGCCTGAATGGCCAGTCAAGTCCCAACATCTTGACGCTGATCTGTCTACATCTTTGACATCTGAGCATCGGTTCGAAAAGTAGGAAACTTCTACTGAAGCTTTCGTTGTCCTATCCTAGCTGATACCATCTAGTGTTACATCAGGCTTCTCGAACGGTCAACGTTCAACCGTCTTTGTTACCAACAACATTACTCCAGCGCCTGACGCCCCGAGCCAAGATCCGCAAAGCTCGCGCAGCAATGATAAAGGGAAAATTGGGCATGATCGAGTATCTTCTCCGGGGCGTCGATGGACTGCCTCCTTCAATAACGGACTGCCGTCTTCTTCGGTGTCTCCAGATCTTCAAGACTTAGCCACCCTTGACACTGCAAAAGAAGGAGGTACAAGGCAGTCTGAGGCAGAGGCAGCTGACTGGAAGTGGCTGGATCTACCAACCGCAAAAGCTGCTGGCTCGCCTCCACCTCAGAAGGCCTATACTTTCCCGGACACCATCTTCCGAATAGACGCGGAATCCACCGAAAAGCTGGCGAAGATGCGATCGGAGAGGTCCGAAATCAGTCCTGAGAAGTATGGTTGGACCATGGGCCATTGTGTTTTCAAAGAAAACGAGCAAGACACATTGGAGGTCGTCAACCAACTTGGCAACGGATCCATCGGTTACGTAGAAGAAGTTCGACGATTAGACACTTCATTCCCAACCCTTGTCCGCAAACGTATAATCGTCCCACGGCACAAGAAAAGAGCAGAGACGATTATTGAGATCATTCGGGACGAAATTGCCACTTTGACCAGACTGCGACATCCACACATCGTCGCACTTATCGAATCGTACGAGGATAGAAGAAATCCGAAACACGGATCATACTGTTTGCTAATGGTTCCCGTCGGTGACGGCGATCTAGAGAGCTTCCTTGCTGAGGCCGGCGAAGAGCCTGATCCACGCGTGAAAAAACGGAATCAGACCTGGATCCGGTCGTGGTATGCTGACTTAGCATCAGCCTTAGGATATATGCATGAACATGGTATTCGCCATCAAGACATCAAACCTTCCAATATCATACACAAGGACGATCGGATATACTTCACCGACTTCAGCTCATGCGGGGAGTTCCGCGTGCGCCAAACCACCTCCACTGCGAATCCAGCACGTTCTACCGCCATGTATGCCGCACCAGAAGCAAGCTTGGAGAAGAATGGCCGATATGGACGTGCGTTTGATATATTCGCCCTAGGGTGTGTCTTCTGTGAGATGATCGCGGTCGAATGTGGCCACAGTGCCAGCATTACACGACTTCCTACTGGAGAATACAGAAGAAGAGTCAAGGCTTCGCTACAGCGAGCACCTTCCTTCTTTGGAACAGTGGTTAGAGAGTATCAATATCGATGCACTCGAGCGGTCCTTCATCGATCTCAAAGCTTTCCTGAAGCTTGTTTTCGATATGCTGCTGGAGGATCGACATTCAAGGCCTTCGGCTGCACAAGTCTTGATTGGTTGCTTGGATCGTTCCAATGCTTTCATCGAATTGAAATGAGCGTGCGCAGCGCTTCGGGATTGGACCCACCGCTGCTATCAAATTTCGCCTCACAAGTTGACCGTCAGATCCCGTTATGCACACGACCAACGTCCAGATTCGAGTGCTGAGTTCTCCAAAGCAGTCCATTCCTAAAGAGGCTCCAGGTGGACAATCACAGATACAACGACAATCATTGTAGGATGAACTTGACGTAGAGACTTCACTACATGCGCTGACCCTTGGCCATAATCCCAGGACCGTACTGCAAATAATTACGATGAGATGGGGAAAATGCAGCCATGTGTCGATATCGTCGCCTCTACCAGCAAATCATCCCGAAATCGGAAGCCCCAGACGTGGTGCACATCCCGCACCCCAGCTGTATCCCGGGTTCCCAACCGTCAAAGCTATTACCCGAGGCTCTCAGCTAGATTGCCTTCCATCCTCTTCCCGACATTGGGCAATGTTAGCGCTGTGCGCCAGGAGTAGCGAGGAGATTGATGATCGCGCTTGGGTGGCAGTGCCTTGGCCTAGCTACTGGACTGTCGAAACCATTGTGTTGGTGGTTTGCTTCACCACGCGGCAATTAGCTCAGATGTCCAAAGAACGTATGAAGAGAATACACTTTCAACATAGCCTCGATATTGATTACCACACGTTTAGAATCGTCTATGATGTGTGTGATACAAAGAGCGATGGCCCGCACATAGATGGCTTCGGTCGTATGAACAACTTCATTGTTTGCGTCGTAATTACGTTCAAGATCTTCAAGACCGTCGGGTGCATCCCTTGCAAGGTGGCACTTCTCGCGCAAGGTGGAGAGTCTGTTTGTGATGACGGCCATGCTGCGTCGAGACAACGCATATTCAAAGGCTCGTGGCTTGTCGTGATCTCGCATAACGTGGAGAAGAGCGCGGACAAGGACGACATCTCCCTGAAAGCGGGGATTGAGTTTCCGGTATTTGGTAAGAACTTATGTGAGCTATTTCACGACTTTGTTCGTATCGTCCATCGCTGAGAGTGCACCAGAGTGATGGAAAAGTCTTTTAGGTGATGCGGAGCTTTTACAGGTTTTCGCTTATCAGGTGAAGCAGGAAGTGAAGTGAACGTGATCGCCAGTCACCTAATCTAGCGCCATGTCCGACAACGCAACACATCATCTACACCACAATATTCAATACGAGAGATCTATGGGCAATTTTGGTTACTCGCTTGCATCTCACTCAGCCTTCCCTGCCTTGCGAGGATGGAACGTCATGTTCATAACCGGTTTTTGCCAAAGCACATACATCATACTGTCCCTTTCCCAATCCAGTTCTTTAGACAACAGCTCGAAGTCATACTGCCAGACCATCTTCGCAAGTATGACCCTCATCTCAAGATAGGCTAAGTTAATACCAATGCACGCCCTTGGTCCAAGCGAGAACGGCTGGAATGCATCTTTGTTATCGTCGAGCCCCTCACCCAGCCATCTTTCGGGTTTGAAGGTGTCCGAGTCTTGCCAGTAGCGCTCGTCGTGCGAGATAGTCCAGTTCTGGCTGGAAACGAGGGCGCCGGGAGGCACCCATTTTCCATCCACAGAGGCGCCGTGGGAGACACGTTGTAAGCCGAAGGCTACCGGTGGGTAGATACGAAGAGCTTCTTCGATGCAAGCGTGGAGGTACGGGAGCTTCTGGGCCGCATCTCCGGTGATCGCATCAAGCGTGCCGAAGGCATTGCGGACTTCCTTCTGTAACGTAGCCAAGCAGTTATCATTGTGCATCAGATGGTACAAACATCCTGCCAGAGCGGTGGCCGTGGTCTCTGACCCAGCAATGATGAGGATGTTGGCATTTTGCTGGAGCAGCTCTTCGTCCATCATGCCGTTCTCCAGGATGTGCTGGAAAAAGTCTGTCCTGCTGATCGTGTCGTTCTTGGCGATGCGCTTCTTAGTCATGGCCACTGTGTGAGCCCAGTGCGCTGCAAGCTTTGCTCCAAGATCTTTTGGGACCAGCAAGGGCAAGATGAGGTTCAAAGTTGGCATTCGCTTGCGCATGTTGACCAGGTTCATCTCTCTGACTGTGTCGATGAGAACAGAGACCCATGGGTGTGTCATCCCGGTTTGCACTGCATTGAATGATTCGCCAAATGCAAGCTCGCCGATGATGTCGAACGTGATCCAGTTAAGGGCTTCAACGATGTTGACGCCGTCAGGGTGCGAGCTCCAGGTACCCAGTTGAGTAGTGAACAGATTGACGTATTGCTGTACAACATCCTCCTGATCGCGAAGCGCTTTGGCACTGAAGGCATGTGACAGAGCTTTTCGTTGGGCTCGGTGATCTTGACCTGTGGCATCGATTATCGAGCGATATTTGGTGTCTCGGTTGTATGATGGTCCTTTCTCAAATGGGCGACGAGTTTTGCTTGCATGACCGTAGATGTCACGGTAAGAGTCAACTGAAGCGAAGGAAAGCTCATTTGGAGCTATGCGGACAACATCGCCGTGGCGTTTGTGCAGGTCACGCAGGACAAAAGGCCACTTTCCACTGGTCCAGTGATAAGTATACCAAATCTAAGATTGGTTAGCCTAGTAGGTGGTTCGTTCGAAGTTGACTGACCTGCGATAGAGCTGCAAGTTTGGGTCCCGGATAGCGCGCCAAGGGGTGTAGGTACAGGTTGTAGAAACCTGTTCCAACGACGTACGATAGTATCTGTTCAGGGGCCGTCAGATTCAGCTGAGTACACTCAATGGGAGAGGTACCAGGCTTGCAATGATCGCAGCGAGCCCGCCAGCTGTGTGTGGAATGTTGCCAGTGATATTCATGGCTGAGGATGAGTTTCTGACTGTTCGCTCTTAGAGTGTTCGCGCTTAGGATCTCTGCTCTGTCAGCCTTCGAGCAACAATTGCTTCTTATAAGGCTCATGACGCGGAAGCTTGCAGAAGATCATCGTATGCTGTGTTTCGTCTATAGTGATATACAGTGGGGTTAACACTCCATCGAATTGCGCGTGGCAAGGACCTGCTGTGCTTCTTGGGCATGATGGTGGTGTACTTGGAAGGTGTAACGGATGAGAAGTCGTCCGCTCCGTTAGTCGTGCGCTCGATCAGAGGGGGACACGGGTCTACTCCGGAAGACCTGTGGCTCTTGAATATGCTCATCCGTGATCCACCACAAACAAAGAGCCAATGAGTCCCCAAGCAGCTCCAACTCTCTTCTATTTCCGACCCTCCGCGGTACCCGCTGGTCGTGACATGGGCCCACGAAAGCCCAGCGCATGCATGCATCCTCTGTGAAGCCTGCTTTGTTGGACCTTGGCCAAGACGCAAGAGATGCTTTGAGACGGTCGATAATGCTGCCAAGGTGTGTAACATGGAGTTGCGTACTATTCGTAACCTGACTCAAGGGCATCCTGAAGAAGTGCGTGTCGTCTTTCAGAGGGGAATGTACTGTCTATGTGATACCACCGTCACGACGAAACAATGACCACCCAGATCGTTTTTTCTCACGGGAACTGGTGCTCAAGCCTTTCTTGAGGTATTGGTTGCCCTTGAGCAAGACTGACAATCGCGTTCTTGTCAGTCAAAAGGACATTTGCAGATTGCCGTCTGCATGCAGGTTGGCAGCAATTGCGGAGCCGTCGCACTGGTTGGCATTACATGCGAACATGCAGGTTCAAAGAATCGCGCTGAAAGTGTGCATGGAAATGTGGAGGTGAACCAGGGAGAATAGCGCAACGGATCTGGTGGCGTTCCGGCTCCCGGCGCTAGTCTGATCTCTCGAGCGCTTCGACCATTCTCCTTGCTGATGACACAATGTTACTTCACTCTTTCTCTAACGCTGTAATAACGGGTTTCCACGCGTCTCAAATTTTTTCACCTGGCTTGAGATCGAGTGCAGTGTCTGCAGAAGATCTCGTCCAGGTGTGACTTCGATCTCTTAGAAGACCGGCTGGCCCAGAGTTGGGTGCCGGCCTGTCGTCGAACGCTCCGACCAGACAGCCACCTACACCTGTAACTGACATCTCACTTTCTACATTAAGCGTCCAAGTATCGAAAGACGCTTCATTGATTGCGAGGACAGAGTCGTCTACAAGTGCTGGTAGAAAGGGATCATAGTACCTATGCGTCATCTCGTCCATATCAGCGTCTCTCCGTCATTAGAATGTCGCAGTCGACCTCACTCATCGATTACATTGTCCTATTTCTCAGCGTATCTGTTCGGCTATTCTTGACAGTGACTGAGGTGTCAATCAAGCAAGCGTTAGGCAAGCTACCTACAGGAACGTGGTCTCAGAATATGGGAGAAGCATCACTGTTCTGTTATGTCACACGTTGGTCCGTCGCTCCAACACATGACTCATCAGCCACAGCTTCGGCACGTACATACCTCTGCCAATCATTCGAAGCGCGTCTCGGCCGCAACTAGACAAGATACGCAAACCAAACCGTCACCTACATCTTCAAGATCAGCTCCTCTCGTATGTACGCCGACCGACATTCACGGGTTACTGAATCTGCCGTGGTCTGTAAGGAACTTCAATCCACCAACAAAACGCGGATGTGGTGATCTCCTATCCTCACGGGGGGGGGGGGGGGGGCTACGCGCTTGGGCAACCACTCTTGGCGACACCGAATTCACTCTCCATTGCCGAATGCCTGGCGATGGAAGGTCTGATCACGGCTATCTTCGCTCCTCGCTATAACTTGATGCCAGAAGGTCACTTCCCTCAGCAGGTCGATGACGTGGCCTTTGCATACAAATGGCTGGTGCAAGACCTCGGCGTGTTGCCTTCCAGGATTGCATTGATTGGCGAGTCAGCTGGTGAGCATTTGGCATTGTCATTCCTACTCGACCACCATCTGAACACTGCACAAAATGAACCTTTAGCAGCTAGAAGTATGAAGCCAGCAGGTGCCTTTCTGGTGAGCCCTTGGTGCGACCTGCACAACTCGGATTCCAAAGCAACCAACCTTCTTCCTGGCGAAGTAGCCTTCAAGCGGTTGCTCACCATATGGGGAGACTTCGTCACAAGCGATTATGACAGCTGGAAGTGTTCCTGAATTCCGCTCAGAGGATTGATAGAAGGGGGTTGTGGAGGGACATTATCCCTTCCAGGTGAAGACGAGGTAACTTTCGTGCACGATATTGTCGACTTCGTGAACGCTGCACGAGAAGATGGCGCCAACGTAACGCTGGAGATCAAGCCTGGAGGACGACACACCTGGCAAATAGAGTTTGCAAGGCCTCATTATGCGTCACTCTTGGATTCCGAGCTGGGTACAAGATGTGAGGGCATGACAACCGCTTGGCGAGACCTGACTGCATCCATTGCTGCGACATTCAATCGCTCGTTTCGCCTCGATGAAGAGTCGTAAGGGTTCGTTCATGACGCGTCACGTAATCAACGCGTGGTACCTATGGTAGGCACGAGCGTGTTGAGTTCCGAGCTCCGAGCTCCGAGGTCTCGGATTAATCCTGTCCCGAGTGTGGCTTACCCCACAATCTTGTCCTTCCGAGGTCGAGTTCATAATTCTTGAGACTGCATCGTCTGATGGTTATCATGGATGTTACGAGCTGCACAAGTTCGATTACCTTGTTCTAAGCGGAAGGAGCCGTTCTGGACATGCGTTGAGCAACTTCGATGAATTGAAAGTTGCAGGAAGAAATTGGCGATGGCCGTACCTTGACTGATCGGTCGGGTGAGCGTTCTGGCAGAGTTCATCCGGTAGTACTCGCTTGCACATCTGCACATCAGGCGATATGGGATATAAGATACACGCTCTCGCCATGACGACGACTTGTGTAACTACTCTCACATACCTGCCTTCATCTCGTCCTGCGTATCCACATGCATCATGTCTAATATCAAGATCGCCATCATCGGCCAGGGAGCGATTGGGCCGCAACACACGGATGCCGTTCTGAGTACACCTGGAACTGCATTGGCGTGTATCGTAGATCCTCATCCCTCAGCAGCGCAGGGTGCATCGAAGTACAACTACCCTATCTTCACGTCTGTAGATGCTATACTTGAAGCAAAGAATATCGACTTCGATGCCGCCATCGTATGCACGCCAAACCACACCCACGTCGCCATCTCCAAGCAGCTATTACAAGCCGGCAAGCATGTCCTGTGCGAGAAACCCATCTGTGTTGATGTCGCCAGCGGTCAAGAACTAATACGAGCCTTCTCCAGGGTATTCCGCGGTCAGTTGGCTAAGACCTCCAGATCAAATGCGCCGAAGACAACAAGCAGACGCTACTCATAGGTCATCATCGCCGCTTCAATCGCTACGCAGTCGCAGTCAAGCAGCATCTCCCATCTCTTGGACGCCTGATCGCCATCAATGGCTTGTGGACTATCTACAAGCCTTCATCGTACTTCGACCCGCCGACAGAATGGCGCCGCCTAGACTCTGCTGGGCCAATCTTCATCAACCTGATTCACGAAATCGATCTTCTCCATTACTGGTATGGTCCAATCACACGTGTGTATGCGGAGCACACAGTCTCACAACGAGGCTTTGATGCCGAAGAGGGCGCGGCGATCACTCTCAGGTTCGCCAGTGGCCTGGTAGGAACTTTTCTCTTATCTGACGCGGTAGTGTCGCCACATAGTTTCGAGGGCGGAACTGGCGAGAACCCGACCATACCATGCACTGGACAAGACTTTCACTGAGCCTTTGGTTCCGAGGGAAGTCTGAGCGTATCAGACATGACTTTGTGGGAGTATAGAGAGGGCGAGAACAGTTGGACGACAGAGCTGACGAGTACGAAGCTGGAGATCCCGGAAATGAAGATTCCGTTTGAGGCTCAAGTAGAGCATTTTGTGAAGGTCATCAGAGGTGAGGAGTCAGCCAGCTGCAATGGTGCTGAAGGTCTGAGAGCTGTTGTCGTATGTGAGGCGATCAAACAGTCAATTAAAGAGCACCGACCGATTGAAATAGGAATAGAGAGTCGAACCTAGAGTACGAGCAGCGGAGAGCTGACTTGCGAGATTTCCAGATAGGCTGGTAATGGTACATTATAATTCGCTAAGACTCGAGTTTGCTGATGCTTCAGATGTATGTGTAGCAAAACGGTCCTGCCATCGTGCTTGAGGCGTCCTCAATAGTGATCTCGCCGGGGTATGCAGCACCCATGGCGAGCTTATCCTGCAGGGTAGCAGCAGGCGAAGTAAGATCAGACATGAACGTAGGCCCGTAAAGAGCTTTCGTGCGCTCAGCAGGCTTCAAATTCTGCCAGGTCCAGTATAGGCGGTCAATTGAGGCGTGGTGAACTGTACCAGATTAGCGTTTTGACAGTAGCAGAGGTGTCAGAGACTCACAGAAGAAGAAAGGGTCGCCAGGAGAAGCCATAAAATCACCTCCCGGGTCTCCACCAATGATGAAGTGCCCAGAAGTATGGACGCCCATGAAGTTATTCATGAAGTTGTTGGGGGGAGCACCGCCTTGCAGAGTCTCCCAAAAAGACTTAATGTTTTCACTCTTGAGGAGCGATACGACATCATCGTCTTTCAGCCAACCTTCGCTACTGAAGCTGGTGATGTCTCGAGTAAGACAGCGAGGGTTGTATGCAAGGCCGTAGTCCGGTGACGTGAAGTTCTGGCTGGGATTGAGGGTCGCACAGTCAGACCCAGGAAACTGGAACTGTCAGGAAGACGCACCGACGAACACGGATTCAACTCACCAGAGGCCCCAAATTGACTTGCCAATCTTTGAAAGGGCCTGAGGTTACACATCCACCACCAGGCCCATGTGGGATCTTGATCAAGGGGTTGGTGTTGAGCGGGATGCCAGTGAAGGTTTGGTTCTTGCAGCCCGGTGCACCTTGGCCAGAGATTGATGTATCGGAGCCATCGAGCAGTGGCGATTTTGTAGGATCTTTTGTCCATCTTGAGTAGCTGTAGTAGGGCTGATTGCCCTTGTAGCCACACTCGTTACGCAGGGTCTGCTCGTAGGACCAGGTGAAGTATCGATGCTGCTGTCTGTCAGTTTGCCCTCGTATTTGGCACCCAACCCTGGGTCTTGACTTACCCATGTCAGGAAGTTGCCTGTAACGTGAATGCCAAACGACTGCTGGATGTGTGTCGCAACGAAGTCATCGTAACGGTTCCTGCAGCCAGGGCATACTGCTTTCGACGTTTTCGGAGGAAGCTTGGCCAAGCACTGCACGGACCTGATGTATGCTTTCTTCTCTGTTGTGGAAAAGGTCGACCTTGAAACGTCAGCGGCGAGCCGCAGTCGATGCACGACCGTCTACTTACCATTCCTGGCGAACCTGAACATTTGAGGGGTTGCATTTCTTGTATTGAGCAGGCTGCTGTACGGCTTGATAGAGCTGCTGATTGATTGCCGCACCTCCAGCGAGCAAATCTTGCTTGATGCTACCCAGTCCTGCGAGCACATTGTCAATGAGATCGAAAGACCTCTTTTCGAACTGCCTGTCGTCCTGGGAGGAAATGGCGCTACCTAGAGCCAAAGGCAACAGGCAAGTAATTTGAAGCGCACCACGCATGTTGAGAGACAAGGAAGATGGATCTTGATAATGACGGGCTGCTGACGAGCAGTGTTCGCAACGAGTGCTCACAGAAGATCTTGTCTTGCCGCTGAAACCAAGACGAAGACTTGAAGGGGAGAATAAACGTGCTTACCCGGAGTGACTGTGGCAGAGCGCCTCTTTATGGAATCGCACAAACCATGTCAGTGAACATTCTCAAGCATACCGTACATGGAACGGCTTCACGGTGGCATCCGTGGGCAGTTACTGGCACGAGCAAGTCCATACTGGAATCAGATTAGAATGTACGGACGATGCTTCTGCATCGAGGGTTGGTTCATCCTGCAGCCCAGTCCAGCCGTGTGTCGTATTCTTCTATGCTGTGCATCCTACATGCAGATGGGCGAATGAGTAAAGCGCGGACCTGCGGCGTGAGGCGACGCATCGCTACCCACTCAAGGGGGGGAGATGACCGTTTGCCCGGGCCGCAAGGCGGAGATGCAACCCTGATCTTGATAATTGTGGGTACGCAGGTGATTGATGGAAGCGCGATGGATGGATATTTGGAGATGGCGCACGGACTGGGCGGCGGAATCCTGCTCACTCACCACCGCCACTATGCAAGGAAAGCCTCAACACTCAAGCAGCGTACACCTACGATCGCCCGGTCGCTCGGGCTTGCCAATCTCCTCGAGATCTCCGGAGACGTGGCAGAGGTCGAATGTCGCATTTCAGACACTCCAGCTATGCTTCGAGGCGCGGCAAAATTTCTACACCTGAATCCTTCGAAGCTGCAGAACGGACAGGTGAGATTGCATCTATCCCGCTCCCTGCACGGCTTTTTTCCCCACCCGTCAAGACTACCAATGACATGCAATCTGTACGCGCTTTCTGCATCCTTCGATCCTTCGTTCCCGCAAAGGGCTGCTTTCTGGTCGTTTGCATTGACCGCAAAGCTCATGTTGCCACTGAAGCAAGATGCTATGACTAAGAAGCCAATGTTTCGATTGCTTTGAGTCCTGGCCGCTGGCTAAATTCACAAGACTGCAACAGATTTGACGCTATGTCGTTTGCGTGAAGTCGTACGTTGGAAGGACAGCACGGCCGCAAAGCCACCTACTGCTGGTTCACTTCGACGTTGTGCGAGATCCAGAAATGCGTTGCGTGTTTGACTCATCAGTATCAAGCGACGCAAGAGAGGTGTCTGCTCATCAGTCAATGTATCTGACGACAGATTCCCAGCTTCGAGTCAAGACTGACCCGGTACATTGCTCCAAACTCCACAACTGCTGACAATCGATGCTTTGTGTTGGTTGGCAAGGCCGTTGAGAACACACGGAAACAGCAAAATGAACAGCCTGACCTCAATCTGCCTTACTCTCGGCTCGCTCTTACACGCTTGACACACCGGGGATAAGTCCCTCTTCGGGCATGCTCCATGCAAGTACTGGCACCGGAAGTATGCAGAGAAGCGGGAGCACGTCTGTTGGGCCGGGGGGTACATACCTGCTTCCGAACGTGCCGTGCATGTTGTCTCAGCCGTCACTGTGGCCTAGTTCTTATAGGAGACCGACGCAATGTGGTACTTATGCTGTGGTAAAGTGCTGCAATGACGACCACCTTTTGTCCGATCACTTTGTCCGGTTGGAACGCACAATGATCTCCGTAGTACATGCTAGGCAAGCTCCAGGGCCTTTGTCTCCGCCTCCTCCCACAGAGTACCTCAACGAGGACCTGGCGCCACGAATGCTGGCCATTGACGGAATCTTGTTCGGTCTTGCAATGATCTGCGTCTTACTGCGTGTCTACGTAAGGGCGATCATGCTGAAGACGTTCGGTGTTGATGGTGAGTGAGCCAGTCTGATCTCACCATGTCTTTACTGACCACTGCCAGACTGGATCATGATCGTCGCAGCGGTATGTCTCCCACACAGCGCCGAAGCACGCGCAACCGCTACAGACCTGAGTTCTTGGCTAACCTTACACTCCAGATCTTGAGCATAGTATGCTTTTCGCTATCTGTCACCACTGAGGTACCACACTGGGTAAAAAACACCGCTCCTTTATCGTGTAAATAACACCGCAAAAAGGTCGCCCTTTACACTGCATTAGGGGTGTATTTTACACCGCAGCTCGTGTATTTACACTAATATTAATGTTTAATTCGGCGGGTTTTACACTGTTACACGGTCTTCTTTACACAGCGCAAATGGACAGGTTCTTATTAAGCATTTGCAGCTAATTTGCTGCATATATTAGTTTTCTGTTATATAACTATCAATCTCTTGCTCTTTAGCTCCCTCATGGTTCAGTATATTGCTGCCAACCCTAACCTAATACGGGATACATGCTAGGGGACGTCCTCTTTGGAACAGCTGTGCTTGTCTACTAAGAACAGGTGCTTCTTAATTAACGCTCCCCTCCAGTAGTAGACCTGTGCGGCACCCACAAGATTAACAATTTAGTAGATTAGGATATAGAAGAAATTAGTGTCGTGCTCATCAAACATCCTTAGCTATGGTGGGTGATGACTAGGCGACTTAACCTTCTAATATCTCGCAATTCTAGCCCACTAAGACAAGTTAGTTAGCTCCTTAAATAGAACAACTATAGTGCCGAACGACAGCTATACAGTCTCCCTCTAAGCTGTTGCAGGTAGGTCTGCGTAGTACATAACCAACAAATTGTTCCTTAACACAAGCCTCTGGTGAGTTAGTAAAAACGTTCCTACCTTTACACCAGATAGTAAGATCAGGCCACAATATAGAACTAGTTCTAACGTATGAGTTCCTGTGTGCCAGGATGCTAGGGGGTTATCTACTTTCTAGAGTTCGCGTTGCCACCGTGGATCCATTGTCTTACTAGTCCTATTAACTAGCTAGTAAGAAAGCAACAGGGAGTCATCTGCGTAAAGTAAATAGTTATTAGATGTTACTGTATACTGTCCCTTAAAGTGCCATTAGGCGTGTAGTCGTTGTTCGCGATTAAGCATGTTGATCTCCATACTCCAGTGCTTATACGCAGTTGCGGTGGAGAATCGCCGTATTGTACGAAGAAATCGTTCTAGTGTCTATTGCGCGAAACACGACGGTGGTCTAAAATTGCAAATGTTCTGTCCAAGGTAGAGTAGGTAGTGATATTGTATAGTGCATAACAGGAGAAGTTCAAAGTTGCTATAGTAGTAAAGGTTTTTGTACTTGTCCACAAAAGAAGCAGCAAGGCTTTCTACCTTAAGAATGTCTGTAGAAGTAAAATTCTGCACGCTTGTGTAGTGCAGTAACTAGCAATAGCGTAGGAAGCTTAGGGCGTAAGGTTCCTGCAGGTATTAATGTAGTGCAGGGGCACTATATGTTATAAAGTGTGATCGCCATTTGTGCGTAGTCTAGTTGCCAAAGCTACTTGTTCCTCTGGGAGCTGTGCCTACACGTGCAGGAACTGTAGCTTGCAATGCCAGCAAACTTCAATTAACTAGTTCCCAGTCAGATTCTAATATAACCCATAGGTGCCGTGGGACTCCTTAACCCCTCTGCTAGTATTTTGCTCCCTTCCAGAGTTTAAATATGGATTTAGGTATGTTGTAGTTTATTGAGTGCATTATGTTGATTAGGAAACTGCGTGGAAAGTAGACAGTTAGTAGGTCCATAAGAATTAACTAACATGTAACACTAAGGTCTCTCAGGATATTAGCGTAGTGCTGTTAACTAGTAGCAGTAGTGTGATGGTGTTTAAGGCGCTTAATCTGGTCTCGCATGTCTCTGTAAAGAGCAGGCTGTAGTTCCCTGTTGTTTAGATAGTAATATCTTCTAGCACGTCCCTAAGTGCTAGTGAAGGGACATATCCAGCAACTCTATTTTGATTTACTAGGGCTTTTTGTGCCTATTACGTTAGCGATAGCTAGTCTGTCTCTAGTAACTAATATCACATAGGCCTTTAACATGAAATCTCTTTGTAATTCTCTGTTGTGAACGTTGACTCCGCTGTGCAGCTCAAGTAGCTTAGTGACTAGTAGATTAAGCTATGTGTCAGCAAAGTCTTTGTTAAAGCCTCTAGGTATAAGATAGGCAGTAAGTGCATTTAAAGCGTCTTCCCTTATACTTAGGTGCAGGTTTAGTAGATGCAACACTACTAGTGTAACTGTTTAACGCTTTTTCAGGTGCTTAACAGTTCTAATAGCATCTAGAGTGAGTCACAGGGCTAGATGCTGATTGTCTTAGAAATAACCAGCCAACCAGCATTTGCGAAACCAGTCTCTGTTAAATACATTGTTTTGATGTCTGTTATCAGTTTGTGCAGGGTTAAAGCTTGCTCTGTAAGAGGTTAGTTGTTTTAACCTCTTAGCATTGCTGTACTAGAGACAGAGTTGTGGCAACAGTAGGATATATTAGAACAAATAAACCACATTTCCATCCTGGTTGAAGCGCTGTTTACCGCAAGACGGACACTAAGACGCAGCCAGGAGTCTACTAGTGTATGCTACGCAGCCGTTAGAGCAGCATGGTATAGTAATTAGTGTGATAACATCTCCAAGCAAGTCGTTAACAGCTTAACAACCTTTCTGTATTAGGTCGCCAATATTGACACTGTAGTGTTTGGTTATAGCCTTGCGCATCTTCTTCACTCTTGCCCTTAGTGTACTAACAAATGCATTGAACATTTCTAAGGCCTTAAATTCTAGATCATCTGCTGCTGTCTTAAAGCCTCTGTTGATGTCAGTGTCAACAGCAGTTATATCCTCTAACCAGTCTGTCACGTTAGGAATACAGACATTATCCTCCTCTTGGTCTTGGTGCATATTAAGGTCTTAGGGGTTGTGGGTGCTAGGTTTAATATTAGGGTTGCTGCTCGTGTTACTGTGTATGTCATTAGTACAATTGTGTGATGCTGCCTCATTCACTAACGCGGCGTCAAGGTCTGTAAAGGGGATATGCTAGATAAGACATGCTTGCTTGTGGCGTCTTCTCTATTTCTTAGTTATGCAGTGCCGTAAGCCTCTCCAAAGAGGGAGTCAACATTCGCACCACACCATTCAGGTGTTGCGGGAATTCTAACGCGATAATAGTACTAGTAACTAAGGGTTTGTAGCGGACATAGCAATTGTGCAGATGTCTGTATAATAGAAGCGTTACGTAGTAGGACAGAGACCTAGGTATTACTTATAGGTATAGTTGCAAACCACAACGCACAGAAAGACTTTTCGCATAACATATATAGTGACTGCAGCAGTAGCCTAAGAAAGCGGGGGAATTAAGTTAAGGTTTAGTGTAGATAGAGGGTGTTAGCTGCTGCGCTGTGATATTATGCGACCCAGCATTAGTTGCAAGCGTAGAAGCTAAATTACACCCTAGAATTAGGAATATTAACCTAGCAGCAGTGTGTTTCCACAAGTACAGGCTTGGGGGTTTTACACCTACATAGCAGCTTTCTATAACATGCCTACTGCTCTCTTAACCCCTAATCTAACACTAGCTAAGCTGTCAGTAACAAAGTTTGTTACAACAGTAAAGCGACCACACGTCCTTCTTCTTACTCCTACACAGCCAAAGCGAGTAAGAAATGTTGCTCCTGTGCCTAAGCCTAAGTGCGAAAGGACTAGAAACAATCCTCCTAATAACTTTCTCTATTTTCAGCAACTGACTGACCTGTCAGTAAAGCTTGCTAGGATGTTTCAACATCTTAGTTTAGATTATATCAACGTTGCTACGTACAGCAGTCCCAACACTCCTCTTGCTTAGAGACTGCTGCAGCAAGATGTCGATAAGTATTGCAAGCTTATAGCAACTAGTTTAGATTAAGTCTAACAGAACACTATCCTGCAAGCCCTTATCCTGTTCTCTTCTTGCAGCCACCACGCCACGCAATACCTAGAGCACAGCGTAGACAGCCGCATTGCTTAGTTGACACAGCTAAACACTAAAGGAGTTTAGATTAAGCTACTGTAGGAGAAGGACGTTGCAGCACGCATAGTAGGCTTAATAAGGAAAAACCTCTAGGATATTAAGATAGTCTGCCTACCTAAGGCTGTGTACAGTGTTGTATATAACTCTTACTTCCTGATGTTGTTTGCTCGGCATGAGTACAGCGAGTTGAGCGATGAGTTGCGTCTACTTGGTGCCACACTGTACACATGGCACGACTTACCGTTCCTCTAGAAGGAGTATTTCTGTTTGAATTGTGCTAGAGATATTGCCGCTAGTAATACTGTATAAGAGTTATATTATCTCTATGCGACTGCTTGACAACATATACCGCATAATGTATATTAAGTATACTACATAGCATCTAGTGACTCTCTCTACTATGTTGGTGCTCATATAACCTACGACTTTGGCTTTTAAAGCACTGTTATAACCCCTTAACAGTGTTAAAGCACTCCCTTGATACTTTAGCTTAATAGCAGTATGCTGTAACGACGCCTGAGCAATTGTCAGCTAATAGTATGCTAGCATCGCGCGCCTTCACCTTCATCATAAGAGCTGGCCATTGCTTTGCTAAGAGCTGCCAGCCACTGCTTTTATAACAACGAGCTCGCCCGTTGCCTAAACTCCAATTTACTAACTCTCCTATTAAACCGCTAAGTATACCCCTCTACAGTATAAACAACGCTAATAGCCTACAGGATAACCTCACTAAACACCTCGCCTCGCCGAACGCCATCGCCCTAATCCGCTCTGCTAAGTACACTCCTCCAGGTATAAGCAACGCTAATAGCCTATAGGATAACCTTGCCCACTGCCTTGCCTCGCCTTGCTAAACGCTATCACACTAATCTGCTCTGCTAAGTACCCCTCTATTTGACACAGACCATTGCTTACATTGCTATTAGCAACCGTCCACGTCCGCGCCTGTACTCGCAGCACAGCGAATTAACAAAGCCTTGCAGCACAGCAAGCTAACAAAGCCTTATACACCTAGAGCACACCAGGTTAACAAAGCAAAGCGGGCTTTAGCTTGCTACAACTGTGTTTTAAATTGTCTTACGCTTCAGCACACAGTACTATACCTAAGGTAGCTATTCTGCCTAAGTGTAGGTTGGACATGTTCACTCTGTCGGCTGAAGCTGGTATGCTACTAAACACACTCGTCCATTGTTGCTGGAGCTCTGGCTTATCAAGATACTACGCTTGAAACGCAACAGCTGCAGACAACACTGTGTGCCTTTACATTGTGTTTGTTGGCGCGCCTAAGAAAGGGGTATAGGACTCCCCAGGAAGACGTTTGTGCTCGAGTTAATCCCTACTTAAAACCTTCAGGTACTGTGTTTATTGTTGACTATGTGCCTTAGGAAAGCACAGTTATTTGACAGCGGCGTTCTTTGTAGAGGTTTTGCAGCCTCTGTGGAGTTCAAGGTTAACAAGACTAGACTTGGTGTGCTTAACCTACACGTCAGTAATTAAGTTGCAACTTATTAATTAAGCGGCCGGCCTTTAATACTTTGCGCTTGTAATTGGTGTACTAGTAGGCCTCTACTGTTTGGTCGTGTTGCCTTACCTTGTGAGAAACCTGACTTACTCTGCCATGTGCGGGTAGCCGCGCGGATCTCTGTGGCATGTTGGGGCGTGGCTGCATCTATGCTGTGACTGTTAATGGTGGCTTACAGTGGCGTACTGTGCAGGGTATAGATGGCAAAGGACGCTGAATTCTTGACGGTTGTTGGCGACTGGTATGAGCGAGGTTGGGGCTTATACTTGCTTCTAACAGAGGAGGCTTTTTATACTAGTGTATATTTTTGAATTCCCGAAGCTCTGCGCCTTTGGTACACCAACCTTTAACAGCCCTAGGGGCAGTCTTAGGAGCTACTAGCGTAGAGCCTCTTACGATGTAGAGTACTGCTGATTAGTCTACATGTGGGAGGCAAGGGCTAAGGGACACTCTTAACAGAACTAGTGTTAGCGCTGCCCGTTGGCAGAAGGCATTATGATGTTTTGTGTAGACTGCTCTGCTTCGCGCATTTCAGTCTGTTAAAGGAAGATCTTGCCTTGGCGACGTTTGACCTAGGGAGTGCCTATTAATTATGTTGCTAGTGGCAACTAATTAAGGGGCATCTTTAGAAGCTTAAGGCGTTTAGTAGTGTTGCGACACTTTACCCTGCATCACGAGTGATGACGTGCAATTAATGCGATTGTACTGGTACACGCAGCTGCAGAAGTATTGCCTGCACGTATACCTCTTGCCTGATATCTCTCTAGAACCCTGCTATTATTGTCTAGAATGCGTGGCTATCTACACTATGTTCTTACTCTACAATACTGTACACCATACTAAGTTTAGCACTGGCGATAGAGTTGTAGTCTGCAGCATAGGCAGTGGCACTGTTAACTATACATTATATAGAGGCTTGAAGTTAGAGCCCCTTGAGATTGCTGCTAGACAGGGATAGAAGTTGTTATAAGCGCTTGTCAGGGTTGCCGCCCTTTGCAGCACTAGCTCTGCTAATTGCATGTACGCCAAACTGTGTTAACTTAAGCTAAAGCGTTATTAAAGCCAAACTCTAATATTAGCGCTGTTACTGTACTACTTTAGACAGCCAACAGACTTGTGAATTTGCTACATAATTGGCTTCTACTCTAGCGCAGATGCTAACTAAGCTTACCCTAATGCCTATTTAACTCTAATTAGATGGCGGCTTGTTGGGGCAAGAGCTACTTTGCTAATAGATGCAATCTACTACTGCTAGTAACGACTTCCTGCGTGTTTGCGTCAGACCTCTAGAGCATTGTCATCTCTTTCATGCTGCGTGGACAAGTTACGTGTATATCTGTACTAACTTAATCTGTTCTGTGTGAAATGAACTCTAGCAGCAAACCAGACAAGCTGTCTACTACAGCAAATTTATAACTCCTGCTAGCAACGTTTGAGCCACTGAAGCCTAAGAATAGACGTATGATAATACTAGAACCACATAGTCGCTGCAGACGCCCTAAGTCAGGGGATTTCAAACTGCTCGCGGCCTACGTAGCTGCCTACGTAGGTGTCCTTATCCTAAAGGAAGACTACCAACAATTCATAGATCTGCAGGGAGAGAGAGAGTAGAAGAGGACAATTTAAGCAGCCTGCAATATAGAGTGGCGTCTTTAAGACACCTGAGAGTTTGATGATATATACCTGCAGGCGTACTATGTAATGTGCGAATATGTTGCTCGTGCCTAGCCCTTGACTAAGTACTTTGATGGCGGTTGGCTTGTCAAATGGGCTCTATGAAGTATATAGACTAACTGTAGGAAGGCTTGTGCTCGCTCTAATAAAGGTATATCTCTTTTCATGTACACGTTTCAAGGCACAGTCTAACGTGTAGGTCAGACTTTAAGAAGCAACAACAGGCCTCTTATAGGTTGACCTCCCCTCATGCAGATGACAGTCTATTACTATTATAACAGGCTCGTCGTCCCTGAGCGTTAAAACTTGGTTAATTGCTATACTGCGTTGGTGGTTGCTGGAGGATGCTTATGCTTGATTGATTCCCAACAAACTATGTTAGGGTATGCACAATGTGCGAAAGGAGTAGCAACACTGCCTTGCCCCCACCACATCTCTAATCTAGACTACTTCACGCAAGGCAAGACAACGTGTTAGAATACGAGCAGCTAAGTCAAGAACAACTACCCTAGCACATTTGCTAGGGTGCGCAAAGGCGTACAACCCCTTGTTCAACCCTTGTCCACAGTGAACCTTCTAGTATCTACTAACAGCAGAATCCTCACTTAGTGCTACCAGGCAGTGTCACTACGTACTTAGATGCAGGCTAGTATCTAAGTAGAAGAAGTACATATAGCGTAACTAAACTAAGCTAGAGGGGTTGTAGAGGGCGCATAAAGACCTTAGCTCTTCCTGTCTGTACATCTAACAACCTGCAGGACCTAAGAGAACTTTTCTGTAGTCTATTAAAAACAGAGTACAAGTCTTTTATCTGCAGCCTTGGCTGCAAGGCTGATGTAGAGCTACCGCAAAGTTAACTGTTGCAAGGGATGGCGCTAGACAAGACACTATAATCATTATCAGAAACAGAAGACAAGGATTTAACAGCTAGTATTATAGTATACCCTGTTACTTTAGCTGTTATAAGGTGGACAGACAAGATATGTAAACTCTAGGATGCTTTAGATATTGCTGATGTTTTTCTAAAGGCTATCTGGCCAAATCTAAAGACTCCTTAGTTAATAGGAGTCCTAAGAGAGTTCCGAGATATAGCTTAGAAATACCCTAGCCTAGACAGCTAGCAGGGTATATCTACGAAGTTCGCTGAGCTTGTACAGGCAAGGAGAGGGAGGTCTAACGCTAAATTACAGTAGTCTATAGTTGACGCAAGGACAACGCATGCGTAGGCAAAAGAGCAGTACAAAACTAAGAGCGACCCTGACACAAATGAAGAAGACAGAGGGCACGCTAACACAACAATACTGCGGTTAAGTCAGGCGCTACGGCTACAGAAGCCCTTAGTTAGACACACGTACTTGTAGAAGCGGAGTAACTAAGGCAGTGCAAGGTAATAAGAGTAAAGGAGGCAGTGTTAGACTTGCGCTACTTTCAGCTGTACGCAGGTTAGTATACATAAGCAAATCAAACACTCTTATACGAGCTAAATACGTGCGAAAGTTATAACAACTCCCTAGGCCACTAACTACGCTCCTTAACACTGTTGACAACTCTATGCTATCTCTGCGCTTCTAATACATCCCTTATTATGTCCTTGGCTCAGGCGTGTACTAGTACGCATTAGATACTGCTACTAGCTTCTAGTCTTGCTCTCTGAAGATAGGCCGCGACATTGGGTGCGAATATACTAAGAAGTGCAACTGCCTTAAGTACGCTGCAGTTAATAAGGTTGTTCTAAACAAAGAGGAGAAAGCCTACTACAAAAAGTGCTAAGCCAAAGGATTGTTAACTCTAGGCTTGCCTAAAAGGTTTCCCTACTTTGCAGAAGGGACTAAGATCTAGCGAAGTAGAACCTTAATCCTGTAGTGCCTTAACTTACGCAATCCTATCTACAAATGTAACGACAACTGCAAATGCAGCCTAAACTGTTAAAACAAAAACGTACAATTTAGCTGTAGGGTTAAGCTTGAGATCTTTAAGATTTAGAGCGGCAGGGGCTGGGGCCTACACTGCAAGCAGAATCTGTACTAAGGACAGTTTATTAACACCTATTGCAGCGAGGTTATTACAGATAAAGAGGCTACCCGCTGTTAGACTACAGCTGGCATGAAGTAGAGCAGCAACAGGTGGTGACAATGCCTACAAAAGTGCTCTATAATGTCTAGAGTGAGGGTTAGTACCTTAGATACCTTTAGGCTTTGACTTGCTAACATTGCACAGTTTAAGCGCAGAGGGGCGTTGTTTATAAGCTGTTTAGTCTGAAGTCTTAGCTATATGCAAGACTGACTAATTTGGATGCGAGAGTTGGTTAAACTAAGCAGCATAACGCGTCTAGCTAGACCTTGCCTGCCTTGATCTTACTCTTCTAAGATGAAGGCCTTATACATCGTGCATAAAGGAAGAGTAAAGATGTAATAAGCAGCAGAAGAAAGAGTTAGAGGGCAAGGAGGGCAAGGAGGGCAAGGAGGAGGAGGGCAAAGAAGAAGTAGATTCCTACCCTTCCTTTATGCACACATTAAGCATTTCCTTCTTCTGAGCTGCAAACCTTGCCTTCTATGCTGCTACCTACTTCTTGGCTTTATTTGCTTTTGCTTCTGCCTTAGCCAGCTTAGTCTTTAGCTTTGTGCTCTTATTTTTAAGGCTCTTGCAATCTTTGTCTGCCTGCTGCAGCTTTGCGTTGAGCGTGCGCAATTTAGTGTTAAGTCTAGCAGACTTTGTTTTAAGGTCTTTCTTTGTTGTCCCTGCGTTAAGAAGCTTTAATTCAAGGTCTTAGATCTTGACCTTTTGCTTGTTAATTTCCTGCTTAGTGTTCTTCTGGTGTGCTTCTGTACTTGTTGATTGAGCTTCAAGCTTGTGGTTCTTAATATTTAGCTCTGTCGCTGTCTCCTTCGTCTTCCCCTTCTTCTTCTCCCTTAGTGTTCTCCCTCTATGCTTCCGTACCCTTTAACTGTGCTTTAAGCCTGTGGTTCTTAGCTTTGCTAGGGTACTTCTTTAGGATCTTTGTGCTATAAATTTAGACGTTAGGTGACTGTAATTACTAGTTATTATTAGTAGTAGTCGCAACTTTAAACTTGTAATTCTACACTGTGACAAATTACACTGTGTATAAGTGTAGTTGCACGTATACACTGTGTAAATCTGCCCGTTTACCCGAAAGTGCGGTGTAAAATCACTGTGGCGGTGTTTTTAACACCGCGCCGGTACCTCAGTGCACGCTTACGAAAAATGGCATCGGGCGACATGCTGAATACTTCACCTACGTCCGACCAGACCTTTTCATCGTGTTCTTCGAACTCGCCTGGTGGTATGCTTGGATCATCGTGGTAGCGTACAGCAGCATCAAAATTTCGATCGCATGTTTCTTGCTGCGCTTGGCGGACCACCGTCGCCACTGGCGATGGGTACTACACAGCATTATCGGTAGGTCACATCCCAGTAAACATAGGCCTTGCTGATATCCAATGAACAGTTGTACTTGTATTATTCACTATCGGGTCTGTATTGTCACTCATCCTGCAGTGTTCTCCTATACAAGCAGCTTGGGACTTCAGTTTGCGGCGTCCCACTGGGTAAGTGGTCGCCTACAGCGCCCTTTATGACAACGCTGACTGGTCTAGTAATGGTGAATGCTACTCACAGACGACTTATCGGAACACTGGCGTCTTCAACTCTGGTGACATATCTCTCCGACGCCAGTTCGCGCGCTAACGACACGGTAGTCTTCAACCTTGTTAGCGATCTGCTCTTTGCGGTTCTTCCTGTGCCTATGGTGTGGAAGCTGCAGACGAACGTACGCACAAGGATATTACTGTGTATCATTCTTGGGCTTGGTTTGTTGTAAGTGTAAATTCTAGTCATATCGCTCGTGAATTTGACCAAGAAATAGCGCGTGTGGCACTGCAGTCTACAAAATCCCATTACAGTACCACTTCTTCGAAGAGACGGACTTCTCTGGCAGGGGTGCTTGGTACTACATTTGGCAACAGTAAGCTGCGCTTCGGTCATGCCCAAGTGACGACCATGCTGACTTCCTCTAGGATTGAGATGAACGTTGCCATCATTGCTGCATGCCTGCCGACGCTCAAACCACTTGCCGCAAACTTCTTCGGTGTCGTGAGCGCACTGACTTCAGGTGAGACATATAGTTCGCGATACGGATCACGGTACGGTAGCAACGCGCCCTCCCGACCGCACATATCGAATGGCTACATGAAACATTCCGAACGCATCGACACTCAGTCATACATGATGGGCGAAATGAGAAACACTCGAACAAAAGCGACGAGGCCTTTCGAGGGACAACGCCCGGCCGAAAGTACGGCGAGATGTGGGAGTAGCGCCGCGGAGAGCGATGAAAGTATATTCCGCCATGAGAAAAGCATCATGAGAACGACCGAGGTCCGAATCTCATGAAGTGGGCGCCAAGAGCCATAATGGCCGGCTTCCAAGAAACGGGGCATCCTGATTTCGACGATTCATCTTGGTTGCGCTATGGTCGAAGAAGTTTCTGAGCCTCATTTCAGGTCATTAATGGTCCACGGAGCTGTCGGTCGCATTACGTCGCTTGATGCGGCTTGGATTCGTGGGGCTGTTCCTTGGTCATCAGTTGGCAGAGTGGAGCAAAACGCCCGAGCGTTTTGAGCCGCAACACCAAAGTTGGTGCCTCGAGACAACCTGACTGTGCTATTGGAGGTGGCATTTGTCTCGCATAACCAGAGGCAGTGCCGTGTGCGAGCTTGTTGAGATGCAAACCACAGGCGATGATCCTTGTTAGACTTATGTTCGCTGAGTGTTGAGAAGATGGGGTCGTTGTGGGGATCTTCAGAAACCCCGCTAGAAATATCCCGAACAACGTCATGCCGAGAGCATAGTCAAGAGCATGGTCACTGGCTCAATCCCGGGCCGACTTTGCTGGTCCTCAATAAATGTGCGAGATGAACGCCTGCAAAATTTGAGGACAATGGCCATATCTTCATCAAGCCCAGAATGTACAAACAAGCACTCGCGGCTCTGGTCGCAGAACTGGCGACTGCGCACATCATTCCTCGTCAGGCATCCATCGACTATACAGGTGTTCCTCCCAACCTGTCCACGCTAGCCAACTTCTCTCTGTTCGAGACATGGCGCCCAAAATCTCACGTTCTTCCTGCCAATGGTCAGATTGGTGATCCGTGTATGCATTACACGGATCCCGAGACCGGTCTGTTCCACGTTGGGTATCTTCACGATGGGAACGGAGCCTCCAGTGCAACTACCGACGACTTCGTCACCTATGCCGACCTGAACAACAATTCGGCGAACTTCATCTTTCCAGGCGGCAAGAACGATCCCGTAGCGGTATTCGATGGCTCAATCATCGAACACGGTGTCAACGGGACTCCAACCTTGCTTTACACTAGCGTCTCTTACCTTCCCATTCAATGGACTGTTGCTTATACCAAGGGAAGCGAGACACAGTCACTGGCGATCGCGAGAAACGGTGGCCGCAACTTCACAAAACTGGAGCATGGACCGGTCATCCCAAGTCCACCCTTTGCGGTCAACGTCACCGGGTTCAGGGATCCGTTCGTGTTCCAGAATCCGCAGGTCGACGCTTTGTTGAAGAAGCGCAATGGTACCGAGTATACCATCGTCTCTGGAGGCACTCACGGCGGCGGACCAAGCCTGTTCTTGTATGCTCACTACGGCGACGAGTCAGACAACTTCCAAACCTGGGAGTACATTGGCGAGTGGTGGCATGAGAAGGCCAACACAACGTGGAGCGAAGTGAACTGGGCAGGGCGTTGGGGCTTCAACTTTGAGGTCGGCAACTACTTCGCCCTCGACAAGGACGGTTACAACCCTCATGGCGAGATCTTTACCACCCTGGGCGCCGAGTGGAGCTACGATCCTATTGTACCCCTGGTGTCAGATGTGCGTGAGATGCTTTGGGCTGCGGGCAAACAATCAATTGTGAATGGCTCCATCAAGTTCGAGCCCACAATGGCAGGACGTCTTGATGCTGGAAAGTCGGCCTACGCCGCTGCTGGTAAAGCTGTGCCTTCGTCGTCGCAAGCCAGTCGGAAGAGTGGAGCAGCAGACCGCTTCCTGTCCTACCTTTGGCTTACTGGGGACTTCTATGGTACTCTCAACACACCAAAGGCGCAGCAGAATTGGACAGGGTCACTTCTACTTCCTAGAGAGCTGAGTGTAGGCTATCTCGATGTTGTCGACAACGAGCTCTCTCGAGAGAAAGGTGCATGGAGAGTCGACACTGAACACGACAACGGCACGTTGACACTCGCCACTCTGAGCCAAAAGATCGCTCGTGAGCCTTTGGCAGCTTTCAAGTCGAAAACAAGCGCTGTGATCAAGCAGGCTGGTGGTCGCTGTTCATCTGGCGCAACATTCGATCGAAGTCCCAGCAACAAGCACTACGTCCTTTCGACTTCGATCACATTCCTATCACGCTCCAACGGCACCAGGGCTGGGCTTGAGATCCTATCTGGTGAGCTTGAAACAACGCGTATCTACTACCAATTCTCCAACGAGAGCCTGGTGGTTGACCGATCAAACTCATCAGCAGCTGCAGCGGCCAACGACTGGGTCCAGACAGAGACCGAAAGTGGGAAATTCCGCTTGTTCGATGTGCCCACTGCGAGTGGAACAGAGGTAGAGATGCTGAACCTCACGATCGTTGTTGACGGCGGTATCGTGGAGGTGCACGTCAACGATAGATTCGCGCTGAGCACCTGGGTCTGGAGCTGGTACGAAGATAGCAGGAATATTCGCTTCATCGCAGAGGGTGGAGAGGTCGAGTTCGGCGAAACAATGATCTGGGAGGGTTTAGTCGATGCCTGGCCGGAGCGCAGTTCGTGAGAACTCTCATAAAATCTTATACATGTGCGAGTTATTGAAGCGTTTCCGATTCGAGGGCTCCTGACGATTCCTTAAATTTACGACCCGGTTGGCACAACAGAATGGCAATGGTGATGACTCGTGTTACACGACCATGCATGTAGCCATAACTGCCACACGGGTAAGATGTGCTGCACTGTGTACAGACAGCAAATTTCCCTGACACGATCGAATACCTGTCTTGATGATTTTGCGAGATTGGGTAGTTCCCTGGCGCGGTCTTTCGAACAAGTCGCTGACGTGCCGCCAATCTCCGGCGGCTCCGACAATTTCAGAAATGCCCGAGCAGCCTCGCGTCCCAGCCCTCCACTTCCCGACAGCTTCCGCGCGACGAGCGAATTGACAGTGATGTTCCGTGTGGCCATGGCGGCCACAGCGAAGGCAGTACCAATGGTCCAAGTCTGCGAAAGGCTGGGTCAGAGGCGACGCCTCAAGGCGGTTTTTGGACGCCCCTCTGATTTGGCAATCGCGAGACTTTTTCGGCTTGCGAATTACGCGGATTCTACAAGCTCTGGCAGTTCGTCTCCTGGCAGCTCTCAGAAGTGGATCGTGATGCGTGATGGTTGAAGGGAACGATGTTGCTCTTTCCCCAGACGGCCCCGCGCTTTCCCCAGCGCGCTCGCCCCATTGACCCACCACAACTCCAACACTATCCACCACGCATCTTGACGTCTCTTTGTCTGCAAATCACACGCGGCGCTATCATTCGTGGAACAATTGTCAATACGTCTGGGGAAGCTCCACCGGCAACACACGCGGCTCAGTCCCTCGTGCTTCCAGTTTCTGCACCACTCACAAGCACGCCGAGACGCCTTGGCACCTCTTCTCCTTTCTTAGCGGTCGAAGCTAAGGCGGTGGCGGTCTTGGACTAGGCTTGTTCTATGATGGTGATGCTGACATCACGGCAAACACCACCAACAACCTGTCGCACGAAAGGCCAGTTCCCATTATCGAAACATCCAGGGGCGAGAGTCCCCAATTCGTGGGTTCCAATACCCCGACAACGTGGCTTGAACCGACCAAGTCAACAGCCAAATGCCCCACGGACCCTGTGCGTTCTCGATAACGCACTGCGCGTGATCTGGCCGGTAGGACCGGTTCAAATCCCACTTATTAGCCGTACCCCAGATGTCTTACCCCAGACGTCCCCCAGTGCACTTTTCTTCTCGTCTTCTGAACGCAGAGCCATTCCACAAAATGGCTTCGACAGAGGAGAAAGCGACCACAGCTCACGTCGAACACTCTTCCAACAGCTCTACCGACAATGCTGGCCTCGCAGTTGCCTTCGAGGAAGGCAAGGACCTTGGACTGAGCGATGCTCACCTCTGCAGCGAGGCCGACAACAAGCGCATCCTGCGTAAGACCGACATCTACATGCTGTCCCTCCTCTGCATGGTTTACTTCCTGCAATCCGCGGACAAGGGAATCATCGGTTTGACTGCTGTCTACGGCCTCAAACAGGACGCAAAGCTTAAAGGAAACGACTACTCAAACATTGGTAACATTGGTTACTATGCGCAACTTGGCGTACAGCCTCTTGCTGCCTGGATTCTTGTCAAAGCACGATACCGTCAAGTTCTACCCATTATCATCACTTGCTGGGGAATCTCGGTCGCTGGAGGCCTTGGTGGCTCGAGAACTTATGCTGGTCTGCTTGCTTCCCGCTTCTTCTTGGGCGCATTCGAAGCTGCTGTCATTCCATTGTTCTCCATTATTACCATTGCCTTCTACAGGCGCTCAGAGCAGCCATTTCGCGTTGCGTGCTGGTACAGCTGCTACGGTCTCAGCACCCTGATCAGCGCTCCCATCGTATATGGCTTTGGTCGCATCCACTCGCACACCCTCTTCCGCTACCAGGTGGTTTACCTTTTCTTCGGTCTGTTGACTATCGTCATCGGTATCTCAACATACTGGTGGGCGAACGACAGCCCCGGAGAGGCGCGCTTCCTCACACCGGAGGACCGTCTCAAGGCCGTCGATCGCCTGAAGGCCAACCAGCAGGGTATCGTTTCGCACAAGTTCAACTGGAAGCACGTTTGGGAGGCCTGGTCGGAGCCGAAGTACTGGCTATACATGAGTACGTGTTGTCCGGTGCGATAATACCGGGATTTACTAACAGTTTTAAGTCATGGTTATCGCTGTCAATGCTGGCGCATCAGTGTCCTCGGTCTTTGGATCCATTATTCTACAGAACTTGGCGGGGTTCACCCCTGATGAGGCTGTACTTCTCAATATACCCTTCGGAGCGCTCCAGTTCATCTCTATCCTGCTTGCTTCATGGCTGGCATACCGCTTCAAGCGCAAGTCGCCTTTCCTGCTGGCTCTCGTTACTATCGTCATCGTTGGTGTTGCGCTGATGGTTGCATTGCCCAAGACCAAGGCCAACAAGGGTGGTCTGCTCGCCGGTTACTACTTGATCGCCTTCGTCTACGCCATTAACCCCCTCCTCATCTCATGGATGGGCGCCAACTGCGCTGGACAAACCAAGAAGGCCATCTACTACACCTCGTTCAATGCCGGAAACTCCGTCGGCAACATTATCACCCCGTACATCTTCAATTCGAAGTTTGCACCTCAATACGTAAGTACTCTTGTTTACTTCTCCAACGTACTCCCTCTGACAACCGGCAGGTCAATGCTCTCAAAGGTATCATGATCATCTGGTGCATTCTGTGGGGTGTAGTCATCCTTCAGATCGTCAATATCACCTGGTTGCAGAAGAAAAAGGGTGATCAACGCGAGGCTGCCGGTCTTTCCAGGGACTTCATCGATTACTCAATGGACGGCCAGTTCCATGAGGCTGGTGCCGAGGTGCATGGCGAGAATGGTCTTGGAGACATGACGGACCAGCAGAACTTGTACTTCCGCTACCTATTGTAGAAGGGTGGACAGCTAGCGCAAAAATGACATCATCGCGTAAAGCTCTCATAAATTCATCGCGCTTCATAATGGCAGCCGCTTGCGACAATGCAAACATCAATTTCATTCCAAACAAAGAATCGACATTAATACCTCCATTCAAACAGCTATACACTACTCGTCAACACGGGTGCGCTTACTTCACCACATCACTCGACAGAAGTCCTGCAACCCCACCTGGCTTAGCAAACCTTCGATAATGTTCAACAAGCGCACATTGTCGTCGTTCATGCAGTCAGACGTGGCAGCCATACGCTTGGGTCGCTCGACTCTATGCAATAGGTCACCAATGCCAAGAGATATGTCACGATAATGGTAGGTGACACAAACCCACGCAACCCCTTGCTTGAGATCTATCCGCGTACCTGTCCGCTCCTCAAAAGCACATCTTTAAGGGCAAGAGACGAACTCCGAGTCATTCCATGAGATCCACACATGCTCACGACCAGGCACTCGTTATGAAATTCTTCGTTTTCCTTGCTTTGCCATGTGCACAGGCATTGAGCTCACTCGTCATCGATACTTCTTCCGGAGTCTTCCGAGGCACGGTTGACAATGTCGCTCCAAATGTTGTGCAATTTCTGGGTATCCCATACGCGGAACCGCCAAACGGTGCCAGACGCTGGCTACCCGCGCTGCCAAAAAGTCGGGCCAACGGACACATCATCAATGCCACGAAGTTCGGTCCCTCATGCCCACAGTACCAGACTAATAAGCCTACGACATGGATCACTGATGCTCCAGAATTCAATATTGATCCTCTCGACTACCAGTCTGAAGACTGTCTGTCTGTCAACATTTGGGCACCGTGGCAGCACAGCACAAGGTATGGAAAGGTTACCAAGCTACCAGTGGTCATCTGGATCCACGGTGGGTCTTTTCAGACGGGAGGTGCCGCAACCCCGTACCACAACCCAAGTCGGTGGGTCGAGAGGAGTGGACAACATATTGTCGTTGCCATCAAGTATGTTCTTCTGCCAACCCAGGCCCAGGGATCACTAACGGACATACCAGCTATCGATTGAACATATTCGGCTGGCCCAATGCGAAAGGCTTGCGGTCAGACGAGCTCAATTTGGGCTACCTTGACCAGAGGCTTGCTGTAGAGTGGGTCAGGGGCAACATCCATGCCTTTGAAGGCGACTCTGACAGAATCACGCTCTGGGGTCATTCTGCGGGTGCAGTATCAGTCGATAGTTACATCTTCAGCTATGCACACGATCCCATCGTTTCGGGATTGATCTTGAGCTCGGGCACAGCTCAATCAGTGGTGCAATTCGGATCCAACAACTTCACAGCTGTTGCACACAATTTCGGCTGCGATGATCACAATACTACCACCGAGCTCACCTGTATGCAGCAGGTGCCATTCTTGGACATAGTCGCCTTCCTGAGACAGCGTCTCTGGAACGGAACTACTCCCAGTCTCGCCTTCACTCCAGTCGTAGACAACCGTACGTCATGGGTCAATCACACAACTCGAGCATTGTCAGGAAGCTTCATTCGCAAACCTGCAATCATAGGCACGACAGTGAACGAGTGGGGCCCGTTCCTTCCCTACAACCGGACGTATGGACCCAACCAGACGCTGGCCGACGAAGGCACCTTGAGGGTGTTTCTATGCCCATCAGTCCTGACCACCCACGAACGATTCGCTGGTGGCAACGCGACCACGTTCAGATACCTATACGGAGGCAACTTCTCCAATATTGCACCGAGATGGTGGGAGGGTGCATATCATTCAGCCGATTTGCCTCTGGTCTTTGGTACTCATGGGATCGCAAGAGGTAACTCAACGCTCTTCGAAACCGAAGTCAGTCAGCATATGCAGGACTACTGGCTGTCATTCGCAAAGGATCCGATCAATGGGCTGCCAGCAAAGGGATGGCATGGCTATAGCGGAAGTCAAAACGGCTCGAGTGCACTGTTTGGTTGGCGCGGCGATGCCGTTCAGCCTTTCGCAGACAGTGAATTAGAGTCGGCTTGCGATGAAGGGATCCCGAACGGAAAGCGAAAGCCTCCAACAAACTGACAAGCGGAACGGCATAAGGGAGTTGACAGCAGGGATGCGGAAATAGGTATAGGTGCTCCAATCCAGCAATGACGTTGAGCATCTCGGCTATCTTCGAGCGGGGCAACAACGCGAATAGTTACATCAAGATTGACACCTGTTCGCGCTAATAATGGATTTCTTCGCATCTTATGTGAGTATGTCGCTGCAATGTTTCGTCGTGGATAATCATCAACTGGTTGTTCAGCTGCCACGTGGCTACGTCATACTGGGCCATCAGCGCATCTAGCTTCCCCCACACAGCCCAGCCTTGTCACCTATACTTCCAGAAAACCATGATGCAAAGATTGCAAATCAGCTCACCTCTCTCGACGAGAGCCGAGCGGTAAGTGTCGAGGACTCACCACGATGTCAAGGATCGGGCTCACCGGTCAATGCCAAGCGAGACCACAGAAACACAGAAGCCCGACACCGTGAGTCTGGGTACTCAGGCTATGCTTGCTCCTGGAGCGTTGGAAATTGACTGATTCGTATCTTGGCTGAACAACGGCTGCAGCATTGTGCTTTGATTTGTAGCTGCCTGGTGAGGCGACGACATGCCTCATTTGCCTGTTCCATCAAGCATGTCAAAAGGCTCGCAGACCCACAGAGCTCTCAACCATACTCCTTCCCAAGCTCGGCACTGACTCATATGATGATCGCGCGGTATCTGACTACTTACCAGGCATTACCTCTGGATCCTAACGAACGGAGAATACGCGTACTGCACCTGCTTCCTGGCAGCGATGACCATATACATGTCGAGCTCTCAATACTGGACCTGAACAATGCGAACAGTGATTGTTTGGGGTGATGCGACGACCCGTAGGGTGATCTGGGTTAATGACGAGGAACTGGCCGTGACTCGTAACTTATTCGATCTTCTTCATCACGTCCGTCACCGACATGAGGTGGTTACACTCTGGGTAGACGCAGTGTGCATCAATCAAGAAGACATCAAGGAGAGATCCCATCAGGTCGCTCTCATGGACGCGGTGTACTCTAGTTGTTTGTCGGTCTACATGTGGCTTGGTCATCCACCGGAAGATGTGCAAGGAAATCCCTCCTATATGTTCGAACACTTTGCGAACGGAAAGCACTATCACGATTTGCCGGGGTATCATCTCGATTCCTCCGGGAACTGGCATTTCAATGAAGAGAACTCTGAGTTCCAAGCAATCTGGACAGCCTTTGGAGTAATTGCGGAGAAAATATGGTGGACGCGAGCTTGTGAGTCATCGTGCATCGTCAGGAAGCTCCTGTCGACTGATGCCGCCTAACAGGGACTGTGCAAGAAGTGATCCTGCCCAGGAAGTCCACTCTTCACCTCGGCCTCTGGGATACAACATACGAAACCATTCCGCTGGCGAGAATCAAGCTCAACCTTCTGCAATCCGCCACAAGCTTGATCATTTCCTGGGTAAAATTGCACGAATAGATCACATTCGTTACCCCTGGATCTCAGAGGAAGTGTCAGAGGTAGCCAAGATCCTGAAATCACGTTCTGCGCATCCGTTGCCACCACTATATCAAGTGGCGTTATCTTTTGCTGCACGCAACTGCAAGGACCCCAGAGACAAAGTCTTCTCAATATTGGGGTTGGCAAATCGATCCATCTTCTCGGAATTCAGACCGGACTACTCTGCCTCTGTGGAGGATATTTACACGGACTTCTTCACATGATCCAGTGGAGTGGGTGCGACCACCGAGTTTTCCTGGGCACTGGCTTCGGTCCCAGTCGTTCTGGCATGCCATCCTGGGTTCGGGACTTTTCGAGAATCTACTCACCAGAGTTGACTGGCAAGAACTACGCCGCTTGCAGGTATATGATCTGTATGACTGCTCCACCGGTCAGACAAGTTTACTGCAAGTAGTCAATGATCGAGAGCTCAGAGTTCAGGCAGTCCAACAGGACGTCATTCTCATTAAGGGATCGATGATGAGTGATTTATTCGACGACCCTCTCAATGTTCAGAGTGTTTTGCAAGAATGGGCACAAATGAGCAAGAGCACTTCTGCAAGCTATGCAGATGATGAGAGGCAAATTCACAGCCGTTTCTGTCGTACGCTCTGCGCCGATCTGCGTAACGACGCGTCGCTCAAGGGCATCTTCTGGAGGAGAGCGACCACAGGAGAAATCCCGAGCCCAGTTGCGCTGCAAATGCTCCTCAATGGAGACTCCTCCGCATTGGATGATGGCTCTGTACCCGGCGTTGCAATGTCGACAGCAGGCCGAGCCTTGTTTTTATCACGGAGTCTAGAAACATCGGCCTTTGCAATCCCAAAGCTCATCGAGGCGATGTTATCACTGCTCTGCTCGGAGCGAAAGTGCCGTTTGTTCTGCGGAATGTGGATGAGCACTACGATGACCACGATACGTGCGAACTGATCGGTGACTGCTTCTTGTTTGGCTACACGGATGGGGAGACCATACAAGCTGGCAACGTTATTTGAGATATTGTATTGATTTGATGAGAGCCTGACAGCTACCAGATATCGCTACACGTCGCTGGCTCGAAAGGTTGAGTAATTGCCGGCGTCCGTGATGACGCTTGAGAGTGCCACTTACAGGGCTCGTAGAGGGATGTGCATAGAAGATTGATAGAGCCTTGAGTTCGCACGGGACGCGCCTTGAGTCTTATCTTTTCCTCTTTGTGACTGACTCGGCTAATTCCTCTGTACCTTCCCGATTTGGCTAGATCGTTCTACTAGTGGGAGCCCCCATCGTCATGTTAAGCATTGCCATTGTACATGTCAGAGAGCTTGGACTCCCGACGACACAATGATAAGAGGCATGAAGTCTTCGTCAGTTGTGATGCTCTTCCTCAGCCGTTGACTTGCTTCCCAAGATGCTACTGAAAACTGTTTCCATCGCGACGATCGCTCTCGGAGCGCGGGCTCTACCCGCAGCCCACGTCGAGCGCGACTACAACGCCAACCTTGAAGTGAAGTTTTCCATCGGTGATGGACTGCTGAATTCGACTACCGACGGCCGCATCGTGTTGATGTTCGCTCCCAATGGTACCGACCCTCTTGGAGATACGGATGTCACTTCCTCTCCAAACATGATTTTCGGCAAGAACGTATACGGCTTCGGCTCGAAGAAGACTATCACACTTTCTGGAGGCAGCAACGACAGTACGGAGACTGGTGTCTTTGGTTGGCCCAATGTCAGCACGAACGACATCCAGCCGGGCACGTACAGCGTGCAGGCTTTCCTCACCAGATACGAAGCAGTCACTCGCAGTGATGGATCCAAAGTCAGCCTGCGATTCCCCTGTGGCGATGGCGGTCTGAATGTCGACGGCTTTGGTAGTCTGAAAACTTCGATGATGGACATTGATATCACTGGCGCCTCGCAATCTATTGACCTGGTCTTCAGCAACATCACAGCCGTGGAAGCCTTCACCGGTAAAGAAATCGGCGGCTGTAGTCAGGGCAACTACGAGGATACTAACTATCTCAAGTATATTAAAATCCGAAGCAAGAAGCTCAGCAAGTTTTGGGGTCGCGACATGTACGTTGGAGCCAATGTCGTCCTCCCGGCTGGGTATGATGCGAACGACACCAAGACGCACTATCCTATCATCTACAATCAAGGCCACTGGCCGGCAGATGTTGGTGCCTACAATTATGGCAGCAACCCCAACTTTACTGCAGCCTGGAACGCAGGCACCATCCCTGCTACCAACACTACTGCTGCCCGACCAGCTCCGAAATTCATCCTCGTCACCTTCCGTCATGAAGCGCCTTACTACGATGACTCGTATGCGGTCAACACAGCGAATCTTGGGCCTTACGGTGACGCTATCAATGAAGAACTGATACCACATATCGAAGACACCTTCCACACCATCAGGGCACCATACGCTCGTGTTCAGGACGGTGGCAGTACAGGAGGCTGGGAAAGCATCGCGAATGTGATTTACAGACCTGACCTCTTTGGTGTTTGTTTCTCTTCGTACCCAGACTCTCTGGACTTCCATCGTCACCAAAACATCGAGCTGTACACAGCGGCGAACGCGTATCAGCGTGCCAATGGCAGCTATGTACCCAGTATCCGCACATTCGTGAACGGCACCCAGAAAGTGCTTGCAACGGTGGCTCAAGAGAACCACTGGGAGCTTACGTTCGGCACGGCTTCTCGCTCATTCAACCAGTGGGATGTTTGGAACGCTGTCTTTGGTGTCCAGGGCTACAATGGCTATCCTCTTGAGCCGTGGGACAAGGTCACTGGTGAGATCTACCCCGAGGCCGTGCAGTACTGGAAGCCATTCGACCTGAGCGACTACGTTGTGACGAACTTCAACTCAACTCGTAACCTTGGTGCCGCTCTCGCAGGACGCATCTTCATCTACGTAGGCACGTGGGACAACTACTTCCTCAATGAGGGGGTCATGGAGTTCCAGAAGCGCACTGATGCTGCAGGTGGAGCAGGATGGGCGAACGTCACCATCCTTCCAGGGAAACCCCACGGCGGCAACTATCGCGCTCTGAACATCTGGGACTACCTCGAGCTGGTGGAAAAGTGGGTACAGGAACATGCGCCTGACGGTCCAAGCCCGCTGTCGCCATCATCTGTTGCTCCAGCTACGCGCGGCAATGTATGGGAAGAGGTTATCTCTTATGGTGGACACAAAGCGGCTGTGAAGCGTCAAGCAGACCCCAAGATTGTTGGCGACAAGACCATCGTCGGCGAGACGGTCACTTCCAGTGTTGGCCGATGGGATCCTGGTGTCAAGCTAACGGCGCAGTGGATCCTGAACAGTAAGCCTGCTGGCGGTACGTTCAGCGTTGCACAGGGCAGCAATGCCACATATGTACCTACTGCGAAGGGCCACGTGCAGCTTCTTGTCACTGGCGAGAAGCGAAACTATGTCACAGAGATAAGGAAGAGCCAAAAGGTGCTTGTGGGCAGATGAGAGGACTAGATCTACTCGATATAGCTTGTGAATTGTAGCCTGAAAACATCTCCGCATCCGACTCAGTAACCGCGCAGTGCAAAGTGATGCATTCAAATCCGGTGTGTGTAGAGGTGTGATCTTCAGGAGGAAAGAACGTGAAGGCGCTAGGAAAGCGCGGGGAAGGAAAGAAGCGAGAGGCCCTCGGCTGTTCACGCGCCGGCGACCTCGCTGCAATAACACCCAACCTCATCATCACATGGTCCGCACAACGATCGCTTGTGCATCGTGTCGGTGAGTTTGCGCACCCTAACACAGGGCTTGACTAACGCGCAGAAGCGGATCAAAGATCAAATGCAGGCACAATGGTGCGCCGCCATGTCAACGGTGTTCGCGGAAGGGGCCGGCGCAGTCGCAGCAATGCGTCCTCTCAAGCCCTACACTCAGCAAACCCGGGCGCAAGTCGCGCTTCGTTGATGGCTCAACGTTGAGCTCGTCTTCTGTTGCATCTCCGTCTGATCCAGTGCCAGCATCAAATGGACGACAATCGTCCAAACAGTCCAATGTGGTCCGTCACTTCGGTCAGGACGATGTCATCGTGGCATGCAAGGCCTTCATCGACGCGTTTTCCGAGCTGGGCTTCTTGCACCTACCTACCATCGTCGCCTGGTCATCTGAGATCACGACTCTGGACGTCAATGCCCTGCAAGGCGTACAACCAATGTACCTACTTCTGGCTTCTGTCACAACAGTCTATGGTTCAATGACGCGAGGTGCTTCAAAATCGCCTCTGACAGAGTCAACAATGAGTCGGATCCGGAGCCAGGTCTTCGAGTCCGAGATCCCGAGCTTGGCACACGTTCAGACCTTACTGGTTGTGTCTATGTACGAGTGGGGAAAGGGACACAGCCGCCAGGCCTGGGTGACTTGCGGAACGGCGATCAGAACCATGCAGACTCTCCTGACGCATGAGCCCTCAAAGTCAACCCATCCGCAGGAGTGGCAGATCTTCAATCGCACGCTCTGGAGCTGCTATATCATGGATCGAATGATTGTGTCCGGGGTCTCACAACCAAACATGCTGACTTGCGAAGCTTTGCATACCCCTTGGCCGTCCTCCAGCGCTAGCTTTGCGTTTGGTACTGTAGGAGCGGATATGGAATCTGCAAGATCGAGCGGCCAACTCTTGCGTAACATGACCGGAGACATACTGCATTGTTACGATGCGGTCGTCAGGGGTCTCGACATCTGGGCACGCATATTGAAATGGATTACCAGTGGCGGACGACGATTGCCCAACTTGAACAAACCTGAAAACCATCCGTGGGTTCCTGGATCGCCTTGGAAGGCCTTTCACGAGGAGATCCAAGCATGGCGGGAACTTCAAGAGCGCGGATTGTGGTTCCCTGACACGTCAGTCGCCAGCCACGCTGCTTTCGGCCAAGCTGAACAATTCGCATATGTCAACCTTGTCTACCATCTCAGGTATGTCGACACCACCGCACTGCCGTCCACCTTTCCACTCACATGTGCAGCCTCCTGTTCCTCAATCGCGAGTACGTACCCTTCCTACCACTCGTCTGCTCTAGTCCAAGTGGCCCGACAGATCCGCCGCTACTACCTGCAGAAGCACCCAGCGGTTGGTGGGACAAGCGCGCCAGCGAGCTGTTCCGATCCGCTGAAGCCATTTCAGGCATCATTGGCGACCTCCAGACTGTCGGATCCCCACTACACAACCTGTTTGCAGGATTTTGCCTGTTCTCAGCTGCGACCACGAATATGTATGCGCGGTCATTTCCGTGGATGGTACCGGATTCTTGTCCCAATATATCCCGCATCGTGGAACGAGACTTCGATGCGCTCGATAAATTTCGCAACGTCTGGCAAATCGGTGAAGGTTGGTGGGTGATACTGCACGATTGCAAGTCGCTATACGATCGCGCCAGCCAAGGCTGGAGCGCACCCGGCAAGAGTTCGAGGCTTGATCATGGCGCATTGCATACTGCGATACAGGACACGCGAGGTCAGCCACCGCGAAATCAGTCTGTAGATCGGGAAGATGAGGGCACCGCATCTCCGATTCTTGATGCACGTCCCTCCGAGGCTACAGTCGGTGATGAGGTTGACTTTGACTGGGGCCTCGATCTGGAACTGAGTTGGGACCAGATGTGGCCGATACCTGCCTCACACAATGGCACCGACCACCGTGCATGATTCTTGACTCCGTAGCATTGCAAGATGCACTTCCTCTGCTGCTATGCGAGCTCAGCATTCAGACTAACCTACTGTCGTATCCAATATCGAGGCTACTGGAGATAGAGCCGACACGTGGCGATAACGCCAGTTCTTTGCGTACACGCTAGAGAAGCTATAGACGATCCGTGGATGTTGCTCTAACTCCACATGCATCTCAACGTCACTAGCTGTGCAGAAGAGATCTCGGAGTTAAGCAGATCTTATCTGTCAACCATAGTACGCGGTTCACTCGAGCTTGGTACCTATAATGATCCTCCAGGTATCAGCGAAGAGGTGATATGTAAGCATTCCGCGAAGAGCATTCGGTTGAACACAGACACCGCCAGTAATGACACAAGCTCAGAAGACCATTGCCATGATCACCGGTGGTACCTCGCGCTCTGTTCCGAACCCCCACGTATCGACGGATACTGACATCTGGCGCAGCCAACAGTGGCATTCAGTAGCAGAACTTCTTGACGACGCAGGCAAGCATGTCCTCCTCGGTAGCCGTTCAGTCGAGAAGGGCACCATTGCAGTCGAAGACTTAAAGTCCTGCAGTCTCCCAGGAAGCGTTGAGCTTCTCCAAATCGACACTTCCGATGATGCTTCCATCGTAGCGGCCGCTAAGACTGTGGAAGGTACCCATGGGCGGTGAGCCTTCTTCTTGAAGGACTGTAGCACATAGCTTACGTTCCCTTCAGCCTGGAAGCTCTCGTAAACAACGCTGCCACTGGATACGGCGACGCATCAGACACCATGTTCAACCAGCCCAACGCCGTCTTCCGGACAAATGCTGCTGGCGCCTACGCGACTGCCGAGGCGTTTGAGCCTGTCCTGCGCAAGTCATCTTCGCCGCGCATCATCTACGTGACTTCGGGCGCGGGCTCTCTCAGTCGCCGTCTCGAGGCGAACACGCCGTTTTACAAAGTGAGAGAGCCGCAGTACCGAGTCAGCAAGGCAGTTATGAATATGACAGCTGCTTGCCAGATGGTTGACTATCAAGAAGAAGACTGGAAAGAGTTTCTGTATTGTCCAAGATTCTGTGAGAGCAATCTAGGTCCGCAAAACAAGGCCAGTAATGGCGCGAAGCCGGCTTCCGAGGGAGCGAAACCGATGGTCGACATGCTGAATGGCAAGAGGGACGATGAGGCTGGAAAATATTCGCACTACGGTGGCGAGTATCCCTGGTAATCTGCGACCATCGAAAGGATATGAAAGGTGTTGGATGTTGGATCAGGACAATCGAATTTGCGCCTAGATCTTCGAAGTCTAATCGGAGGTCGTGGTGGTGATGCACGGACGATGACGTTTCGTTATTCTCGGAGATTTGCTTCGAAAACTGGGTCCAACGTGCATTTTGTTGCAAGGACTGCCCTGCACGTCGGCCAAAACGAAAAGTTTGCCGATCTTTAGGTTTGTGGAGTAAGCATTGCAAAGCAGTTTCGCTTACAAGTCGCTTGATAATGTTCGCACTGACCGCGGACTGCAGCGCATTCGTCCCGATAATGGCAGACTGTATCGTGGAAGGCCAGGCTTACAAGCCGCTTGATAACGATTGTAGCGATCCCAGCATCCACTGTATCCACCACGCTATCTGTTCTGCAGTAGTGTTTGAAGGCCAGAAGTGAGTTCAGACAAATTGCCCACCTTATATAGCAGGGCTACTGCGCTCCTTGCACTCATCTTCACATCACTGTTTCTTTGATCCACTATCCCGGGGCCTCCCTCGCTCCACACTCCCGTCGAGATGCTCAACATGCATGTCACACTTCCCGCCCTTCTTCTAGGGCCCGCAGCGGTGGCCGCGTCGCAACGCTCCGGCGACTCCTGGACACATAGTCCGCGGTATGACTACATCGTCGTTGGCGGCGGGACGTCGGGTCTTGTGGTCGCCAACCGCCTTTCTGAGGACTACAACGTGTCTGTTGCGGTCATCGAAGCCGGTGGAGTTGAGCTCTACGACAAGAACATCACCGATACGGCTGAGTACATGGCTTCCTTCGGCACGGCTGTCGATTGGCAGTACAAGAGTGTCCCCCAGACGTACGCTGGGAACGCTACCCAGGTACTCCGCGCAGGTAAGGCTATTGGAGGAACAAGCGACATCAACGGTACGTGAGTAGAATCCCTTCAGCTGATCTCAGTCCTGACAAGCCATTTTATTAGGCATGACATATCTGCGTGCAGAAACTGCGCAAATTAATGCCTGGGGGCAGATCGGAAACTCGGGCTGGAGCTGGGACAGCTTGCTGCCTTACTACAAGAAGAGCGAGTACATCCAGGAGCCAACCAATTCGCAGCTCCTCCGCGGTGCTTCGCTGGACCCCAAGACTCATGGCACATCCGGCCCGTTGGCCGTCGGATGGACTGACAACATGATGAGCGAGAACGTCTTCTCGTCCATCAACCAGACCTTTGGAGCACTGGGTCTTCCGTTCAACGAAGAGCCCAACGCTGGATCCATGCGCGGTCTCACTGCCTTCCCGAAGACCGTCAACCGAGCCGAAAATGTCAGAGAGGATGCTGGGCGAGCCTACTACTGGCCCATATCGAACAGACCTAACCTTGACATCTACCTCGACTCCTTTGTTGAGAAGATGACCTGGCATCCGGTGTCTGGCGAGCACAATAACACAAGAACTGCAAGTGGTGTTGTATTCACGGACTGCAACGGCACGGTGCACACCATCCTCGCCAACCGCGAGATCATCCTCTCAGCTGGCAGTCTCAGGTCACCCCTGCTTCTTGAGCAGTCTGGTGTTGGCAACCCATCGTAGGTACTCCCCGAAGGGACATTGTTTCAAAAAAATTTGACAGTATTTGTAGGATCCTCAAAGCAAACGACATTGATGTTATTGTCGACCTTCCGTTCGTCGGCGAGAATCTGCAGGATCAGACCACCACAGACATGTTCTACACCAACAACAACAGCACCAACTTCGCTGGACTCGGAGGCTACGCCGCTTACCTGAACGTTGAGGACGCGTTCGGAGACGATCTCGCTTCTTTTAACGCAAGCATCGCAAGCTCGATCGCAGACTACGCCGAGAAGACAGCCAGCGCCAGTGGCATCATCGACCGCAACGTAACTGAGAGGCTGTTCCGTATGCAGTACGACCTGATCTTCAAGGAAAAGATCCCAATTTCCGAGATCATCGTTTCGCCTGCAGCAACCGGACCCATCACAATTGAGTACTGGGGCCTTCTTCCCTTCTCACGCGGTAGCATCCACATCAACTCCGCCAACGCCTCGGCACCGGCTACCATCAACCCCAACTACTTCATGCTGGACTACGATATCCGCCAGCAGATTGCCACCGCCAAGATGGCGAGGAAAGTGGCCAACACAGCACCCTTCTCCGAGGCGCTCTCTGACGAGACGACTCCTGGGTTGGATACACTGCCCGCCAATGCGTCTGACGTAGACTGGGAGAAGTGGCTGAAATCGACATGTGAGTTAGGATCCACAGAATAACTTGACTCCTTGCTGACCATAGTCTACAGATCGCTCAAACTTCCATTACATCTCCACGGCTGCTATGATGCCACGCGAGCTCGGCGGTGTGGTCGACTCGAACCTCACTGTGTACGGAACCAGCAACGTCCGCGTCGTTGATGCGTCGGTCGTCCCGTTCCAGATCTGCGGACATTTGACGTCGACACTGTACGCTATTGCCGAGAAGGCTGCGGACATGATCAAGGCTAGGTACGAGTAGATGTCGGTGTCTCAGGATTCGAGGACTCTGCTCAAGTGCCTTCAAAATGGTTTCGGCGCGATGAAGCGAGCATGTTTTCCATGGATCATACATTTCTAATTCAAGCAATTGGCATTCTCTCCCAAAACAGCACAGCGGTTACTACCAACTCCATTCAATGTCCAGCATCTCCCTTGTCATACTACCTCTATACTCGGGCCAGAACGCCACGTCCATGTCATCGCTGTAACTGCCAACAAGTTCCCAAAACCACATGTTTCCAACACTGAGATTTGCCAGTGTCGATTCCAACCCATCCTCGAGTGCAATGTCTGCGAACTGATAGCCTGGTTCTTCTACTGCAATCAACCCTTCGCCGTGATAAAAACGGCAAGTGGTTGCGATTGGCACGGAAAGACCCTCGCTGACACTTGTGAGAAGGTGGTCGAGGGCTTCGTTGTCAAGGAAGATGAAAGTGCTTGGCGGATCGGCAACGGCACGGTAGGCTGGGGTGTCGAAGAATGCAAGAAGAGGACCAAGGCGTGCGCTAGAGTTCTTTGAGGACTTCTTTTCTTCGCGCTCAGCTTTGCTTAATCTAGTCACAATGTTGAGCTCTAACAACGATGGTGCGTTTCCATAGATTTGCAAGATGTTGCGCAAAGTGCGAATCTCCTCCGGGGTCACAGGACAGAGGATATAGGCCACATATTCTGGGGCGGTCGCACCCCCGACCTCAACTGCAAGTCCTGGCTTCGAGATGAAGTTTGTGCCGTAGCGCGCAACTGGATGCTCCCAATCGACTGCGGCCGAAGTCGTAGGGTCGTAAGAATGATGTCTACTACCGTAGAAGAGGGGGTAGTTAACAGCAACACCATTGTCGTGGCCCCGGTTTGGTGGATGCCAGATCAATGGCCAGAGTGCTTTGATTGCTTCGGAGTACTCGGCGCGTAGGTAGATGTGACAGTACCGCATCTTTTCCAGCTCCACGACCCGTGATCCGTCACCAGCAACTTCTCTTGCAGCCCGGTGGGCAACCTCCGCGGCAGACTCACACGCGACCACCACGACCGGCGCACGCCGTGGTCCAGATAGGTAAGCAGCGTCGATGAACATGACAAATGTCTGACCATCATGGACCGGTGCCTCTGGCTTAACGCACTGGAAGATATTGTATGTCTCAGCTTGGGACGCAGGAGTTGCATGCGGCCAATTGTAGATCGTGATCTCGTTGGCGGTGTCTCCCATGTCCTGCTTGAGCACGGATATCTCATCGTCCGTCAAGTTGATCAACGAAAACAACACTATCGCGTCCTTTCGGAGCTTCACATCACTCGGAATGTGTGGTGGAAGGACATAGACCGTGTCATTGATATCGAGTGTCGTTTCTGGGGTTTGCTTCGGAAAGGGAATTGCGGTCCAAGCGCGGCCATCGAATGCTTCTGCGAGGGTGTAATTGTAGAGTTGCGCTTTAAGCAGGACGCGGATTGCTTCTTCGCGACCTGCACGCCCAATTTCTTGGTTCTTTTCATTTACGCAATGGAACACCAACAGCGTTCCATCCTCGAGACTTTGTGCGTCAATGCCGAGGATGTGGCCCGCGCCCATTTCGAAGCCGCGAGCTGTGGCAAAAACATCAGCTGTTGACGCAGCATAGTTCCGCAGCCATGGCGCGCTGACAATCTTTTTCTTCTCTATCTTTGGACTCTTTTCGACGATTTGATCAATGACTGTGTTGAGCGCTTTCTCGATGTTTGCTCTTTGCTCGTCATCGCTCTGAACGAACCAGAACAGTGGAATTTCAACCGAACCACCAAAAATTAGTTTTGTCGTCCGAAATTGGGCCATGGTAGGATGAGTTTGGTAACACACAAGGAAGAATCGTGAGAACGGCGATGCTTGAGGTATCTCTTTGGCGTTAATTCCTTCGGATCATTGCCGCTTTTAGCTCCTTCCAGGCTGCATCGGCGGGTGCCTGGCTGGTGTGGGACGCCTTACACTAGTATGTCACGATCTGGTCGCGTCTGCGCTTGATGCACTGGAGGTTCAAATCATTGAATTGTGCACTTCCAGGATGCACTAAAGACTCTCGACAGCTTTGACGACTATGAACATCATGTATTGCGTAATCAGCCACAGCTACCCTCATCGGCCTGGGGAGTGGTGGACATGTCTTTCGGAAGGTACTTGATACCCGTCTTCGGGCAGTTACCAGATGTCCCGGTGGGGTTCACTGGGACGAAATTGCCTTGCGCAACGCTACCACGGACATTGAACGCGTACTGAATCTGATTCAATTCACCTCTCGTGCAAGTCAAGATTGGCGTGGCACCGAACTTTGCTTTGAGGGCGCTGGTGATGGCCGTGTTGGTGTAGGTCTTGCTGGAGCTAGGGGTAATGCCGGCATTGGCAAGCCACTGTGTGAGTTAGCTGATGGTGGAGGTGTTGGGACGCGTGACTCGTACCTGGTATGTGGGTAGATCCTTGAACAGGGTGATGGTGGTGTTCAAGAAGTCAATGAGCTCGTCCTCAGCCTGGTAGTCGGTGTAGCAGCTAGGATTCAGCGTGGAGTAGCAAGTGCCGTGTTTGCTCCACTCATGTTCCCTTTGCAGGACGTCAGCATGTTATGGCTTTGGAAGTCAGGTCTCGGCACAAGGGGACCTCACCAGAATGATTCATCGTTGCCCTGGTAGTCCTTCCAGTAAGTCTCCATATAGTTGAGAATGTCGGTGGCGCCCCTATTCTGGAGCGTGCAGCTGATGTCGGTGTATGCTCTCGAGCTGTCACATGTTGACTCGTACGTGCCGTCACAGTTGTCGGGCCTGCAAATGTGATCAGTATGATCCAGAAATCCAACAACAGCGAAAACTGCTCACCACAAGCCGTGAATGGTCCAAGAATTGGCTGGTCCGGTAGCAGGACTAGAGTCCCAAAACTGCACCTGCAAGACCTGCCCCTGAACTTCCGTGCAGCATGTATCCTGAATGGTACCGGAATGCTGGCAGCTGAGCGGCGCAGATGCCGAGCACGCTGATGCGGTAGCGGCTGCCAAACCGACAAGCAAGCCGAGAGCCAGTATGAATGACATCACAAGAGCCTTTAGAAGTTCTGGGATGGTGTGGAGAGAAGCTTAGCTATCTTACCGAAGCTTGATTCTCTTGGCTGGAATCCTTCCGTCTTATATATTGTCATAGTCGTCTCAAAAGGGTTGTGCTCCGTGGTCCGCCGCGGTGCTTCTGTCGCGGTCGTTTTGTTTGTAGTACGCGGTCATGTCGGCAGCTTAGCTCCCAGCGGAAGGTAGGCGTGCACAGCATCTTTGATTCGCCACGCCATGTAAGTGACCTTCTGCAATCAGTCTGGCGCGCGGAAGATGCAAGGCACGTGTGAAGATGAATGGAGAGATAACAGTCGCTACGCGCCGTCACTGTCGATCATCCAGCGCTAGCGCCACGCTTGCCCAGACGGAGCCCACACCTGCCGAGGGGCACTGTGGCGTTGCCTTGCGGTGCCAGCTTTCCACCTTCTCTTCCCCAACAATCTGCTGACGATGTCTCATCGAGGCCGCACCTTTTCGTCCATGATCACGAAACGTGCGTGCAGGTGTTTATTTCGGGTTGCACCCTTTCGCGCAACCGATGTATGGGCATGACCTCCTTCCGGGGCTCAAGATTACTTATCTGGCTGGGTGTTGCCGCCTTCCTCATTGGCACTCGTGTAATAATCCTTATATTGATCAAGCTTGACGTGCAGTAAGTTATGGAAAGTTAAAAGTATGTCGCAACCGTTTTCATCGCCATACATTTGAACATAGTCAAGTTGCCCATTCGAGCACTTGTCTTCCCGGGTTGAAGTTACAATGCGGTTCGCATCGTTCTCAACCATCGTGCTGCTGTTGCAAGCAGCAAGCGCGCGTCACTCGCGTCCGAGGAAACCTCTGGAGCTCGCAACTACCAATCACCTTACACCAGCTGCTGCCGGCCCTTTGGATGTTATCCAGCTGTACAAACCTGTGGCTGTTCCGGAGTCGACAAAATGTCAGGTGCAGCAAACCCTGATGGAGCATACGTTCGCCAGTTCCTATGGCGTACCATTTGTTGGAGAGTACACACCACCTGACTGCGACTTCAACAGCGTAATCATCGAATGGACTGTCACAGTTGCGGGTCGCCAATTCGATCGACTCGCAGAAATGTACCTTGGCGACATCGAAGTCTGGCGTACTTCAACAGCCGAGCCCACAGCTTCGGGCATCATTTTTAGGTACCAAAAAGATCTGAGTATGTATCTCAGTCTCTGGAAGTCGCCACAAGACCTCATATTCAGCTTGAATAACGTTTACGATTCGACATACACCGGCGCTTTCAACACAACGCTCGTTGCCACGTTCTCTTATGGCTTGAATGCCCCTGCACACGCTGATTTGATTTTACCGATTTCGCCAAAACTAGGCGCCAGTGGGCAGCCAAGCATCTTTACACTTCCTGGAGATGATGCGACTGTCGACCAGGTACTTCCGCTGAATGTTACTCACGCATCAATCTCTATCGCTGCCACGGGTCAGAGCAACGAGGAGTTCTGGTACACAAACGCACTCCAATCCGATGTTGACACTTTCGACTCGACTGTTGGCAGTCTCATCGGCTATGGCCCTTTACGCGAGGTGCAGCTCTTCATTGATGGGCTCATGGCTGGAGTGGCGTGGCCTTTCCCGATCATCTTCACTGGAGGCATCGCGCCGGGCTTCTGGAGACCCATTGTTGGTGTCGATGCGTACGACCTTCGCGACTATGAGATTGACATTACTCCATTCCTGCCGTATCTTCTAGACGGAAAGCCGCACGCTTTTGCCATCAAGGTCGTAGGCGTTGACGATAATGGTGGCAATGGACCGGCCACCCTTTCCGAAGATAGCATCAACAGCTACTGGTTGGTATCAGGCAAGCTATTCCTGTTCTACGGCTCTGAATCGTACAATGGCACACATGAAGCTCCTGCCATTGTGAGTTCGCCTCTGGTGCAGACGACTTCCTCTTTCACGGCGAGCAATGGCACGAAACAGACGCTTTCCTACGGTGTGACGGCCAAGCGCGTGCATACTGTGAAGTCCTCTTTCGGTAGTTGGACACAGAGCCTCACCTACTCCAACACCGGCTTTCTAGGCGAACAAGGACTGTTCCAGCAAAACACCCAGAAGACTGCTGGCACTTCGGCTGCTGTCCTGAAGAGTGCGCCCAAATTCAGTAACACACTCAGCTACACCTATCCAATCACGGTCAACACATCCTACACTTTCTCCGGGTCGAACACCACAATCGATGCATCTCTCGATCGTGGCCTGCAGATCTTGTCCTCGGGCAGGCCGGATTTGTCGACGTACACTCTAGTCAGCGGACCGATGGCTCTGGATACCAGACAGATTGGTCAAGCATCATACTCGAACAAGCCAAACAACAGTTACTCGTTTGGTGATATGGATCAAACATTCAGCGAGCGCAGCTACGGCACAAGCTACTCGAGGCACATTAAGAGCAATAATCTGACCATCGTCTACGACCAGGTTAGGTAGACTGTCATTATCGCCAGCAGTACGATCAATACAGTGTTCATGTTTTGAATATCCCATGCGTGATCTCTGATCGTACCATCATCCCACACATCTGGTTACCCTAACAGACTCCTCTCTGTGAGACTTGCCGTGCTTAGGCTGGCGGGAGAAGTTTCTCACACTTGTTCTGGCTCATCTAGATCAAGTACTCCATCCCAATCCCAAAGCGAGTATCCCACTTCTCCGCTTGAGCGTCTACCGGTACCCCAGCCGCATCCCCCATTGCCGCCATCGCCTCCCTCTGCGTGTACAACCCACTCAAAACAAAGCCCAACTTCTCGTACAAGCTCACAACCGGCCTATTGTTCGGGTGCACGATGAGTCTAAACCGCGTCGGAGCCCGCACATCTCCACAGGCTTCCTGACTCCCCAATTGTCCAGGAAGCGCAATAGAAGCAGCGGATCCTGCCAGTATAGCCGCACGCGTGAGTTTTGCCGCTAGCCCTTGCCCGCGGTGCTCTGGCAGCACGAACAGACTCGTCAAGTGCCAGCGCGTCTCTGCACCGTCCGCGGCTGGCGTAGGCTGTCCTGATCCCGGGCACAGCCATGCCGAGCGCGCGACGGGTCCGACGAGCGTGAACGTTCCCGCCCACTCAGCTTCCACTAGTACCTGCACTATTGAAGCATCTCGCTCTGACGTCAACTGGGGACTTGGGCCGAAGGTGTCTTCACTCTCAACTGACGGTGAATCAAGTTCGCGGTTGTCAATGACGCACACCACGATCCTGAAATCCGGGTTCGCAACTCGGGCCTCCCATGCTGCAGGTGGGAGTTTGGACTCGGCAGCGTGAGATTGGGAGAAGGCGTTTGGATCTGAAAGGAGGGCGTGAAGTTTGAATGTTCGGAGTTTTTGGGCGAGGAGGGTGAGAGACTCATCCGAGAGAGACGAGGGTATCACCAGGGTGGTGTAGGTCGACATGATGCAATGGCGTAGAAATGTATAGAGAGAATCAGTGACTAAAGAGTAACGACAACCTGGGCTCGGTGGTCAGATAGCTGATACATTGCAAGGTGAGTCACTTGTGAATATGAGTCATCGAAAGTCCTACCAGATATCAGTGATAGATCCCCCTGACTGAACTGACTGGCATAGTGTTTAGATATCGGCACTTCGGCATTTGTGGGGCTCTTTGAATGTCACTCTGTGCTAATCATGGCCCAGCTTGGTGCCTACGTTGGAAACACTTGTCCTGGCACGGATATGACAAGTGAGCACGCAGCCAGCACCTCGTACATCAATTTTCGTCCAGTCCCTCGGAACACCAGCTGATATAGGCTTCGCGCAGACGAGCGCAATGCGTGGACAGGGACAGTAAGTGCGGAAGCCCAGCATCATCAACACGAATGAGAGATGCAGAGATGCGAGCCAACCAATCAGATCTTGGGGGCCTAATCCTTGATATGACCACTATCTGGCGCGCCTGATTCCTCGGGCCTTCTTCTTGACGTGCTGTTGCGTACCATTGTATGTGCGCCTTGAGGTCAAATTGACTGCGTTCAAAAGACGATAAGCCGATTGGTACACTCGGACTTTACAGGTCGCAAGTGCTCTTGTCATTTCGTCACCGCGACGAGATGGTCTCCTCCAGATCTAATATCCACAAGGACTGCGCTGTGAGTTCAGTATAAAGGCATGAGGTCTGCGCTACCGTTTGGTACAACATCGAATCTACAGCACCGCTTGAACAATTTTCACGATGACTACAACGGCGTCTCATCCTGCTAGCTCAGCGCTGGATCATCTCCAGCCCAGCGCACCGCACGCATTCAATCCCTCTACAGATATCCCTTCGCTCGCCGGAAAGATCTTTCTCATTACAGGAGCGAATAGCGGCATCGGAAAACAGACTGCTGTAGAGCTGGCGCGCCATGGTCCCGCGCAGATCTGGATTACAGCACGACAAGTCGAATCAAGCCAGGAAGCTGTGCGTGACATCAACATAGCCGGATCGAGCGTTGATATCAGGTTGCTCAAGTTAGACCTGACGTCTTTTGAGTCGATCAAGGCGGCAGCAAGAATCGTGCTTGTGGAAGCTACGAAGCTGGACATGCTGATGTTGAACGCAGGAATTGTGAGCGACTGACCGCATTTCCCTTTCGTGCCGGAAGGTGCTAATGATTCTATAGATGGGAGGACCTTCAGGCGTCACACACGAAGGCTACGAGCTAGCATTCGGCACCAACCACGTCGGCCACGCGTTACTGTTCCACCTACTGACTCCGCTCCTCACCCGAACCGCCGAAGCATCCGGAACCAAGCCTCGAGTAGTGTCAGTTAGCTCACGTGGCCACGCCGTCCAGGTTCCATCCAGAGGTATCGAATTTCCGACACTAAAATCGGCACAGGTGGAGCTCTCCGGTGTATTGCGGTACACACAGTCGAAGCTTGCAAACGTGGTGTACGCGCGGGAGATCGCCAGGCGCTATCCTTCTCTTCTATCTGTGGCGATTCATCCCGAGGACGTAGCCACGCAGCTTTTCAGTAAGGGTGCGCAGGGCGGCGGACCGGAGATTGAGTACCTTGCGCAAAAAGTCGCTCCCAGGCTGGGCGTGAGCTTGGAAGAGGGTGTTAAGAATGGTCTTTGGGCCCTCACTGCTCAGGATGTGGAGACTGGTAGATACTACGAGCCCGTTGGTGTGTTGGGTAAAGGCAGTGTACTGTCCAGAGATCGAGAGCTTGGCGAGAGACTTTGGAAGTGGACGCAAGAAGAACTTGGGAATCACATCCCCTAAGAGCGTTGTCTCTTTCTACGCTCAAGCATGTCATACTTTCACTAAGTAGCAATGCAACTGGCCACCCCGACTCGATCTATCTTGCGAGCGTGGAGTGATGGTTAAAAGCTTCCATCTCGCCAGCGCCGTTCCGCCTTTTGCAACGAAGTTCTAGTGCGTTTGCGGTAATGTCCAACGAAGCGATTCGCACGTCGCGGATCAGAGCCAAGGAAGAGTGCTTGAATATCTTAACGTCAGTATCAATCGTGATGTCGTTGATCTGATGATCGGTCTCTTCGCCGCGATCAGTATCAAGATTCTCTTCCAGCGCCACAACTTCCTTGGCAATCTTGGCCATCAACCTACAATTCCAGCTACCTTGGGCAGGTGGAATCATACCAAGTAGTCTGACCGCTTGCAATCGAATGCGACGATTGCGGCACTTGGAAGCTGTAAAGAACAAGGGGGTGGCCAAGTTGTCACCGATACTGGTGCTTTGAGTTGCAGATAGCGAGGGTAAGGAACTCCACAACTCTACCGAATGCTCCACTATGGCGAGAAATCTCGCATCCTGGGACGCATATCCAGATTCCTGAGTGCTCCCAATGTGACTCCACATGACAAACGCCATCTCGTAGTGATTGAGCAGAACCGTGTGGGCGTATTGGCGGTCACAGCTTGTCTGCAAGCCGGGAAAATCTGTGGCCTTGTACGTCTTAAGCCATGCTTGAAGTAGGCAGAACGCTTGGCCATGGCTGTCGAAGTCCTCGAATTTGCCTCTCCGTTCTGTCGCGCTCATGCGGTGGAATCTTCGTGAGATGAGCAAAAAGGCGTGAATAAGTTTGTTCAATGAATATCGCGCTTCTTCGATCGACCGGAACGCACGTGGTGGCACATCTTCGATGGAAGGTTGCACCAGAATGTCCAACCCACACAATTCCATCCCTAGGAGCTGCGACTCGAGATGAAGTGATGCAAAACCCTGCAGGATCTTGACCTGATCGGATCCCACACTAGAGTCCCGCTTCAACAATGTTGTTCCATGCGTGTCGATGCATAAGCGACGATGATGATCCTTTAGCAGTCGCAAACCGCTTTGCAAGTGCATCTCAGCCTGCTCAAATCTGCCTCTCAGGCGCTCCAGCAAAGTGTAAAGTAGACAAGCGACCAACGCGAGACTGGCAGTCGTGTTTGCGCCCGACTCAATCGCAGATTGGAGTTCTCTCAAGGATTGATTGTAATGCACCATCACAACAAGCTCACCCCGTAATGGTGCCGCATCCGGAGTCGAAGCAGCATCTCTGTGCACTACACTCAGCGCAATCGCCGCATGTGCGATGACAGGCTCGTTCAGCAGTGCAGGCATTACTAGCGCCGTCCAAAACCCTTCTGCGAGTCGACTGCTCAGGTCATGCACGAGCTGGTGGTGAAACCATTCCAGATGCTCTTGATATTCATCGCTCAGATTCAAACTTGCGGCTCGAGATCGAAGGTTCAGCTGCGACGTGTGCGTCTTCTTTCCGCTGTAGCGCTCAGCGTATCCATTCCCCCCTCCGCCCCAGATACCGTAGCCCTCGCATGCTCGGTCTGTGGATCGGCATCGCTTGCATACGGGTTTGAGTTCGTCGCATTTCACTTTTCGCATTCTATCATGTGGTAAGCTATCTTCGATGATCTGTAAGAGCGGGTAGCTTACTTGCAAGTACCACATCCGGAGCGGACTTTCTTGCGAATCTCAAGGGTCATTGCAGAGGCGCAAAATCAGTGTAAACGATGCTGAACATGAGAACCAGGAGATGAATATCGATGATAGAGGGAAGCGGAAGCAACAGGTGGCGTATACTAGAAGTGGCGTGTGGAGTAAGACGGACATTCGGGGCTGTTTTGATTGGGTAGCTCGCATGTGTGTGGCTCTAATTGGCCAGACCAACTAGCTGGATACTAGCGTGCGACTAGGCATCGATTCGCACCTTAAATGTCAATATTAATGATGACATCCTATGGTTTTTGTGAAGCATAATGCAACTCAGACAATCCTATCCTCCGCTCATGCTTCCGCAGATACGGAAAAAAGTGCTATCCAATGACCAACTCATCATTGAACAAGCCCGCATACGTAGTATCGTCAGAAAGCCACCTGGTGAACATGCCATCTATTGGCGACAAAGCCTCCTCGTCGGCCGTGTCGTCCTCTGAGTTAACTACAGTCCACAATAATAACAAGGCAAAGAGTGATCTGCTACCCTTTCACAAGAGATAGAATATGGGGATTCTTACATTGCAAATTATATGTATTGTATCCTTGCGACATGTAGCTGCAAGATGCAATCAAACACAGCCACCCTCAGCCTCGGCGTTGGACACACCTGATCGCTCAGTCTGCAACACGTCAAGTCCATTTCCTCCTGCACGGCATGTATCTACCTTCGCGTCAACCTTAGCTCAACCTCTTTGTGATTGAGGTGTCTTGCTATAGTCATAGAGTTGCTCCCACGACGCACTTATGAATCGTAGCACTTCTGCGTCCTGTCCGCCTGGGAGTCTCGCACCCATCAACCTACTCGAGCTGATCTCACTCTCATGGACGTTGGGCGCACGGACTCAGTACCTGCCAGGCTGCAGCACAGCCTACAGATCACAGCCTGGACGCCTAAGGCCCCAATAGTCAGGAGTCTTAATTACCCATCTGAACAGTGACCTATCTATCGACATCAATTTCCATTGAAATACTCACCAGCTTTGACTATGGCTATTCCACCTCTTAGCGACGATAACAAAAATCGTTCCCAACCATCTCCCGAAGAAATAGAATCTCTGGTCTCTGACCTCCGTTCTTTCGAATTTCGGATATCCCACCAATCCTCGAACAACCCCGCCAACGTCCGCGTCTTCGCCTTCCTAGAGAAACACGTCTCCCGCAAGCCCCCAAAAGATCAATGGGTCTTCTACATCGGTATTTACATCCCCATTTCCTTCTTCTTCTTCCACAATTTTTGAATTCACGCCCCGACTGCAACCCTGTCTGATGCGCCCCAATTAGACTATCCCCGCTCCACCACCACCACTACCCGCTCGACCAAGGACGATATGCAAACATACTACGGCGGCGTCAGCGGCGCCAACGGCCCCAAAGCATCAATCTTGAATCCCACCCTCGAACCCCTCCGCTCCATCCTCGCTGCCGGCGGACGCCTCGATAGCGTGTGGACTAAAGCGTGCGCCGCGCGGTTCGCGCAGGATGCCAAAGGCGACGTTACTGTATTCTTCAATCGGATGGGGGCGGACATACATGATCGTGCGATACGAAGCGGTGGTATGGCGGCGGTATATTTCGAGAGTGTGGTGAGTTTGGTTTTGGCTTTTTGATTAGTAGTGATGAGGAGAGGGAAAAGGACCACAGGCAGATAAGAGCTAACAAGTGTAATGTAGGAGCCGGTGTTGAAGATGAACAGTGAGGTTGGGAAGATTATGGTGCTTGCGAATGAAGATGGGAAGGAAGTAAGTCTCTGATGTGCAGGAAGGAGAGGGAAGAACTAGGGAAGGGGAAGGGGAGGAAGAGGTGTCGAACGTAAGAATAAAACTGCACCAGCAAGTTCTACGCCTGCGAAAATTGCACGACCGAGAACTAAGAGGCTTTTTGTGCGGAACTGGACAAGAAACACCCCAAGCACAGCGTCAATTGGGATTACAAAGCGAGCCACGATGTTGGCACACCAGAGGAATACGACTAAATTGTCACCCTCGACAATATCTTCTCCGCGCTCGATAAAGACCAATACGTGGAAGTCCTCCAGCTTCGAGCAATAGTCTACCGCACTTCTTGTTCAGAGACCGTTCGCATGCTCTCACCGGGCACTTCACTCTGACCTCACAGTATCGGCGGCTCATCTGCGTTATTTGCTTCAGTTGGAATAAATGGGTGCCTTTGTTCTTGATTCATAAAGGCTCACGGATGTGCGCGGAGTCGCCACAAATGCCGAGGAAATGAACACCTCTACGTTCAACCTCCCCATCGCGACTACACCTCACACATCTCCATCTCACAAAACTGCACACTACCCTTGCCACCCACCCCGCTCGTCTATTAGCTCCCCCTTAGCCAAAAACTCTCTAATACACAGTCGCGCTTTCTCCAATACCATACTTCTCCCGTCAAACCGGCAGAAGCTTACTTCTCCCGTCAAACCGGCAGAAGCTTACTTCTCACTTCACTCACGAACGCTTGATCCGCCGGAGGCCTCAAGATCCAGGATACGGCGTCGTAGCTGCTAACAGCGGAGGAAACAAGCATAATGCCATGGACCATGAGGTCGGGAGTACTTGAGCCTGCGGCCAAGCTAAGTGACACTGCAGATGAGAAAGCTCGCGCACTCGCTGGCGATGAAGAGGAGGATCAAGATGAGCGGTATGTGCACGCTGCTAAGTTGCGTCTGGAGGTAGACGCGCGAGACCTGAGTATTGTGCAAAGAACTGCTTGGACGTTGTTGACGCTCTTTGACGTCTCGATATCACTTCCTTTGTGATCAGTACCACTAGCGTGATAGACAAGGCAGTTCGACGGTCTGCAGAACTCAGAGGTGTTAATTGTATTGATACTATCCAGAACAAAAGTCAAGCCATTACATCCTGCCGCGCGCCAGCGACGCTCGTGGACTGGGTCATCGAATCATCCCAATCACATCCTGTACACGAGGGAACTTAACAATCAGCGACGAAATCTGGTTCAAGGTCGCAGCATCCACTCATCCGCGCTCTTCCTCTCCGTGCTGTCGCGCACTTCCTCGTCAAGCTTCACCTCGCGGAACACGACGACGCCAATGGGTTCGCTGTTGCGGCGACTATGTGGCGCTTCGGATGCCCATGCCCGCGCAGAGAAGCCCTCAGTCACTGTCTCAGCCGCGGGCTTCTCATCAGCGGGTGCAGAGGTCGTTGAGCGCTGCGAGAAAAGAGGCAGGACAGTGGTGTGGCGTGTGCTGCGAGAGAGGAGCCGCTTGAGAAACGAAAGGGTGGTGACAGCCGATTCGCGCTCGGGGAGAACGGGTGTGGTACTTGAGGCAGAGCGAAGAGGTGTATCCATGTTGTCCATTGCGACAGAGTCGTTGCGCGTGCTGAGAAAAGTGCTGCCGCCGAATGAGCTGAGTCCGGAGCCGCCCTTGGAGAAGTAGCTTTTAGCTTTGCTGACACACGACGACGTCCAGGCACGCGCTGAGATAAAGCTGCTCGGCGTGCTGGAGCCGCTATCGCGCATAATGTACAGACTTGGGAAGATCTTGCCCAGGCCAATAGCAAGTAACATCTTCTTGTAGGTGTTGTGAGCGTCTGTGCCTGTGCCGAAGAGGAGGAAGGTGACATAGCCCATGGCGATTTGTCCCCACTTGTCGATGTGGATCTCGCCTCCGGAGGGAAACGTGAAGATCATGCCCGGACTGTACTCGTAGTCGCCACCCCTCAAGACCATTTCGTTGCAGTAGTACCAGAATGGATACATCGAGTAGGGTACGACGACAATGAGGAATACCATGCACATTAGGAACAAGCGGAGGAAACGTGAACGAGTAGTGTTGCGGGCCGTGACAAGACGGGAGAACTCGCGGCGGTAGCGGTAGAGGCGAACGAGAAGCAAGACTTGAGCGGGTTAGTACGAAGTGAGCAGAAATGCAGGTCAGTAGCTTACCTGCGTAGTAGAACACTACCATCATGGTGACCGGCATCCAGATGACGGTCAAGAAGAGACTGCGCATGTTCGGTCGGTATGCGGAGATGCAGCCTTCAATACCCCAGATGTTATACCGAGCAGACTGCACAGGGATGTAGAGCAAGATGATCACCAGAGGATAGCCCCAGCACCAACCGGCTTCGATGAGTTGTCCCCGCAGTTTGCTGTTCCTGCTAAGCGAGACGGTGATATTGCGCGTGTCCATGACTTTGGCAAGTCTCCGGAGAATCATGGCGACAGATGCCCCTAAGGCTACCTGAGCTCCGATCTGGATGCGAACATTGATGTCACACCAAATCACACCGTCCCACCATTGAGCGATATTGTCGTGACCCCAGATCAGAGGGTTGATGCCAAGGGAGATGTTGCAGAGAATGGTCCAGAGAACGAGTGAGCCAGCGGCGACATTTCGCTGGGAGACATGCCAGATGAGTGGTGCTACACAGAGGAGCCAGGAGCCCCAGGCGAGTGTCGAAAACAAGATAGCGATGGGGTAGATCTTGCCGGTGTCATTGTATTTACCCATATACTCTGGGATCTCGACAGGCATGTTGTTTGCGGAGGTGAAGCTGTCGATCGGGGAACGGGAGTTGATCAGGCTCTCGATGGCTACACTGACTGCGGGGAACGTGGCGTAAGCTGCCGTGAACTTTTGACTGCTGCCAGAGGGACCGATGATGTCTGGACTCCAGAAGTTTGGTTTGACCGAGGCTTGAGTGTTCTTTGTCTGATGAGAAAGCTGGGTCAGAAAGTGACTTGATGATTCGAACAGTTGAGAAAGGTGGTAGATAGAGAAAGAAACGGGCCTGTCGTTAACGGGCGCAGCTGCATTCGCTGTCGCGCACTTGCGCTCCATAACTGAGGCCATCTTGACTGAATAGCTGTCTCAGTCGTCAATACAACTCAATAGCCACAGCTGTTTGTTGCGCGGGTCAAGGAGGTGAAAGCCAGTTCGTCACGTCGAATTCGAGCCTGCTCGCCGACAAGATTTGCAATAAGAGCAGCATTGTATGGGAGATGTTCCACGGTAGGGCTGATGTCTTACCCAGCGCCATGGTTGTCGTGTGTTCTGGGCTGGTGTTGGGGAAAAGTCGTCCTAGCGTGGGCTCGCCAGAACAGGTCCTCAATAGGGCTTGAATACAACTTCGTCGATGCGCTTGCCAACGTCAAACGAGGATATCAAACAGCACTTCCACTGATTCAGAGGGGCTGACCATTGATGTCCTAAGTTGCAGTACAGGTGGAGTGTTAGTCGGTGCAGGCGTCTGCACTGCTGTGCACGTCGTCAATGCAGTGTAGGCGGACACGTGATTGGTGGACGCGCTAGGAATTGGGGACAAAAGAGTGAGCCACATCTTGACGTACTGAAAGACGTCGAGCTGGGGTTGCCTGTACATCCTGGGCGCGTGTCCGGTTGGCTGGAGGCCATCAACCACGCTTGCCGGGCGCTACGGGAAGGCCGATGCATGTTGGGTGACACGAAATGATCCGAGATGCTACGAGACTTGAGAAGCGCATGTGTGGTTGGCGCACTGAACATGGTCAAAGACGACGTGGAGGATGAAGATGCTCGGAAGAAGGATGGGGTATACAATTGTCCCGAAGCAGCAAGCGCGTGACGTAAACACCAGCATTGTGGCTTCCCGAGGTACAATCCACGGCACGCGATGCCGTACGCTACGAAATGTAGACATCACAACGACTTACGCGTCGCCGATGGCCGCGCCGACCACCTCCGACCTCCCCACAGCTGTCAACGGCCACATACGCTGGAAGGTTGATGTCAGGGCGCATTAGGCTGCCACAGTTGGCCGTCGCGCGTCTACACCACTATGGAGGGCGCGCCTGCTGAGGGCAACGCCTCCGAACCCCAGATCCCTTCGCAGCTGCGCCAGAAGATGTTGAGCCGCGCAGCAACGTTCACTGAAGGCGCGCAATCTTCCCCGACTCGCCCTCTGCGCCGCCGCAGCTCTGTGCTGTCAGATCTGTCAGACACGCGACACTCGACGCGATCCTCGACCGACAACCTCCTCAAGAGTACGGATGCATTTGGTAAGGCGACTGCATTGGAGGATGGCCACCATTGGCTGTCCAGCCCTGTCATCTTCGCCGTCGTCCCTGCGGTCGCCGGACTGCTCTACCAGAATGGCGCCGCGTTCCTGACCGATCTGTTCACTCTTGCTCTGGCGGCGTGGCTTCTGCACTGGTGTTGCACTTGGCCTTGGTGGGTTTTGATCTGCGAGCTGTATAATCACGCGGCTGACAAGAAACTAGGACATGGTACTACTCTGCGCAGCAGCGGAGGTACATTGAGCCCGAAGAAGCTTCATTCGATGACACTATTCACGAAGAAGAGGACGAAGACGACGTCTCCGACCACGACGAGAATGCAGGATCGACTGCAGAAGCCGCGAAGACCAAGGAGAACGTGGGCACTGCGACTGCCACGGTGGCACAGCTCGAAGCTAGTCAGGCGTTGAAAAGGGAAGAGCGCATGGCGTTCGCTGCCTGTGTCCTCGCCCCACTGGCCGGCGCATACTTCCTGCACATCATCCGAGGGCAGCTCAGCCGCGCAGAGGTCCTAGTGTCCGACTTGAACCTTACTATATTCATTATGGTCGCAGAGATCCGGCCCATTATGCGTCTCATGAAGATGCAGCAAGAGCGCATGTTCCATCTCCACCGCATCGTCAAGAGCGACCCTCGTGACCTGATGAAGACGAACGATGCCGAGGCTATAGCGCAGCGACTGGCACTACTCGAAGGAAGACTTGACGGACCACCGGCGAATAACGATCTCGAGTCGGCGCGTATCGCAGCAGAAGTGCGAGACAGCATGCAGACACAGCTCGACGCCATCATACGCGCTATCCGCAAGTACGAGAAAAAGTCGATAGCGACGTCAATGCAGATTGAAGCTCGCTTTCAGGAAGTCGACGCACGTTTACAGGACAGCCTGTCGTTGGCAGCAGCAGCAGCACGGACCGGTCATCGTCCAGGTCTCATTGCAACCATTCTCAGCTCGATCATCGACACCATCAACAACGTCCTTCAGACGATGTGGGACCTTGCGTTGTTCCCCCTGCGGACTGCCATGGCAGCAGCTGTCAAGATCAAGTCATACATTGTCAAGGACGGAGACCGTCAGTCGCGGAAACGGATCAAGGGGAGAACGGACGGCCATTCCTCAATACCGACGTCTAGGATGCAGTCTAAAAGTATACGGTGACACTACCATTGCTGGTATCTAATACACCTATTTCTATGCTCAATTTACCGATCCCTTTGCATTTGCTTCCGAGCTCCGAGATCCGCGACGTAGTTCCGAAGAGATGATTTCGGAGTCATTGACAACAATTCCAGGGTTACATTCAGGTACAGCTTATCTCAGACCCACTGCTGGTGCAGCCTCACGGGCGATCATCCTCGGCTTTATCGCATCCAGTAACCCGGACCCTGACAACGTCAAGTTACCGCTCGTTGCTACCCCGCCCCCACTGTCGCGCACCATAGTATCGTCGCGTGCTGGACATCGAACTCTTTTTCTGTTACGTCCTCTGTCTTTCTTTGCTGCCTTTTCCTATAGTTCTACGCGTTCTCGTCATGTCGCTCAAGTCAGATCTCACCATTGACGCGTCGAAATTCGACCGGGAACTCGCCGACAAACAAACAGAAGAGTTCAATGAGAAGCTGATCAAGATCTGGGCCGACGGGCCAAGATGGTATGAGGTATGGCAATGCAAGAACGAAAGTCGAGCTCAGCTTATGGTCACAGGTCGGCGCAGAAGAGTACCGCAAGCTTCGATGGGAAGGCAAGACGCCGCTTCCCAAACCAGTCGTCCTCCCCGAGGGTATCAATGGCACAATACCATCGCGCGAGGCTGGACGCGAGATCCCGTATCGCGTGTTCAAGCCTGCTTCCGGCGTGAGCAAGGGCATACATCTGCACATCCACGGCGGAGGCTGGGTGTTGCAGTCCGAGCATTAGTACGTGGAGACATCTCCGAAGGCTGAACATGGCTAATGAAAGCAGCCAAGACACATACCTCAAATACATGGCCGACCACTACGAGCTGACGGTCTTCTCGGTCGGCTACCGACTCGCGCCCGAGCATCCATGGCCCGCAGGCGGCGAAGACTGCTACGATGCAGCAGAATGGCTTGTGAAGAACGGACCCTCGGTCTTCGGCGGCGAGCTGATGTTCACCGGCGGCGAGGTACTTGCTCATCCCCCCTCTCAGATCCCTACTAACCCTCCAGTCCGCCGGCGGCCACCTCGCCTGCCTCGTCGCCTTCCATCTGCTCTCCACAACCCCCTCGTTCGCCTTCCGCGGCCTGCTGCTGCACTTCGGCTGCTTCGACCTCTCCGGCTTCCTACCGCACGTTGAACACCACGAGAAACACCTCGTCATCGACCACGACGTCATGGCCGCCTACATCTCCGCCCTGCTGCCCAACACCACCATGGAGCAGCGCCGCGACCCCAGCATCTCCCCGTTCTTCCGCGACCTGAGGGGCTTGAAACTCCCGCCTGCGCTGTTCACGTGTGGCAGCGAGGACCCGCTGCTGGATGATACGGTGTGCATGGGTGCCAAGTGGATGATGTGGGGGAATGAGGCGGTGGTTAAGATCTATAATGGCGCGCCGCATGGGTTTATTGGGAATCCGGTGGGGACGATAAAGAGCGTGGAGGAGGGGTTGCTGGATAGTGTTGCGTTTGTGAAGGCGAAGATGGGAGAGTAGGTATTGAGCAAATATGTCAGTCGCTCAAGGGTAGTCGAGAATCCGGTCGAGTGATGTTTGCGTGGATCTGAGTGATTGCACCTGTTAATTGCGACCGCTGGTCAATCTTAGTGTCCGCTTGTGCCGTGCTCAGAGCTCGACGTCCTTGCTTCTTAAGCCCGACGGTTGTACGACCTACACGATACATTATCAGCTTGGCTACGGTCTTGCTGCCGGATAATTGGTATGTACAGAACTGTCCAATAACAGGAAGTGCAGACGCAACCAATGACTGCATGCTATGACGTACCCACCCCTCGACGAACACCACATGGAGCAACCTCCCTCCGCTGCGCCCGGAACCGCAGCGCGGAACCTCCTGATTCCGCTGAGATGCATGTAGATCGCAATGGAGAACATTATTCCACGCTGCGCACGTAACGGCGTTGGACTTTGTGGACGAACGGGAGAGTAACGGCCTTAATCTGACCTGCCTTGCTGTATATGAGGACGGCTGCCTGGAGCGTCTCTTAGTGCAAGCACAACGCAGAGCATCCTCACAACGACAATATGATGTTTGACCCCGAGAAAGATATTCCGGATCTGTCTGGCCGTGTATATCTGGTCACTGGAGGTATGTCTCCCAGGTACTCTCTCTGTCTCATGTTGCGGCAACAACTGGATACGATGTACGCAGCTTCAGACGCTCGGACGGCTTTCGGCGATGTTTGAGATAGTATCTGCAAGCCGATGGAACTTTTGGAGGCTGCGCTCAGCTGTGTGGCTACGTCCAGTTTTCTCTGCGGGAGGAGAGTCTTATACCCTTCATGTCACTGACCTCGCCAGGCACCAGCGGTCTCGGAGCCGGCTTCATCTCTCTAATCGCGGCCCACTCGCCAGCCAAGATCTTCCTCAGCGGCCGCAGCAAGACCAAAGCCGACGCCTTGATATCCAAAGTGTCCTCGATCTCGCCCTCAACAGAGCTGGTCTTCCTGGAAGCCGACCTCTCGAGCCTCGCATCCGTGCGCCACATGGCACAAGCCTTCCTCGCCGCGTCGAACCGCCTCGACGTCCTGATGTGCAACGCGGGCATCATGGCGACACCGCCAGGCCTCAGCAAGGACGGGTACGAGATACAATTCGCAACCAACCACCTCGGTCACGCGCTACTCATCAAGCTCCTCCTCCCTACCTTGCTCGCCACAGCCCAGCAGCCCAGCGCCGACGTGCGCATCATCAGCATGAGCTCGGTCGCGCACACGCTCACGCCCAAGACGGGGATAGAGTTCAACTCCTTGAAAACGCCCCAGGACGGCCTGGGCCCGCTCTTCCAACCGAGCAATTTCACGCGCTACGGACAGAGTAAACTCGCCAACCTGCTCTACGCGAAACAGCTCGCCATCCACCACCCGCAGCTTCTGAGCGCAAGCGTGCACCCGGGGTTCGTGCGCACGGACATGGTGGCTGGAGCAAGTTGGAAGGATAGAGCCATTGTGGCCATGGCGAGTCGGGGGGATTGGACAAGTGTGGAGCAGGGGCCGTGGAATCAGACATGGGCGGCGACTGCAAACAGAGACGAGCTGAGGAACGGGACGTATTATGAGCCGGTTGGAGTAGATGTGCAGGGGAGCACGAAGTGGGTGGATGATGGGGTGTTGGGGGAGAGACTGTGGGGGTGGACGGAGAGGGAGTTGGAGGCGTGGGTGCTGTGAGGGCCTTTGGCGATGCGAACGATGTTCCTTATTCTTGGAGTTCGTGTTATTGGTGAATTATTGAAAATAAGGTCAGATTATGAGGCGATCTAGCAAGCACACATCTATCCCGTAGGACTCCTTAAGCGCCTCCAGAGTATTGTCGTGCGTTCGAATATCCCACGATGGTGTTTGTGTCTTCGGATCAATATGCCGGTTCCAGATGCTCGGCTCTAGCGTCATGGACCCCTGCACGGAAGTTTGCTGCATATGTCATCGCGATCTGTGCGCGCCAACGTCGACTATCCCAGGTTTTCCACGGCGATGCGAGACAGCAACACCCTTTGCGCGTGACAGCATGGCAGCAAACGGCAGCCCCGAGCGGCGGCGCAGGAGCATGGGCATGTACCGGCGGGAGAGCAACATGAGCGAGTGCGACACCACTTGTACTGATCCACGGATTTTCTTGTACTGATGCTATGACAGCGCCCCCAGCTTCATGGAAGACGTCGACATGGCGCAGGACGAGGTAGAGCTGGCCCCCGTGTTCCCGCCCCGCACGCGCTCTGGCACAACTGACGCCAGAATCCAGATCTTCGCCGGCCCGGGCATGAGCGAGAGCGTCCCGACGAGCGTGTCGGCCTTCTCGCACCGCAGGCGAGAGAGAGCCGACAGCAGCGCGAGCCTGACGAGCTTCGCATACTACGACGAGGAGCAGGACAGCGAGGAGGAAGAGGGGGAAGAAGCGATAGTAGTGGACGGCGAGGACATCGGGTATGATGCGTATACGGCCGACGAGCTCGAGGACATGGAGGCCGGCCTGCGCGACAATTCGAGTGCGAGTGCCAGCCCCAGCCCCAGCCCGTCGCGGCGCAAGAGCAGCGGCAGCAGGAGCCGGCGCAGCGTCGACCGCCCGCTGCTACGCCGCCACTCGTCAGCGAGCAGCGCGGGCTCGGGCAGCTGGCGCGGCCGCCGCTCCAACCAGAAGATCTACATCCTGACCGAGGACCTGACCATCGTCGTCGCCGGCTTCCGCACCTCGACCGTGGGGTTCATCACATACACGCTGCTGTGTGTGGGGACGCTCGGCCTCGCCTGGCTGGTGCTGCGCTGGATGCCGCGCTGGCAGGTCGCGCTCACCGGCCGCGCGACGCCGCTCAAGGACGCCGACTGGGTCGTCATTGAGAACCAGTGGGGCGAGTTTGCCGTGCAGGACGTCGGGAAGCAGACATACGGCCGCTCGCTGACGACCGTCTTTGGCGACGCCGAGAAGAAGCGCCGCGGCGACTGGGACGAGGACGAGGACCCGCTGATCCACGAGCTGCGCTGCCTCGACTACCGCTACATCCGCTTCGTCTACCACCCCATCAAGGACAAGTTCGTCCTCGCCAACACCTGGAAGGACCCGCAGTGGACCGACGTCGCCGCCCTGCGCGAGGGCCTCGACAACGAGGAGCGCGACTACCGCGAGCTCGTCTTCGGCAAGAACGAGATCGACATCGCCGAGAAGTCGCTCGGCCAGCTGCTCGTCGACGAGGTCTTCCACCCCTTCTACGTCTTCCAGATCGCCAGCCTGTTCCTGTGGTCCGTCGACGAGTACTATTACTACGCCGCCGCCATCTTCCTCATCTCCGTCATCAGCATCACCACGACCCTGATCGAGACCAAGGCCACCATGAAGCGCCTGCGCGACGTGTCCAAGTTCGAGTGCGAGATCCGCGTCCTGCGCAGCGGCTTCTGGACCCACGTCGACTCCAGCGAGCTCGTGCCCGGCGACGTGTACGAAGTCACCGACCCGACCCTGACCCAGTTCCCCTGCGACAGTCTGCTGCTTTCCGGCGACTGCATCGTCAACGAGAGCATGCTGACGGGCGAGTCCATTCCCGTCTCCAAGATCCCCGTCTCCAACCACTCGCTCGATCTGCTCGACCTGAGCGCTTCCGCTGTGCACCCCGAGGTCGCGCGACACATGCTCTTCTCCGGCACCAAGATCATCCGCGCCCGCCGGCCACACGAGGACCACGACGACGACGAAGCCGCCGCGCTGGCCATGGTCGTGCGCACTGGCTTCAACACAACCAAGGGCGCCCTCGTGCGCTCCATGCTCTTCCCCAAGCCGTCCGGCTTCAAGTTCTACCGCGACTCGTTCCGCTACATCTCCGTCATGGCCTTCATCGCCATGATTGGGTTCGTTGCATCTTTCATCAACTTCGTCCACCTCGGTCTTGCATGGCATCTGATTGTCGTCCGCGCTCTCGACCTGATCACCATTGTTGTCCCGCCCGCATTGCCAGCAACCCTCACAATCGGTACCTCCTTCGCCCTGTCCCGCCTCAAGCAGAAGCAAATCTTCTGTATCAGCCCACAGCGTGTGAACGTCGGCGGTAAGCTCGACATCGTCTGCTTCGACAAGACCGGCACGCTCACCGAGGAAGGTCTGGATGTACTGGGTGTCCGCGTTGTCGAGCGACCGAGAAACAGGTTCAGCGAGATCCTAGCCGATCCGTACGACATCCTTCCTGCATCGCAGCACGACCGCGATCCGACGGTTGAGTACCTCGCTCACAAGACCATCCTGTATACCATGGCTACGTGCCACTCGCTGCGCAAGATCGACAATGAGCTTGTCGGTGACCCGCTCGATGTCAAGATGTTCGACTTCACTGGCTGGGGCTACGAAGAGGGCGAGGGCACAGGGAACAACGATGACGATCCGGAACAGAAGCTCTCACCATCTGTAGCCCGCCCGCCTCCTGGACGCGAATACGACGTCGACGATGCCGAAGACGACACCCGCAAGCCTGTAGAGCTGGGTGTGCTGAGGCAGTTCGAGTTTGTCTCCCAACTCCGCCGAGCAAGTGTCATTGTTCGCCGCTTCGGTTCGAAAAGCGGCGAGATCTACGTCAAGGGTGCACCGGAGGTGATGAAAGAGATTTGCCGCCCTGACAGCTTTCCCACTGACTACGAGGAGTTGCTGGCTTTCTACACGCATCGCGGTTTCCGCGTCATCGCCTGCGCAGCAAAGTCCATTCCCAAGCTCAACTGGCTCAAGGTGCAGAAGATGAAACGCGAAGAAGCTGAAAGTAACCTGGAGTTCATCGGTTTCATCGTCTTCGAGAACAAGCTTAAGGACAGCACAGCGCCTGTCATCGAAGAGTTGGAGCGTGCAAACATCCGCAAAGTCATGTGCACCGGCGACAACATCCTGACCGCCATCAGTGTGGCGCGTGAGTGCGGTCTCATCAACAAGACCGCGCACTGCTTCGTCCCGCACTTCGCAGAGGGCGACAGCCGCAACCCGCTGTCCAAGCTGGGCTGGCAGTCGGTCGACGACCCCGTCTTCAAGCTCGACGAGCAAACCCTCAAGCCACTCCCGCCGCCACCCGAAGCGGACGTCTCGCTGCCGTACGACGTGTCGAATCTTCGCAACTACTCTCTTGCCGTGTCCGGTGATGTCTTCCGCTGGATCATCGACTTCGCCTCCGAATCTGTGCTGCGCGAGATGCTGGTTGCAGGGCAAGTCTTCGCGCGCATGTCGCCCGACGAAAAACACGAACTCGTCGAGAAACTGCAATCGATCGACTACTGCGTCGGCTTCTGCGGCGACGGCGCAAACGACTGCGGCGCGCTCAAAGCCGCCGACGTCGGCATCTCGCTGTCCGAGGCTGAAGCCAGCGTCGCCGCCCCCTTTACGTCGCGCCAATTCGACATCTCCTGCGTCCCGCAGGTCATCAAGGAAGGCAGAGCCGCGCTCGTCACGAGCTTCAGCTGCTTCAAGTACATGTCGCTGTACTCGGCGATCCAATTCTGCTCCGTATCCTTCCTGTACGCGTCTGCGAGCAACCTCGGCGACTTCCAGTTCCTCTTCATCGACCTCGCGCTCATCCTGCCCATCGCCATCTTCATGGGCTGGTCCGCCGCGTACCCGATCCTATCTCGCAAGCGCCCCACCGCTAATCTCGTCTCACGCAAGGTCCTCACCCCGCTGCTCGGCCAGATGGTTCTATGCATCCTCACGCAGTACCTCGCGTTCCACTTCGTGCAGAAGCAGCCCTGGTACCAGCCCCCTGTCCTCGACCCCGAACACTCCAATAGCCTGAATAGCCAGAACACAGCGCTGTTCCTGGTCTCCTGCTTCCAGTACACACTCTCCGCTGTCGTCCTCAGCGTCGGCCGTCCGTACCGCGAACCCATGGCCCGCAACACGCCGTTCATCACGACCATTTTCCTCGCGCTCGCGCTCAGCACGTACATGCTGTTTGATCCCGCGGACTGGGTTATGTCGAGCATGGAGCTGACGGACATGGACGTCTCGTTCAAGGTGTTCTTGTTGGTGTTGGGCGTGGGTAACTTCGCTGTTGCGTATCTGGCGGAAGGCTATCTGCTGCCGGGGCTGGCGAAGTGGATTGGCGTCCTGAAGGTCAAGGTTGGTGGCGAGAGGTGGCGGAAGCAGAGGAAGCAGTATAAGCTTATACAAGAGAGCATGATGATGTAAAGGCAGAGCTTGCTGCGTACTGTGCGTAGTAGATGCGTATGTGTAGAAAGAGTATATAACAAAGCGCTGTAATACTTGCATCCCCGCATAGGACCCGATTCTATCTATTAACACTTCTCTCGTTCTACACTACACTACATCTTTATTTTGTAACCTTTACAAGTGGTGATGTTGTGCATAGACTAACCGCCTGCAGTCCGTGCACAATCACGATAGTAAGGCATCCAGTCCACATCAAGCCTTCCGCTATGAAACATCCCACCTACATATCTCACCCCGATGTCACATAAACACCGTCACACCGCGGTGCTCATCGCCGGGGGCAGCATCGCCGGCCTCACGCTAGCCAATGCCTTGGAGCAGCTCGGCATCGACTATCTAGTCTTGGAGAAGTACAAGGAAATCGCCCCCGACGTGGGCGCCAGCATATGTATCTTCCCCAACGGTTTCCGGATCCTCGATCAGCTGGGATGCTACGACCGGATCAGGGAGTTGGCGCGGGATGCGGACTCGTTTGCGGGTGTTGTGATACGTGATAGAGAGGGCCGGGATGTTGTTAGTGCGCAGGGCGCGTCGCGGCAGATTGAGCGACGGTTGGTGTGCTATCGATGAGGAATGGGTGTGTTGCTGATTGGCTTTAGAGTGGGATATGCACCGATTTTCATGGAGCGGAGAACTATCATACAAACGCTCTACGACAACCTTACACACAAGAGCTCTGTCCTCACCGGCAAAGGGGTGGCTGAGGTGGACTTGACTTCTCAAGGAGTACGAGTCGTGACGGGTGATGGCTCTTTGTATAGCGGCGACGTTCTCATCGGCGCAGACGGCATGCACAGCAGCGTGAGGGCCCACATGTGGGACATAGCAGCTATGCAGCGCCCCGGATTCTTCCCATCTCGCGATACCACAGCCGTGCAGACCACGTACTGCTGTATCTTCGGCATTTCGAAGCCTGGCAAGGGCTTTCCACAACACCAGACCACTCATGTCCAAGGCAAAGGCCATTCCTACCTGCTCTCAACAGGTCCAGGAAACGCCGTGTACTGGTTCCTCTTCAAGAAGCTAGACATACCACTTCGCGGACCCCCAGACAGCATACCGCGATACACCGACGCAAAAAGGGACACCCTAGCGCAAGCCCACGCCGACGACATACTCTCCACCACCCTAACCTTCGGCGCCTTATACTGCGCAAGAACAACAGCAACACTCCAAGCCCTCCCCGAAGTCCTCTTCAAAACATGGCACTACAAGCGCATCATGACAATAGGCGATGCCGCGCACAAGGTACGCAGAACCGCTGTCCCTGCACCGATTCCACTGAACAGAAGCAGCTAAACCCCATCGGCGGCCAAGGCGGCAACAGCGCCATCGAGGATTCTGCCTGTCTTGCCAACCAACTCCACCGCATCGACGGGAGCGCTAATGACAAACCATGGAGCGACGCGGATATCATCTCAGCATTCGAAACCACACAGACCCTGCGCTACAGACGCGTGCGTCATCTTGCAAGGAAGTCGCATTACATGCAGCGCGTGCAGGCGATGGACTCGTGGCTTATGGCGGTGCTTGCTAGATATCTTATGCCCTTGATTAGCGGCACGCGGGTTGTAGACTCGCTGTGTAATGATGCGACGGCAGGGGTGGTGCTGGATCATCGTGCTTGGCCGGTTGGGGTGCGGGGTGAGGGGGGCGGTCGATTGGATACGGGGGTTGAGGGTTTTTGGGTGGGGGGAGTGTGTGGGGTGTTTGTACTTCTGCTGCTGCTTTGCGTACTGTAGAGTCGAATCAGGTTGGGTTGTGTGGATACGAGTACTGGGTAGTCTGGTTGCTGGGTTGTACTTCGAAGCTCTGGGAAAGTAGGGGTGGTAGGCGTAGTAGGCGTAGCTGGTTTTTTAGAAGCTAAAGCTTATAAGAAGGTATTTGTACTTATACATAGAGTAGACAGAAGGACTGTCAAGGCTTTAGCATAGGTCAGATTGTAGGAATATAGTGTTCAGTAGTCATAAAAGGAGATAAAATCAGAGACTCTGTGTTGTGTTGGTAGGTACGTAACATTTCGACGTAGACTACTGTTGACATGAAGCGTTCACTGTTCTACCAGCTCAGCTGTGCTCCCTGAACGTTGCGGTCATTGCGCTGTACGTAACTGCTGCAATTTTGAGGGGCCTGCATGATGCCGCTGAGAAGACGGAACGCATCATGGGCGCGTGTATCTGCAGGACTGATAGCCATCTAGTGGCCTCTACATACACACGTTGACAAGAATGATGCAAGTGTGCTGTGGTGTAATATAGATTCTGTTATGCTAGCTGTATGTACATCTCCCTCTGTATGGTTGCAATCTCAATCTTCCTGAGCACATGCATCTCGAAAGAGAGCTCCGTTGACAGACCCAAAGAGTCATGCGATGGCCTGAGAGCGAGTAGGCCTTGCAATGCCTTATCGTGTGCTACAGCAAGCGGGGTAGTTCAAGCACCTGGCACCAGCCTGGTATAATCGAATCGACAGGCTGCGCGCAATTCACCTTGCGACGAATCAAACATCTTTGTCAGTAAGCGCGTGGGGTGGTTTACGAACGAACGGCGCGTCACTTCAGCGGCACTGAGCAGAAAACTTCCAATTGATACCAGCGTTGCTTTCATCAAATACTCCTCATATCCTCACACTATTGCTTTTCGGTGGACAATTCTTGAAGCAAGTCCCACCTCAGAGTGTCAAAACCTTGAAACCCGTTGTCCCGTCACTCGAAGATATATCGCGCTCGTGCGTCTTCGTCTATGCAGTGTCTACTCAGAAACGTGGTGAGGGTTGGTTGGTTCCTGTACCGGTGCAATAAGCGGGGTGAACTCCAGAGAGACTAGCGCCAGTCACCACACCAGCCATGAGGTTCATACCGCGTACCTGCCTTCTTGTTTTAATCAAGCACTCTTATAGACATTCAGCTCACACCCGCAGTTCTAGTCAACAAAGCCAGCAGGACGCGAATACCCTACGAAACATGGACGGTGACACAATGTACACTCTAGAAGACGTTCCAGGAAAGGGGAAAGGTCTTGTTGCAAGAAGGCTCATTCCCAAAGGCACCCGCATCCTCGAGGAACAACCAGTCATCACGATCCCTGGACGCAAAAAGAGCAACAAGTGGCTGAACGCAAACATAGTCCAGCAAGTCGGCTCGCTGAATGAGCTCGAATGAGAATCTTTTATTGCCTTACACAACCTCTATCCATACAAGAACACCGCTGAGATGTATCTTGGTATCATTCGAACGAACAGCCTCCCGGTTGAGGTCGAGCGAACCGGAGGCGCAATTTTTCTCGAAGCCTGTCGCATCAATCACGCCTGCGATGACGATGCACAGAAACACTGGAACCAGCGTATCGAACGGCACACTGTCCACACTCTGAGGGACATTCCCGAGGGCGAATAGGTTACAATATACTACCTGGGCTATGACAGCAGTCGCAAAGTCCGCGGTCAGAGACTTCAGGATGGTGGGTCCTTCTGCACAGATGAGCGAAAGCTCTACACGTACACATGACTCAGACCACAATTCAATTGCACTGTCGGCGTACTCTACGCAAACACAATCGTTCGGCAGGCACTGAATACTAGACCAGCACACGATCTGAGTCGTCAATGAGTAAATTAATGCACCTTGCTACTGCCTCCATCGTTCATCGAACTCTAGATCGCTGCTTTCCGTGCCATTTCCAAAAGCCCTGCAGAACCTATCGAGTCTGACCATCGGCTCATCTCTGGTGCTTGAAGTTGGGAAGTTCCCACCAACGCTGTCCATGTGGTCGCTGTCGTCGAGATCTGCGATCATATCCGGCGAAAGAGACTTCACTGGGCGGTCCGGGCCAAGCAGATGTCGTTTGATAACTGGAATTACGACATTGTCGGTGAAACACTCTATGGCCACGTTGTAACAGGCTTTTAGTATGTTGTGAATATCGTTAATAACCTAGTCCTTGTTGCTAAGATGGACTCTTTTCATTAATCTAGCCACATTGGAGCTGTTCCCGTATTCAAAGCCAATAGCCCTAACCCTAATTCTCTTAGCTAGCATTACTGCAGCCTTTCGCGTCCGCGTAGTAAAGAGGATAGAGCTTTTTTGGCTGTATGGGAGACAGTCAATAAGCCAGTCTGCATTGCTCTCCCTATCAAGCAGCTCAAAGAGAAAACTAATGTCGTCCGCATTGTCAACTACTATCAGCTATTGCCCTGACCCCTTGTTACTTGGCCTCGCCTCAAATAGCTGCTTTACGTTAGCCTTGGTGTCTGTGATGCCTGATTTGCGCAGCAGTGTCTCTACCTTTTTTTAGGCCTGCTCGATGCTGGCCTGGCTAAATGCTGGCACCTAGAACACGGCGTGCGTTAAGTGCTGCTCTCGTGTCTGTTAAGCTATCCCAAGGGCGAGAGCTGTCTTACCACATCTACTAAAACCGTAGACAGCGAGTCGGCGACAGCCTTCTGACGCGACATGCTTGACAAGCTGAGCGAGCTGCGCCTCTTAACTAACGAAAAGGATAGAGTCTTGGAAGAGGAACCAGCCACAGCGCTGTTCTGTATTAGTAGTCTGCTCAAACTGCTACTTACTAATACGCATTTTATCAATCAAAGTTTTCCTGCATGCTATAGCCAACGCAATGTGTCGCAAAGCAGACACGCCGCTAACCTTCATTCAACGCTTCCATCTCTTTCATCGTAACACGCTGCACAGCAGCTCGCGCGTGAACGCAGCGGCGTTGCCCACACCGTGCGATCGCCACACGTCGCTCTTGTGCGAGTCGGCGGAGTCAAAGATGCCACTAACTACCAGACACTGTCAGTTAGCGTCGAGGTCTGCTGTCTCTATCTCCACGCATCGCGCCCTGTCGCATCGCGCTCAAGATCTAGTCTAGCAGCTCGCAGTCCTAGATAACTGTGTTCCCCGTAGCCATCTGCCCGCGATAGAAGACGAGCGTCTGCTAGTCCTCCTTAGTCTGCGGGGTCGCTCACTTCAATGTATAGTCGCCGTTGTGGTGGTACGCAGCCCTTAACAGCTTGTCGTGCTCGAGACCAGGGTGCGCAAACTTCCTCTTCTTCTTGAGGCCCTGCAGCCTTGCTAGCTCATCCTCAAAACGTCGTCGTGTCCAGCTCGTGGTCAGACGCGAGCACGCCAGGCGCGTCGGCGAGCCTCCAGTCGGGGTTCTGCATCGTACCGACTACCGGTAGCTCAGATTGCCCGTCGACCTTGGATCTGCCACGGCTGTGGTAGATAGATGCACACCGGCTTGCCGTCACCGGGTCATTCCGCGACCATGTCTCCGAAGTGGATGTTCTCGAGTGCCCCAGAGACGACTGGGCTAGGAATGCCGCCCCCGATGCCCACGAGCATCGCCATGCGGACGTTGCGAAACGTCTTGAACATGGACTCCGTCTCGCCCGGCGGACAAGTCGCGACAACAACCGCATGGCCGTGAACGAAGCCGCAAATGGACGTGTTCTCGTCGTAGTGGGTGTCAGAGGGTCGGGTAGGGTATCCCTCGTCGAGCATCGGGCGGGCAGGCAGCAGCTCAAAGTCGGCAACGGCGGAGATCCAAGCGATGTGGTTGGTCGTGTGATTGTTTGGTATAGTACAACGCCAGCAGATGAAGCGGCGCTGTGGAAGTTACTAACATCCGTCATGGGCGAGAGCGCGAGGGATGGTGTTGGCGCCTCAGCCTGATTGCAGCATCTCCGCCTCAGCCTGGTCAATATACCACACCGTGCCAGGCTGAGCTGCGCTGCGCTGCGCCACTCGCGTGTCTCTCGTCAGCTGTGTGTTATGCGCCGAGTGCCGCGAGCCCTACGTGGCGCCGCGGAGGCCTTGCAGCGAGGGCGTGCGGTAGCACGAACACCTTCAAACGTTTTACTGAGTTAACGTTGAATTCAATGCCATGCGTCGCAAGGACAACATCATCTCAGCTATGCTACTGTATCCATTGCATAGCAATGGGCTCTTATTTAGAGTCCGTGCGACGTTTGTCTGCCCCACGCTCCTTGGCTTACGTCAGAGTACAAGCACGCGGGGTGTCATTGATCGATCAGAGAACGACAGGCAACAGTGATCGCACATCACGGCTAAAGGGCACATCAGTCGCCCATTGGTTGTAAGAATTGCTTCACCAGGGAAGGGGCTGAACATCATCCGCATCCGCAGTGCCCTGGACTGCAACCTTGCCTTATATGTCAAGAGAAGCCAGTAATGAGCTTCTCGCCGACATCCTGGGCAAGCATGAACTTTACTCCAAAGAGCGAAGCTCATACTGTTGCTCATACTGTTGTTGTTCAATCATTGACTTAAGTTGCCAGCGTTTGACTACGTTGTGCATGGAAAAAGTGCATTTGTAAGCAAAGTCTTGAGAAGATGCGGGGAACTTTCCAGCCTGGTGTGATCTACTACATACAACACCTACGCTTGTATCTGCAATTATCCATCGTACGAACATACTCGCTACTGTTAGCTGGACTCTGCAACTTTCACTCGTCTCTGTGTTAACAATGCGCCTCCTACGTATCAGCAGCGACAGCAACCTTGCCCTTGTCGAGTACGACGATCGATCAACTCCTCCATACGCGATTTTGTCGCATACATGGGGAGCTAAAGAAGAGGAGGTGTCGTACAAAGACTTGTTGGAATGTGACGGGAGGACGAAGATAGGTTACAAAAAGCTAAGTTTCTGTGCTAAGCAAGCTCTTAAAGACGGTCTCTGTTATTTCTGGGTTGACACGTGCTGCATTGACAAATCAAGCAGCGCAGAACTCGCAGAGGCCATAAATTCCATGTTTCGTTGGTATCAACAGTCAGCACAATGTTACGTCTACCTGTCAGATGTCACAACAGAGATATGCCCGATCACGAGCGACAGTCTCTGCTCCTCCTGTGAGGCGGCTTTCCGAGAAAGTAAATGGTTTAAGCGGGGTTGGACCCTTCAAGAGCTTCTAGCGCCGTGCTCAGTCAGGTTCTTCTCGAAGGAAGAAAAGGAGCTTGGTAACAGATTGAGCCTAGAAGCTCAGATACACGAAACTACGCATATACCTGTCGCTGCTCTTCAAGGTCTTCCGATGGATGAGTTTGTTATCAAAGAGCGGATGTTATGGATCAGAGGCCGCCGTACCACGCGCAAGGAGGATATGGCATACTCTTTGCTCGGTGTGTTGGGTGTTAGTATGCCACCAGTATACGGCGAACGGATCGAAGCTGCCTTTCGAAGATTGCTCAGAGAAGTAAAGGACAGGGTGGAGTATGCAGATATGTCACATGATGACCTGGGCATATATCGCATCATCACTAGTATCCAGCGTGACGCGAACGATAGCTGTTCAGCTTCTGCAGAGACCATCGCCAAACCGATACTGGAATCACCCTGTGAAAGCGGAGATGTTGCCAGTATTCTCCCGTCAGCGCACACGAGCACCAGTCGCAATCAGTCCGCTGATCTAACTGTATGTAGTAACCCAGACTGCTCAGAACTTTTGAACCGTTCTGCTTCATCGGCAACTTCAAGCTCCTCCAATTCCGCAACTTACACGAGGCAGATGAGACATAAACTTCCCACCGATGCGTTCTACAGAGTTCGAGATAAGATCAAACCATTGCAGATTGATGCTGTCAGCTCTGCTTCTTGCAATGCTGAGACACGACCTCTTATCCGGGATCTTGCCATTAGCGACTACCAAAGAGCAAAATCTATGTGCAGGTCTGGCTGCATCTGCAAATGCCATGCTCCTCTCCGCTTTGGAGTCATTCCAGCAAATCGCTTCATTGGATCGTTATCAGTTGTATCTACTGCAGCTCCGAGGAAGCAAAGCCCGTGCACAGAGAATTCGTGCTCACAACAATGGAGACATGTCACAAAAGTGACTTGCCGATCTCCGTACTGGCTTCTTGCTCAGATCGTCTGCCTCACTGTAAGTATGCAGCCACATATTGGGATCAACATGTCTCTGCGAGCATTTCGCGTCATCCCTGATGATGCGGACGTCATGCGTTTCGCTAAAGCTGGGGACTTGGAAGGGGTGAGGTCGATGATAAGACGTGGACTGGCATCGCCACTCGATGTGAATGCCTCATGGGGTGTACCGGTCTTGAGCGTAAGTACATATCAGCCACCTGCGCATACCCAAACATTGGGCAGGGAAGCTAATACAAACTGCGCAGTACGCTGTCCAGGGAAATCACACACAACTCTGTAAAATGCTTCTCGAAGAAGGCGCAGATTCCAGTGTCGAGAACCAATCCAGCGTGTGAGTCTCCTCTTTGAGCCTCCTAAGATCAACGTGTCTTAACATTGTCACAGTTCCGCCCTAGACAGAGCATGGGACATCTTTTTGTCCCAAAGTGCTGATGCGCAATTCGAAAATGAAATTCGTTCAATCTTCGCACTCTGGTACGACTCGATATGGTTTGAGGAGCAGCAGTTTACTACTGTACACAAGATTGTGTTCTGTGCGGTCGGAAGGGACTTGCGGGAAGAGATGCAACTTTCGACAGCCGCGATCAACAAGGCGGATGCCAAAGGTCGCACTGCTCTAGCCTGGGCTGCTGCGAGGGGTGACCAAGGAATTGTGCAAACGCTTCTTGAGTTTGGTGCAAACCCAAACATCACTTGCGCGACCGGAAACTCTCCACTGTTACGCAGCGTACGGGCGCAATCACCCAGCTGTGTTAAGCTACTTCTAGACCACGGCGCTGATGTACAGTGGAAAAGCGATTTAGGGTTCACTGCTCTACATTATGCAGCATACTACAAAGACGACGAAGCCTATCTGCTACCGCTACTCGACGCAGGCGCACGAGTCAACGAAGAAGACAAATACGGGTGGACTGCCCTAGCAGCTACTGCTGAGTACGATCATGTCAAGAGCGCGAAGGTGCTTCTTCAGCGAAACGCAGCTGTCGAGAGTCGCGACAAGAATGGATGGACCCCTCTTCTAAGGGCAGTGGCTTCTAACAGCCACGGTGTCTTAGAGCTTTTGCTTGAAGCAGGAGCTGACTATCGTGCTCTAAGTTATCGTGGTGAGACTGTACTCCACTTTGCAGCGAGTAAAGGCGATTGTGAGACTTTGAGAATTCTTGCTGGGACTCCTATGCAAGGTATCGACATTAATGCTACGGACCATAGAGGTCAGAGAGCTGTGGACCTGTTGGAGACTCGTGCGTCCCCGTCAGGTCAGCTCGTTGAGATGTTCTCCAGTATAGCTCAGGGTCCACACGATACACACAAATAAGCTCGGAAATACTCGATCAAATACACTGTAGGCATAGGCGTATCTATCACTTCAAAGCATTTGGGAACAGTACGTCCGTAGGAAGCGCACTGACAGCGTGACTAGGGTCTACACAACGGCGAACTAAGTAAAGCTACAGGGCGGCAGAGGTCAGATCTTTGCACAGTCTTAAGTGGGCACTGCCTTACAATTGTTACAGAGACTAAGTTGTGTGTAGCACTACCCGATCCAATTAGCAAACGGCCCAGATCGGGCCCCGCTTGGGCGCCCTGCTTGAACGCCCCGCCCTGCCTTGCCACACGCCGCTCCTCGTACAGAAGAAACACTCTGTCTGCTGCCGACAGGCCTACTGCATGTGATATTCAGCCGCACGCGCTGGACGCGGAAGCTGCAGCCTCCGCCTGATCCCCTTACGCCATGCAGACAGAGTGTGTCGTCTAATTGGCATCGCACTGAGGATGAATGGTGCACCTGGAGACAATGGAACAAGCGGGATTGGATCTATCATTTAGGTTTTCCTCTCATCCAGACAGTTACTTTAATCCTGGTCTCGATTTCCCGATTCCTGGAGTAAGAGAATCAATATTATGGCGCCGGTTATCACGCGCATCGAGTTATCTCTATCCTACAACAAGCTGGTATCGTGGTGGCACAATAATAATGAACACTACGGCGATAGTCCGGCCGCATAAGAATAACAATGACGTATGTTCCATGCCACGCTGTACTGTGCCAGCGTAGCCATAAGGAACAGACAGGCTTCTGATGAGTGAGCAGCAGATAACGCAGCTCGACGCTAAATGTTTCTGCAGAAAGATCAAGGATCAAAATGCTAGTTTGCACCGTCCCGCAGCGATATGCAGACTAACAGAGATCCATCACATTCGTTAATGAGTCTGGCGGGCTCTTAGGCACGGAACTGGCTTAATCGTTATCGGCAGAAGTTATAGCGGTCACTGTATCTAGAACAACATTTTCTCTATTAACATAGGTGCCTTCAGTCAAGTGTGTATTCATAGCACAGAAGAGGAAGGCGTCCCTACTAATATCAGTTGCGACACACGTAAGTGTGTTGGTGGTAGCCGAATTCCTAGTCCACCGTGGACGACAACTGCTCTTAAACGAGAACTTGGTGCTGTGCACGTTCGAAGTATTCTCACAGTTGGCGGTGCATAGTAATTCTAGCTAAATGTTGGATTTTTTTCTTATAGTTTTGCGCGGCATACCATCCGAGAGGACTTATAGTGTGTTTTAGAGGACGGGATTTGGATAACAATATAATACCAGGTAACGATTTTGCGGATGAAGACAGGCAGTTTCATCGTTGTCCTGGCGCAGGAGTAAAGCAGTTAGCTTGCTATTCGGCGTGCCTTGATCACGCATGTCCAAGCATTTCTGTGATTAAACAGATTTGCACTTGACTCTCTCAGTGTCCATGAAACTCAGACTAGGCATTGCTGATTGTGCATACTGCTCTATTGAGGACGAAAACTTTAGGGAGATTGGAAGATCCTTTCTGTTCTCCCGCTCCACTGTTGAAGACAGACTTACAAAGCCCTGGAGTCACTAACAACGCGCTGATGTAACATGCAGCTGCAGCTCTCCGAGTCCTAGACATAGTCGAGGTCTATACTACCATACTCTTGATCTTACCAACCTGCTACAGGCACTTTACTAGCCCTGTTGTTGTGTTCTTACTCTGTAAAGTACTTCTCACGTTGTAGAGTAAATGTTCTGTAGAAAGCCAATAGTAACACTTTTATGTCGCACACAGTCGGACGAAAAGTCTGAATACATTTTCGAATCATCTCCCGCTGGTACAAGCTGCGTCAGGCCTCTCTGTATTGCTGCGCTGAAGGATTCCATCATTGCTAAGACTCAACCTCATAGGTGCCCTTGCAACTAGCCGAGCTCTTGACAATTGTTGGTAGGAACAGCTCGGACCTCCAGGAGTTAGCCAAGAACAATGAGACAAAGACATTACCGCACCTTCTATAGTGTTGGAGTTAGGAGTACAGCTGCGCATGCAGCCTGGCAGCTACCGAATGCTGCGTTGCAGGCAAAAACAGTCGCAGAAACAATAGCACCAAGTGTAGCACCCCAAGTGAATCCGGCTGCAGAGTAGCACCTCATGACCACTGCTGAACAGCCTGCCTGACACACGCCGTAGCCGAGAGGCCCTGCTGATACCGGATACGCGAATGTTAGGCTGATGGTTGCGAGAAGAAATGACGACAACGCCATAATTGCTTGTGGAAATCTCGCAAGACTGCAGGCAGATGGTTGTGTGATATAAGCTTGCGAATTAGGGGTCTACTAGTCGCTTCGAGGTGTGTGAGCCTGCGTGGTTGAAAGCGAAGGACTGCGCAAATATAGGTGTTATGGCTCAAGATCATTCTCAGCACGGACCCTGCATAGAGCTCTGTTCGATCGGAATTTGGGTTCATATCCGAGGAGGCCCAGTCACATTGTTGACTTGAATTCGTGTAGCACACGCTGCTGAGTCGCACCCACGCAATCCTTCCACAGGCATATCTAAGGCATGCAAGGGGCAATACCTGTCCTTAGGATAGCCTGTGTAGGCAAAGACGTCATGTCTGTAATACACTCCATGCATTGATCACCGCAAGATGAGCAGTCTACGATGCACATAGACTCACCTCTTGAATGTATGAGTACCTTGACAATGAGCTGTTGTCGAAGCTTGCCTCCATCCACTCCTCGGCGACAACCGTTTCTGATGTGCTTCTTGGTGGTCTGTCGCATCTTGCTCTATTCACCAGGCGAAAGCTTGGGATCGAGGCTGCAGTGTCCTCATTGGCCTGCGACAATCATTTTGCATAGCATGCGGCTAAGCTGGACAGAACCAAGTGCAGTGATTCCGCGATGGATTGAGGATTTTAGTCAAGGTGCTACCAATTGAGCATCTTTTGCCACAGACAACATTGCGACGGACGGAGCTTTTGGCAGACACATGCCCTTTTTGTTGTCGCTCAGCGAAAGGTTGTAAAGGACATTCAAGGGCTAACGTCCTTTTGAAGTTGATGGACTCAAGGACACCTTGTCCTGCTCAACCTTAACAACGCACTAGCTTTATTGTGTGCAGTATCAAGACTTTTCCACACAGTGCTCTGCACGCGACTGCGCCTACAACATATTGAACTTTGCCCAATGCGCCGCACCGCCCACAAACTCGCCGGCGGTGATGCAGTCCTGCATAACATCATCGTTCCAGGAGTCGGTCTGCTCTTCAATACTTTCTTTGTCCCAGGCACTCCTAGCGCCGTCGACGCTGTATCCTCTGTGAGTTTCACCACACGACACTGCCAATCTCTTTTGGGTCGCTTCGCGAATTTTTGCTACCCAAAAAGATCCTCCGATGCCATTGCGGTTCGCAAGCAGCTGATCATGATATGTCTTCCACAAAACCGGCAAATGCAGGATTCTCTCATCGAATGCTTTGTTCTCGCCGGGGCCACGTGGAGCGAGTACGTTGACGTTGAGGCTTGAGTCCTGAACAATACATCGGTCAAGTCCTGCCAGCCACTTGCGATCATAATCACTTCGGCGTAGTGCAAGCTCCATCATCTGCACTTCGTGAATGTGAGATTTTTCGGCGCAAGACTAGAGACCCTTGTCAGTCCATCTTCCTTCGCCAGGGGAAATAAAACTAACCGGAATGGACAGCCTAATACCACACCTATCAAAGAGAACCTTTGCTGGCTTACGCGCATCAAAAAACACCTTGATCGCTGTACCGCTCTCGAGAAGGCTTTTCAGAGCAAACGCACTTTCATCCTTTTGACGCAGGGCGTGGTCGAAATATTGGATGCTGATTACGTTGACTGTGTGAGCTGGGAAAACGTAGATGATCAGACTTCGGGAAGTGGCAGAGAGATAGAGGGATGCGGGGTTGTTTGGTAGTCGAGCGAAGCTTTGACAAAGCGGGCCAAGAGCGTCTCGGCTGGCAATAAACTGCACTGTAACAGCTTCGAGTGAGTCTGGAACCATCATGTCTAGGAGCTAAAGTAGTCAGGTCGCATCGTTAACGTTTTGCCAAGTCGAATTCATTTATATAGGTCACAATATATCTCGAAGCTACCCCGCTTTTAGCGAGTGATACGTGGTTCCTCTTGTGCTGTTGCTAGTCGGGTTCACATGCCGTTAGCTATGCAGGTTTTGCGGGTCCCTTTGCAAGGTAAGCATTAAGCTCGGCTACCTACTATTTAGCTAGGGATAGTAGTTGGCTATCCTACTTATCTTAGCAGGTTTAGTTAGCAAAGCCTCTGCTAGCGCAAAGCTAGGCTAGCAAACTAATAAGATTATTAGACTCTATCTAAGGTATAAAGTAGCCTCTACTATTTAGTAGACTTTAGTGCATTATTAACGTATATGCATAGCAAATAGAATAGTTAGTAAATAGAATACTTTTGCTAAGACCTTACTAACACACCTTTTTCCTACTAATGTCTTTATAACAACTATATTTTAATATATTAAAAGAGCGTTAGGTATAGCTTATACTTTAAGCTCTTAAATAAAACGTAAAACTCTTAATATAACATGCTATAGCTATTGTTAGGACTGTATTCTACTACTATAAGGGAGGATAGAGTAAAGAGAGGCAGTAAGTATATTAAGGTAGTAGTTTAAGAGACTAATCGCTACTAGGTAGCGATTAGGGTAGAGTCTGTATATATACTAGTTAGTATAGGCTAATAGCGCAATCTCTAGCGCTATATAGCGCGTTCTTAGTTATAGCCTAACAATAGCCCTTTTCTTTAAACTTTTTAACTTAAAAAGTAGCGTTAGAGTATATAGTGCCTCTATATAGGTAACTTTTCTACAAACTACTCTACTTTAGCCTATAGTAGCTAGCTTTAGCTAGTTTTGCTATTGCTAGTTGTTTAATAGGAAAACCCTCTTTTACCTAGTAATAGAAAAGTAAAAGTCTCTCTCTTACTATTATAATCCCTTTATATCTAACTAATTGCTAATACCTATTAGCATTAGACAGTAGGTTAGTATTGTAATTCTATAATAGCGCTATAAGAGGCATAGTTATAGTATAGCGTAATTACTAGTTATATAACTAGCTTACTTCTTAGTAAGTAAGCCTAGTAGGTCTATAGATATAAGTAGGACTTATATAATAGCTTATGCAGCTTAAGGTAAGCTTAGTAAGCTAGCTTATGCAGCTTAAGGTAAGCTTAGTAAGCTAACACAATCCTTATAGTATATAGTATATAGAAACACAACTCTTATAGTTTATATTTAACTTTGTTAATTAAGTTACTTCTTAGAATCTTACCTTAACTATAACTAGGTGTATTGCGCATTGCTTAGACCTTAGTTAACCTAAGCTATTATATTAGACTTTGTCTAGACGCAACTTACCTTACTATTCTAGAGACTAAACTTATCTCTAAGACCTAATAGAACTAGTATAATATTAGACTCTGTCTAGGTATAACTTTAATACTTTAAACATCTCTAAGATAAGTTCTACCTTAGGAATACGTGCTACCTCTAGCAGCTCTTACTTAAACAATATAGATATAGCTAACGCTAGTACTATAAACTATAGCGTTATAAATATTAATAAGCCTAACCTCTGTTATAGAGATTGTGCTAAGTTAGATAACTAGCTTATATAATAGAACCTCTTCTTTATGTTTTAAGGAGAGAAGGTACCTAAAGAAAAGCAAGTTACTCTTATATTAAGCTATATGCATAGAAAGGCCTTTATATAGATTAAGCCCTTTATCTAGTAAGCTAATATAGGCAATACTCTAGACAAAGTAGACAAATTGATCTAAGACTTTAATAGGTTTAAGGAAAAGATTAAGCCTATCTTTAGAGTCTTGAATAAACCTATAATTGTATAACATAAGATTTAGCGCGTTGATTAGACTAGGTTAGGTACTAACTATGCTGCAGAGTTTTAACAGTTAGCTGCTAATACTAACTAGAACAACACTACTCTAATAACTATATTTAAGTAAGGTCTTAAGCCTTAAGTTAAGATAGAGCTAATATATACTAATACTAGCACTAATAATCTTAATAACCTTATTAACACTGTAATTAGTATTAATATTAAGCTCTTATATTATTATACGTACGAATATGCGTGTATTCGTTCGCTTTGCCTATATAACAATTAGTGCGTGTACAGACACTTAAGTGTATTTGTTTGCTTTTTTATTGCATATTTATTCGCTGTTCCTGTGCTTGAATTTTAATGTAACTTTTGCAAGATGTGCATTAAGTTAATTTAAATTGTGTATGTAATTTATAGATAGGACACATATAGTATGCGCAAGGAACTTAACGCTAAGGTTTAGGTAATAATGTTTGTTAACGTTTAGGGATGCGTATTAATAAGCATGTCTATACTAACAACAACAATAGAAGTAGCTACTTAACAAACTTAAACTAACTTAAGACGTACAGATATTGTCTTTATGCATACAGCTTAGCTAGCACAGCCAACTAGTTGTGTGCAGCTATATTGCAGCCTTTCTAGCCTGCTCTAAGCCTCTCTATTGCTAGCTCCTATATCCTACTACAGAGTCTAGCAACAAACTGTTACATAGCATTAACTATAGCGTAATTACAGCGCTCTTTAGCTATACTAATCTATCCCTGCGTTAACTAACGGGCTAACGCTTCAAATAGCTTACTCTAGTACTAGTAGCTAGTTAAAGACTGCTAATTTATCTAGCTAGTTATCTAAGATACTGTTATAGTCCTTGTTTAATAAGATAAGAGAAGGTCCTTATATTACAGTAGGTTAAAGTTGTAAACACTAAGTTAAGCAGTCTATACACAGTGTAGTCTAGCGTGTTATACAGCAGCCTAGGCCTATTTAGTTATAGTATTCTATAAGTAGTGCAGCGTAGTCTGTATAATATAGCAAGGAACCTGCGCTAGGACTACAGCACTATTAGTAGTTATCTTAAGGTAATCCTATAAGAGCGCTATAATAAGAACGCTGCTAGGAGCCTTAGTATATAGTGTTAATCTAAACTAGATTAGAAGACTAAGCTCTAGCCTAACAATAGTCTTGTCTATAAAGCGCGTAGATATAGTTATAATAATATAACTGCTAGGCGTAAGTATGCTCCTAAGGCGTTATAGCAGGTTATAGCGTTGCTATAGGGGAACTGTCTTAAACATATAGACTAAGAAGATAACGTTGTAGCAGGCTAGCTTGCTAGTTATAGAAGCAAGGTAGTTATAAATGTTGCTATTAGTAACGCTGCCCTTAACTAGATAAACGCGCTATATTACAGTACTAGCAGGTGCTATAGTAAGACTACTGCTTGCTAGGTGTGCTGCTGCGTTAATAGTAAGAAAGCTAGCAACAGCATTAAGCCTAACTACTAGGCTACTGCCTATAGCCTGCTTAGTAAGAGCAGTAATCTTGCCTCTAGCATAGCTAAGATCTAGCACGCTCTTGTCTAGCTGCAGCTAGGCTATCTAAACAGCAAGAAGAGCATCTAGGGTCTAATTATAGCTAATATAGTTAGCCTTGCTAACAAGGTGCTAATAGGCGGCGCAAACCTAAGCAAGGGTAGAGAAGTAGACTATAGTGCTAAGTAGAGTTAAAGATAGAGTTAAAGATAGAGCTAAAGAGGGAGTTGTAGGCTGTATAGTAGAAAGAGGGTAGAAAGAGAGAGGAAGAGTAGTATTTGTCTAGTCTAAGTAGCTTAGCTAATATAGTAGAGAGTAAAGCAAAGCAGGCACTGCTTATACTTCTATATATGCAGTAGGGTATAGCGCTGCAGCTACGCAGTAGCTAATTGCAACGCTATAGTAGTACTATAACAATACTGCAATATTACTATAGCGCTGTAACTACCCCTCTATAATAGGGCTGTAACGCTTTATTATAGCAAGCGTTGCTAGTTTAGGCTCTTAAGCGCATCTATGCACATAGGCGTTATTAATTGCAATAAGCAAGAAGAGCAGGCTAGAGTTTAGTATAGCGTTATATATTAGCTTGTTGCGTAGAGAGCAAGAGAGTAGAAGGCAAAGTAGTAGAATTCTTGGCTAATCTCTTTATTCTTGCTATAGAGCCTTCCTATCTACATCCTCTTATATACTAAGTAGGAGCTAGGTAAGTATTAAAAGCTTAAGAAGCTAAAGTCTGTCCTATGTAATAGATAATATGTGCGCGTATTAGCGCAGAGATGCTGTTTAACATATTGCTCTATAAATAATTATATTGTTATGCAAGCTGTTGCTGCAAGACTAAACAGCTAGCGCAGCTATAGCCTTACTTGTTGCAGAGAGTAGTGCCCTAGAACTACTGCTACTTCTAAGCGCTGTTAAGAGTAGGCAGACCTATAACTCCTAGCTGCATAGCTACAGCATTAAGAGTCTAGACAAGGACGCTGTAGGAGCGCATATTACTAACATAGGTAGGGTGCTGCAAGGTATGCTACATGCTAGTAAAGAAGGCGTGCTTACTAGGCAGCCTACTATAGGTAGGGTTAGGAATTGTGTAGAAGTAGCACTGCTAGAGAGCTGCGTAGGTAGTGTTAATAAAGCTATTAAGCGTGTCCTAGATGCACTAAGCTAGCAAGGTAGGCAGTAGTAAAGAGAATAGATTAGGAACGCTAGCACTAAGGAGGGTCTAGTAGGCCTAAGTGCACTGCATAGTCTACGTGTAGTGTGATATAACCTAGACGTAAGAGGTAGAAGCGTTGTGCTAAGTATATAGGCAGACTATAGTCTTAATCTTAGCGCTCTAGGCGCTGTCTTCTATGCTGTATATAGCACTAAGGAAGATGATGTTGTTAGACGCAGTATTAATAACGCTAGCAGGCATAACAGGCAGCAGAGCTAGAGAGGTAGAAAATAGGTTAGGTTAGGGTTAGGGTTAGGGTTAGGGTTAGGGTTAGGGTTAGGGTTAGGGTTAGGGTTAGGGTTAGGGTTAGGGTTAGGGTTAGGGTTAGGGTTAGGGTT